>CM064497.1:62206895-62784667 GCA_032716605.1 Paralithodes platypus | reverse complement strand
CGAGCGGGTGGTGGAGTATATTTCACTGTGCCGCTCAGCAGTTTTTTTTTACCATAAATGGGGTTGTTTCCTTGCTCTTTTACATGCATAAACAAGACCCAGAGCGTTATACAAGTATGTATCCCTGAGAGGGTGTAAATTGAGCTTTCCAATGACACCCGAACCATCCTTCTACGATCACTGGTTGTCTTGCTACGATCGTGCAACCGAAGGGCAAAATCGCTAAAATACGGTAATTTCTTTATATAATTATGTATGTAGCGAGGGAGTGCAGGTGGATGTAAGTGGAGTAAATCTCAGTAGGTCCACGGCGGCCGTGGCGAGCGGTCATGAGGTAACCCATGCTCCTCCAGTCACTCGTCTCTCTCTCAGAGCCAATATTGCGCCAAAATTGCAATCGGACTTAAGTCGGGCCCCGCCACATAGTCCAAATTTTTTGATGTGGACTTAAGTCGGGCCCCGATAGACAAGGGTTAAACCCTGCCCTTATCTTTAATGTTCACATTAATCTACTTATCCTATAAGATCCTATACTATTGTTAGTTAAGTGGCATGGAGCCTTCTCTATCAATAACAGCTATATTCTCTCAACACTTCATCCATTTATTTCTTCATAAGTCTAATCTATTTCTCTCGGTTCTGTTCTATAAGAACACATCGATTTTTAATGGTTGGGTCCACTGGGTTTGTCAAGCATTTCTCTTGTTTTTGTAAGTCTTGTTCGGGTCCATAAGGGTCCTGTAAAAATTGAAAGGGGTCTCTGGAACAGCTTCACCACCTCACGGCCGGCCAATAGTGTTTCAGGAAATCTTCGGTTCCGTCTACTATTTGTCGCCCCTCTTGAATTGCTTGACTGTATGTGTGTAAGCCCCCAATGTGACGACAGGCACCAGGATACTTGTGGTGTATCTGGTGAGTAGACGAAAGTGGTGTTGGGCCAGAGGTGGACTTTAGTGGGGCGGGAAAGGCGAGTTGGGAGGCTGGAGCAGGTGTAGCCAAGTTCCCATTGTTGCCCGGGTGAGGGAGAGAGTATGAGTTGCTTGCAAGTGAACTCAGTGGAGCCCGTGACGGGAATGACGTCTGCGGCCCCCCCCCCACCTCTTTATAGCCCCGCCTCACGAATTGGCACGCTGTGATTGGTTGAGCTGGCCGCCCGGGCAGTGCCTTCTCCGGCCGCGCGTTTTGAACATTCCTTCCCCTCTCCTCTGATCTTATCTCTTCATAATATGTCCCAGGGAGATGGTTGCAAAGGTCTTGTAGTGGCTTACGGGAGTATGGAGATTGCACGGACGTCATAGACCTATTGCAACTCAAAGAAAGGGCCTGTGGAGGGAGGGAGAGCGATTTGGAAGGTGAAGAGATGTGTGCGGCTGGTACAGTATTTTCCTGCTCCGACAATGGAGGCTCCTGATTGGTTGCAAGGGACGGTGTGGCAGAGTTGAGGGAAACATCCGGATTGTCAAAATCAGCTGACTTAAAGAGATAGTTAAATGCAGCACGTTGATTGGCTGGCAGGATTCTTACTTAAATTATTATTATTATTATTATTATTATTATTATTATTTTTGTTTTTTATTTATTATTATTATTTTTTTGTTTTGAATTAGTATATAATTATCATGTATGTATATATTTATCTCTCCCTACCTTACTTTCTCCCTCCTACCTCTTGTATGCTCCATCTTCTCCCTTTCCTTCTCTCTCTCAATACCCCCACCTACTGTAAGCCGATTAAAATAAACCTCCCTCCCGACGGCTGTGATTGTAACCAGGAAAATTGACTTGGCCAGGATTGTATAACTGCGTCAGTCATGCAGTTCCGGAAATTGTATTCATGATGGCGAGTAATTGATGAATACAGGTAGGGATAAAGGTATTTGTAGATTGTTTCACATACCGGTAAACGATGGATTGGTCATGTACAGGACTGTTTATTGGACATAGCTGTCTGTCTCTCATATTTGTTAAAGTATTTCAGGCTATATATATATATATATATATATATATATATATATATATATAGAGAGAGAGAGAGAGAGAGAGAGAGTGAGAGAGAGAAATTATTTTATAGTTAGGAAAATAGATAGATGGATATAGATAGATGGATATAGATAGATGGATATAGATAGATGGATATAGATATACAGGTAATGCTGTTTTTGCTGGAAATAACTATTAAATAATTATCTTTTCCTCTGTTCTTAGTTTATAATTCATGTCTATAATAAATCATCAATAGGAGACTGAACTATTCATTATTTAGGGGGGGGACTTGCTTTTGTTCTCATATTTTCTCTCTTTCTCTGGTTTGTATCCATTTGGCACAATTCAGCCTACTGTTGTAAGACGTTTATCCCCATACAGGTGCCAATTTCTTCCTGGCTAGCACTAGCGAGCTAGCATTATATGGAGAAATTTGGCTTTGCTGAAGACATTTTTCTATCGAAAAATGTACATATTAAGCCTGTTTAAATATGCTGGCTCGCTACCGCTCCCCAGGAACAAATCGACACCTGGATGGGATAAACGTCTTAAAACAGTAGGCCGAATGGGGCCAAATGGATAGGCTACAACCCAGAGAGAGAGAGATAAAAAGAAACGAGGTGTCTGGTGTTTGGTACAGATAAAAAACACAGCATTTGCGTATTACTGATATACGGTTTGGCAGTTACACAAAGGTGGAAGTATTGACAAAGAAATATTTAAATAGAAACTATCTAAAATTGCTGGAAAAATCGCTCCTGTTACTCTGTCCTCTTAAGTTAACGTCACACAAAGACAAATTATAACTTGTAACAGATACTAGATTCCCAAAAAATTCGTTGATAAAACTGCTTGGGTCACAATTAATGTATTCTACATAGTTTCTGCCCGAGGTCTTTATTTGGCATACTATCTTGGTAATCTATATATATATATATATATATATATATATATATATATATATATATATATATATATATATATATATATATTACGATCAAGCTGAACTGCATTACTTCTATCAGTTTTCTTATAGTAATGCCACGGTGATTAACGCCATATTATCTTATTTTCAATTATGAAATGGACAGGTAAGCTTCTTACGTTCTGAATGCATATAATTAAATCTTTCAGTGAAACGGTGTCTTGTTAATTTGATTATGGCTATTATTAGACCATTATTGAAATGAAATGGAGCTGAAAGGCTTACAAAGAGAGTATATGAGTCGAATACAAGGGTAGGGAGAGGGATAGGAAGACCTCCGTTGGGATTGAGTGATTTTGTAGTACAAGCGTTGGAGGATAGAGAAATGACTGTAGAACAAGCAAGAGAAGTGGTAATAAATAGGAATGAATGGAGAACGCTTGTGAATAGATGAGTGATAACACGGTCGTTGGGAGAGGGGGTCGGGCACCACTTGGACTAGATAATAGTCCGTCAGGCGCTTGGCCTGGTGAACCCGTATATATGAAGAGTCATGGATGTGAGGTGGGCGGTATCTACTACTTTCTTTCATAATTTCCTACTTTACCTTCCTGACCAAACCTCTACTTTTCCTCCCCCTTCCCCCGCTAGGGGAACTAAAAAAAAAAAAAAAGTGGGCGGGCATTGTGGTGTGCTCTGCTGCATGTCTGCCTGCTGAGACCGAAACCTCTCTGGGAGGTCTGGTGCCGGGCGAGTGCTGGAGGCCAATAAGTGATCCTTGGTCTCTGGGTGACCTGGGCGACCTAGATGTGTGTGAATATGTATTCTGTTTTATTATGTTGTTTTGTGTTGTCCCTGTTCGGGCTCTATCTCGAGTCGGCCACCCCCAGCTATGGAGTATGTGCCTGAGTATATACATACATACATACATACATTATTAGACCATTACATTCAATTTTGAAGTGGTCTGTGGAAGCAGGAACTTATAAGAGTGTATGCGAGTGAGGTGGAGTGACGTAATTGAGAGGTATATGAGTGAAAGTGATGTTGGGTTGGATAATTTAAATATAATTTACCCCTTTGATTGTCTGAAGTCCTTCCTTAGCTGGATAAAATTGTGAGGTGCTAGCTATGTTTTTGAAGGGGTTAACTATCAATCAGGTGCCTCCTATAACTGTGTTAATGCCTTGAGTGTTCGAGAACGCATTCCTTCATATTATGTTGGCTATCACGAGGTAATTATATTCAGATTAGGATGGACATAGCCATATCAGAGGGTTAATTTAGATAGCATTTTCCAATTTCGATTCACTAAGGTTCCTTCTAATCTTAATGAATTTGGCTAATAATAGGCATAATAATCTACTGAAATACGTCTAAATCTTCAAAGGGTTAATGTAACTTGGTACAGTCGATATAATTCAAGTTAGGGATGGTATATTAGAGAATTAAAGGGATAATTAAGTCTTTCTAATGTTCTTCTATAGCTGAGTAAAAAATAATCTGGCAGTTACACTAAACTATAATATAATAGTGCTGCTTTGACTGAAGGAGTTCTGCATTTAATAAGGAAATATGTTTGGTTCAGTATTCTATATATCTTGTTTTGTCATATATAGATTAGTAATTATGCACAAAACCAAAGTAATTAGTGATAAAGAGTAATTGAAAATATATCTAAAGGAATTTAAAAGAGTTTATGAGAGTGAGGTGGAAGGTTAAAGAGGGAGAGGCAGATCGAGAGTGAGGTGGAAGGATGAAGTTGAGTTATATAAGTGAAAGTGGTGTTGGGTTGGAAGAGTGGCGCAAGCTGTCGGGTGACAGAGGTGCATGGAGGCGATTCATTCATATCCATCCCCTTGGGGATTAGGGCATCTGACAATATGTAGACAGATGGATCAAAATTAATATAATCAATTGAATTACATGCGAATAGTAAAGAGTAGATTACCAACACCACCAACAACAGAAACATCAAAAGTAATTAGTGATCTTGTGCAATAATAATATCGATACATATACTACTACATAATGGCACTGGCATCAACAAATAATATGTAATGACAAATATTATAGTTACACATATATTGATAGTAGATATATAATTAATAATAGTAATAATTAATTATAGGAGAAAGCCATGGTATACACAAAGTGCTATATGGCAACTACACAATTACAAAATAAATCAGAGAAACCTTCGGTAGAGCACATGCCTCCGCCTACGCTAGCTAGTTGTTTCCTATCTGCTCACCAAATTTCGTGAAAATCTCCTGATCGCCTCCTAATTTGAATCACTTCTTTCTTGGCGCATATCCTATCTGCCCATTAACCCGTAAACGGCAGCAAAGCTCATAAGAGGTTTTACTGGGCGACGGCGGCAAAGCCCTTAAGAGGGAGGCCTAAAAAAACATTTAAACAGCCCCATATACCTCATATCACTCCTCCACATCCCCTCCTTCCTCCCTTTCCCCTCCCCCTTCAATTATCACCTATTTTCCCTGTTATTCCCTAATTCGTTGGTATATTTTTGTGCTAATATTAGCAAACTGTGTGGAGGATGTGCTTATGTGCCTAGCGGGTGTGTTACACAACCGAGTGTGTGTATGAGTAGGCTCAGTGTGGCTTGAGGCCTCGTGGAGGGAGGGGTTGCCTCAATTTTCTCCATAATTCATGAATGGGCTGGTCCATCTATATTCGCAATTTTGACCAGAAAAAATATATTTTCACTTGTTTTATTGTTGTTACAGGTTACTATCTTCATAGTGAAGGTAAAATAGGCTCATATGAATAAGTAATAACGATATTTATTGTAAAATGACGATAATAGGCCTGAATGGATCCAATATGCTCGCCCATGGGCAGCTAGTTCAATACCCCCCCTCGCCGTTGCCGTGTTAAATTTCGTGAAAATCGGTTAATAGCGCTAAAAATATCTACCCTCCAAATTTTGTGAAAACTTCAGGATCGAGGCGCCTCCTAAATTGAATCACTGGTTCCTTGGCACATATCCTATGTGCCCACCAAATTCTGTGAAACTCGGTTCATAGTGCATATCCTATCTGCCCACCAATTTCTGTGAAAATCTCCGCATCGCCTCCTAAATTGAATCACTTCTTTCTTTGATCATATCCTCATATCCTATCTGCCCACCAAATTTCTGTAATAATCGGTTCATAGGGCATATCCAACCAGCCCACCAAACTTCGTGAAATTCTCCGGATCGCCTGCTAAACTGAATCACTTCTTCCTATCTGCCCACCAAATTTCGTAATAATGATTCATAACAAATGGTGGCGAAAATATAACTTCCGTCTAATTTCGTTGGCAGAGGTAATAGAGGAATAATAACAGCAACAATAACAATGGCAACAAAATTAGCAAAATAAAATAGAACAGAGATAAAAGTAAAATTGCCAATGTATTTCAAACTCACCTCATCATACCAGGGATCTGCCTTGTGTGGGCCAATTGGCTTTCTGCAGACTCCCATTTTCTTATGTTCTTATGTTCAAGCATTTTCGAGTTTAGGGGTGCAAGTGCATTGAGAACTCTCTGTAAGTAAATATGAAAATGATAAAAATGAAAATATAAAATGAAACATAAATAATAATAATAATAATAATAATAATAATAATAATAATGCATATATATATATATAAAATCAACAGCACTAATAATCAAAACAATAAGAAAAGACTTCATCATTATCAATTATCAACAACAAAACCAAATATTGACAGAAGTCAAAACTCCAATGTAGCCCAAATTCGTTCCCATTCAAGTCACCTCGAGTTTCTGGAAGGAATTGCATTGGGAATTCTTCGTAAGTAACTCGGTAAAAGTGTTGCTTCCTCGCGTGAAAGAGACTATTTGTATTGATTTGTGTTTCTTTATATATAGCAGGATAGAAGTTTACTGTTTGAAAGCAACATTGATAGCATGGACATAAATTTGTGTATATATAATTACACGTTTACTCTTACTCTTAAAAGACCGAGTGTTTGGGAGGATGTGGGATGTCCGTGAAGGAGTGTGTTTGTGTGGGTGGGTGGGAGGTTAAGAGGTGCATTATATATATATATATATATATATATATATATATATAAATGGAAGGGTACAGATGGGAGAGAGTGGGAGTGTGGAATGGGTGTTTGTACTGGAGTGAGTGAGGGAGCAGCGAGAGAAGGTGCGTGTTTGTTTGTAAGTGACAAATGGAAGGAGTGTGTAAGAGAATATAAGTCTGCGGGTTCAAGGATTGTGTGGGTGAGAATGAAAGTAGGAATACAAACGTGGGTGATTGTGTGTGTGTATGCTCCGACAGAGGATAAATTTATAAGAGAGAAAGAGGAGTTCTGGGTGAATGTGGAGGCGTGCCTGGATAAGTTTGACAAGAACGAAAGAATATTTCTGATTGGGGACATGAATGGTAAGGTGGGTGATAGGAAAGTTGATGGAGTGGTGGGAGGGTGGGGGTTACCGTCAGAAGTGAATGGGAATGGTAGCGCACTTGTGGACGTATGTGTGGGGAGGAGGTTGTGGATAGCCAACACCTTCTTCCGACACATAATGATACACAGGCACACATGGAAAGTGCTGTGGACGATGAAGGATAAGACAGTGGTGGAACGAAAGTCACTGATTGATTATATATGTGTGGATGAAAGAATGAAGAAATCTGTGATGGATGCTAGGGTGTATAGTGTTACGCTGGCCAGCTTGCCAGAATGCACTCGTAACTCGCTAGCGCTCGCCAGGGCAGTGAAATGGGCTACAATAATCGTAGAACGATGTTCTTTCTTTCATAGAGTTCATGTTCGTAAGCATATACTCCTTTATTAAATCTTGTTTTAGTTTATTCATGCATTGTTATTACTTATGAGCACTTTATTAATGTAAAGTACTCCTGTTGTGAGTAGGCTTTGCAGTCATCGGCAAGCCTTTGTAGAAGTGCACTAAAACCCAGTTAATTGATACCCCGTTATCCAGGAGATTAACTCTGGAGGGTTTAGAGTGTTTTTGTTCACCGGCGTAATAGTTCGAGGTTTTGGAATTAGCGTACCGTTGTTGCAGATATAGCCTATCATCTAGTCCATTCTTAAGTGCCCTTGTTTATTTAGTAGTGCCGGTCGTAACAATAGGGGTATTGGAGGGGGTCTGTCTGATCATTATGTAGTAGTAGCTAAGGTTAGGATACAAAAGAAGTGGGTGATGAGAGCTGGAGGAAGGCGAGAGGAAGGTGGAATGGTGAGGAGGGTGGAGAGGCTACAGGAGGAGGAAATCAGGGAAAAGTGCAGGAGAACAGTAGAAAGACGACTAGGTGGGTTCGACCTGGAAGATATGGAGGAAGTAGAGGAGATAAGCAAGGTGTTTAAGGAAGAGATCTGTGCAGCATGTGAGGGTGTGTGGAGTTAGGAGAAGAGGGAGGGGAATGAAAGGTACAGCATGGTGGACAGAAGAGGTCAAAATAGCTGTGGAAGATAAGAAGAAAGCGTATAGAGAGTGGTTGGGTAGTAGAGGGAATGAAGATTTAGAGTGGCTGAAACGAGCGAGGTACGTGGAGAGAAAGAGAGTAGTGAAGGAAAGTAAGAGCAGAGTAGATGAGGAATTTGGAAGGAATCTGAGTGCAAAATGGAGGGAGTGTAAGAAACTGTTCTGGAAAGAAGTCAAGAAAGTTAGGTAAGGTAGCAAGGGAAAGAGTAAGGGTGTGAAAGACAAGAATGGAGGGAGTACTTCAATGAGTTGTTAAATGTAAGGAATGAAGAGCCAGCAAACATAGTTGGATATGGTATGGGAGGGAGAAGAGGAGAAGTAGTGGAGGAGGAGGTGGGGATCAGGAGGTCAGAAGTGTGGGAAGCTATGAAAAGAGTGAAGTTGGGGAAAGCACCAGGAACAGATAAGAGTGTGTAGTGAAATGTTGAGGTATGGTGGTTAAATAGTGATCGAATGCGTATGGAAAATGTACAAACTAGCATGGGAGAAGGGGAATGCACCCAATGACTGGAAGACTGGCATAATAGTCCCCCTATATAAGGGCAAAGGGGAAAGAGGAGTGTGTGGTAACCACCGAGGAATATGATTTTTAAGCGTAGTAGGGAAGGTGTACAGTAGGGTAGTGATTGAGAGAGTGAGAGAGAGAATGGAGAAATGGATAGGCAATGAGCAGGGAGGTTTTAGGAAGGGAAGAGGATGTGTAGATCAGATTTTTACCCTGAATTGTGTTGTGGAGAAATATCTGGAGATGCAACAAAGGGTGTACAAAGGAGTACAAAGGAGTACAAAGGAAATCAAGCAACAACAGATCTAGTGACCCTTCTAGGTTGCTTGTCCTCCAAAACACTGAGGATCAAGCGTCCAAACAGTGGTTCAGAGTGGGCAAGGGAACATTGGAAAGGGAACCACTGCCCTGGAGCTAATGTCCGTGGCAGGATTAGGAAGTTAGTAGGGGACAGATGGGCCAGTAACTGAGGGGGGGACAAAATAAAATTATTCACCCACAAACGCAGCCAGTCGCGGGCTTGATGCGAGATATCTGTCTAGGCGGAGTTTAAATGAATCAACGGTGATGCAGTCTATAATGCTTTGGGGAAGCCCATTCCACAAGTTGACAACTCGATTGAAGAAGAAATTCTTAGATTCGTGTGAGTTAAAAGATTTACCAATAATTTTGCAACCGTTTCCCCGCGTGTAATTAGCTTGGTCGATAGTGAAGTACTTACTACAGTTCATATTGTCGATGCCTTTGATGATTTTGAACACTTGAATTAAGTCACCTCTTAATCTGCGCTGGGATAAAGGAAATAGATTTAATTCTCTAAGACGCTCTTCGTATGGTTTGTTCTTTAGGCTAGGTATCATTTTGGTAACTCTACGTTGAACTCGTTCTAGCTTGTTTATATCTTTTTGGTAATAAGGGCACCAGGATTGAACGCAGTATTCCAGAAGAGGGCGGACTAAGGAATTGTAAAGGGTTAGGATAACTTCTTTGGATTTATGCTCCAAATGACCTGCCTATAAAGCCAATTATTTTGTTTGCCTTCTTAACAACTTCTGAACATTGTTGACTCGGTTTTAGGTTACTCGATATTGTTACTCCCAGATCGGTTTCTCTGGTTACATTCTTAAGCTGAGTGCCATTCATCGAATAGTTTGCTTTCTCATTTAGGTATCCGATATGTAGTACTTTACATTTATCCGCATTGAAACTCATTTGCCAAATTTGGGCCCAACATGACAATTTATCTAGATTGTGTTGCATATCGTCAACTTGTTCTTTTGAGAGTACGCTATTTGCAATTTTTGTATCGTCAGCAAATTTTGAGATTGTACAGGTGAGACCCTCATCTATGTCGTTGATGTAAATTAGAAAGAGAATTGGTCCTAGTACCGATCCCTGGGATACCCCGCTACTTACATTGGTCCATTTAGATGCCTTACCGTTTATGACTACTCTTTGCTTTCTGTCGCTAAGCCAATTTTCTATCCATTTCAACACACCGTCTTGTATTCCATGCGCTTTTAGTTTTAGCAGTAAACGTTTGTGGGGAACTTTGTCAAAGGCCTTTTGAAAATCAAGGTATATAATATCTACAGCTTTACTCTCATCGTAGAGGTTGAGGATATCGTGGAAGAAGTCTAAGAGGTTTGTTAAACAGGAACGTTTTTTACGAAAGCCGTGTTGAGTATCTTTAAGTATGTTATTTTCCTCTAAATGATTTACGAGTCTGTCTCGTATGACCGTTTCTAGCATTTTACATACAACTGAGGTTAAGCTAATTGGACGATAGTTACTGGGTAGGGATTTGCTGCCTTTTTTGAATATCGGTGTTACGTTGGCTAGCTTCCACTGATCAGGCATAGTTCCAGACTGCAAGGATTTATTGAATAGTAATGTCAGTGGTTTGGAGAGCTCATCCTTAGCTTCCTTTAGAACTCTAGGCGAGATTGTATCAGGTCCAAGCGTTTTATTTACCTTGAGTTTATCTAAACAATTCAATACTTCTCTCTCTGTAACGGTGATATTGCTTAGAACATCCGAATTATCAATCTGAATCGGCGATGGTGTAGGGATATCACTGAGGTCTTCTGTTATAAAAACTGATGCAAAGAAGGTATTGAGGGCATTACTCATTTGTACTTCGTCTTTGTTGTACTCTCCATTTTCATCGACTAACGGTCCAACAGTTGAAGTAACTACTTTTTTCTTTCTGATATAACTATAGAATTCTTTCGGGTTTGTTTGACTTTGATTCACAATATGTAACTCTAAGGTCTTTTTACTTTGCTTAATTAAATTTTTGGCTTTGCGTCGTAGCTCTACAAATTTCACCCGTTCTTCGTCATTTTGTGAGGATTTTAATCTATCATTAGCAAATTTTTTAGCAAGCAGGCAGTTTGAAATATCTTTATTCCACCATTTGGGCTTATTATTATGGCCTGGACGCCGTATTTTCGATGGTATGCAGTCTTGCACTGCTTTTAGGTAAATGGTTTCGAATAACTTCCAAGATGTATTTATGTCGTTATTGTTAATTAAAAAGCTCCAGTCAGTTTCTTTAAACATAGCTCTAATTTTATGGAAGTTTGCTTTCTTGAAATTAGGGACTTTTTCGATGCTACTATTTGGTTTGTTACTAGTAAACTTTAAAGTGAAAGTTATCGTACGATGGTCGCTGTTACTGAATTCATCACCAACATTCAAATATTCTATTAATTCTTCTTTTGTTGCAAGTACAATGTCAAGAACGTTATTACCACGGGTCGGTGTTCGAACAAATTGATAAAGCGAACTCTCTTGCAAGTTCGTATACAAGTCATGTCCGGAGTGTGAAGTAAGAGTATCGCCCCACTTGGTCACAGGTAAATTAAAGTCACCAAAAATTACGGTATCTTGTGAGTTACTTACATCTGCAATTTGTTTGTAAATTTCTCGGTCAGTTTGCACTGATTGAGCTGGAGGTCTGTATATTAATGCAAGTATTATTTTTGTACCTTTATTATTCTTTATTAGCACAAAAGATGCGTCGACGTTCACAATTTGAGGTTTTGACAAGAGGGTAGGGTTAAGACTTTCTTTGATATAAAGTAAAACGCCACCTCCATTTCGATTTATTCGGCTTTTCTCAAACATTACATAACCGGGAAGTGAATACTCTGCTAAAAAGTCTCTATCTTCTGTATTGAGCCAAGATTCTGTAATGCCAATCACATCATAATTTTCTTGTAAACACTAGCTCCTCTAAATCTGAAAATTTATTGCGTATGCTACGAGCGTTTGCATAGAAAACCTTTAAATTTGTTATTTTAGAACTCACGGAACGCTCTTTAATAATATTTTTGGTTCTTGTCGGATCTACATTTACGTTCATGGCTGTCCTCGGTCCTCGCTGTCTTCGGTCGTTATCGCTGGTGGTCCTCGGTTGCCTCTGTGTTTTTCTTGGCGTTGGATGATTTATGTCATTGCTGCTTCTTCTCGGATGGCGTTTTTTGATCCATGGCTGCGGACTGCTTCGTGTAGGAGACGACCCATGCGTGCTGAACCCACAGGGTTTAGATGAGTGCCATCCTTGCGGAACAGAGTAGGCTGGTTGTAGAAGTTGTCCCAGAGGTTGATGAATTCAACTTCTTCCTTCAGACACAAATATTTTAGTCGGCTATTTGTGCTGAAGGCCTTATCGTAGAATTTGTCAGGTGCGTCGATCTTGGGGAGAATGCCTGAGATGATGATATTCCTTGACTTGTTTTTGTAGTGCTGGATCATCTTGCGATATTTCTCCATCAACTCTTCGGATATGGTGCGCATGACGTCATTTGAACCAGCATGGATGACAAAAAGGGTATTTTCATTTGCATCCTTTGTGGTATCTTCGAAGGCTTCCACAATGTCGTCCAGTCCAGCTCCTGGGATGCAAAATCTTTTTCGTTGATTTGGGACTCTGTCGCAGAACTCTTCGACCTGTCCTCGTAGGATGGAATCCCCAACGAGCCTGGTCTCTTCTGGTTCGTCTTCCATTTCTACCAATATCTCAAATCTGTTTGACATTGTGACTGGTAGATGAGATCTTTTCTGCGTTGGCCGTGCACCGTTCCTCACTAGTGTAAATCCGGAAACCTGTGGTGGCGGGACTCTACGTACAGGTCGGGGAGCCGAGTGGTTAGAACGGGGGCGAGGGGTTGGTACTGTTCGTGCTATCAGGCTTCTTGCACGAGGAGTGGGGGAGAGACTAAGGTGAACAGGGCGGCTGTCCTGGTTTGATGTCGGCTCAGGTTCGTCAGAAGCATCTGCTGCAGTGTCTACTGCAGGTGTTGGATTGTTGGCAGATGACGTTGGGGCGGTGGTGGATGCTGGAGTTGAAACAATTGGAGTTAGTGATACTCCAACGTTGTGTGTTACAAACTCTTGGAGTGATTCCAGCTTCCTGGTGAGGGCGTTGATCTTGTTGTGGGCTTCATCCAATTTTGCTGTCAAATCCTCTCGTTGTGTATGTTGCCTTTATGGACTTGGAGAAGGCCTATGACAGAGTGGATAGAGAAGGCATGTGGAAAGTACTTAGAATATGCGGAGTAGATGGCAAGTTGCTGAAAGCAGTGAAGAGCATGTATGAGGGTGCAAAGGCGGCGGTACGTGTAGAGAATGAGCAGAGCGAGTTTTTTTTACCTGAGTGATGGGTTGAAACAGGGGTGTGTGATGTCCCCGTGGTTGTTTACTGTATATATGGATGGAGTCATGAAAGAAATACTAGTATCGTGTAAATACGATAGGTTATGACTCTTTTGTGATACCGTACGTCTCTATGATGTCACGGTCGTGCCCGCTGCACGGCGTAGGACGAATAGATCGTATATTATAAGATTGTATGTAAGTTAAGATTATAAAAGGCCTAATATGCTATTAACCCGTGGAGCCCCGGCTAGTTTTGTATTGTTTGTTCACCAGAACCCGGCCGGTTTTCAAAAAATGGTTTTATTCCAGAAACAATAGCGAATGGGTTAGGAATGAAGGAAAAACCACGAAAAACCGCTCAAAAAGCTTAAAGAATGGTCCTACAGAGCCCCCGAAAATGTATTTTACAAGAGTAAAAAATTGAAGGCAATTACCCCAAAAAAACAGGTTATTGCGCGCTCACGCGCACGCACGTGGACTTTGAGAGTTTTCAACCATCGGCACGGTTGCGTGGGATACGTACACAGTTCCCATATAAATCTGAGCCCTCTCGAGTGGCTACACCTGAGGTTACGATCAGAGCAATTAGGGTGACTCGTCAGACGCGTCGCTGGGGCTGTGCGTTACATACATCGCCGACGCACCAGACGCGTCGCTGGGGCTGTACGGGTTAAGCAATATTGACATGGTCTTATGTAGTATATATGAATTTATCGTATATATTAATATAATTTATCGCATTGAGCAACCTAGATGCGGTACGAAAATTTGGGCTCCTGGCGTTTGCCAAGGCAGCAAGATGTAGGTCTGGACGAGGTTCAGAGCCTTCACGAACACCGACGCTCTCATCAACGCCATGACTGACTGACAGATTAGCATAGTATTCATGTCCCTTCCCATATAATCATTTGATCCTTTCTTTCAATTGACTCAGCCTTAGGGCCGTGTCTATCTTCCCCATTGTCCGCCATATTGGGTAAAGCGTTCTCCTTTGATTCGTTGCCATGTGGAACTATTGGTGAGATAATTCCTGGCTAATATTAACCCTTATAACCTTACCTTATATATAATTTATTATGTGAGACCTTTGGATATAAATTAGCTTGTTTCAGATTAAATTCAATTTAGATATGGAGTAATTTAATTTAGGTTGATTTTGTTTGAATCATTATAGCTTAGAAATATTTAACTTCCATTGATAGTTTACCACAACTAGAAAGAGCAGTGGATGTTGGTGTATCACTGAAAAGGGAGGGAAATGAGTGGAAGCTGCCTATACTGCTGTTTGCGGATGATACAGATCTCATGAGCGATAATGAATGGGAGTTGCAGGGTCTGGTAAATGAGTTTGGAACAGTGTGCGAAAAACGGAATTTGAAGGTAAATGCGGGGAAGAGCAAGGTTATGGTCTTCGAAAGGGGTGAAGTCAGAGAGTGTGAGGTGAAGTTGAACGGTCATGCTATGGAGGTCGTCAGCTCTTTTAAGTATCTGGGTAGTGTGTTGAGTAAAGATGGGACTATGGATGAAGAAGTGCGGGAGAGGGTGAAACAGGGGAAGAGGGTTGTAGGAACCTTGAAAGCAGTAACAAGAAATAGAGTGGTCAGTATGGAAGTGAAGAAGTCCTTGCATGACAGTGTGGTAATCCCTACACTAACTTACGGAAGTGAAGCATGGACGTTCGGGAAGAGACTCAGACCAAGAGTGAGAGCGGTGGAAATGAGTTACTTGAGAAGTGCGTGTGGAGTTACATGGAGGGATAGACAGACGAATGAGGATGTAACAAGGAGGTGTGGTGTGGAGGTAGATGTGCTGGAAAGTGTGAAAAGGAACAACTTGAGATGGTTCGGCCATATGGAACGTATAGGAAGCGAGAGAATGACTAAGAGGGTGTACGAGAGCGATGTGGAAGGACAGAGAGGGAGAGGTAGACCGAAGGAGAGGTGGAAGGATGGAGTGAGGAAGTATATGAATGAAGGCGGTGCTGGTTGGGAGGAGGGGCGTCGACTGACTGGGGACAGAGGTGCATGGGGGCGGTTCATTCATGTCCACCCCTTCGGGGATCACTGCGTCAGGCAATAGATAGGTAGATATATATAAATATATATATACTGTATATATATATATACAGTATATATATATATATATATATATACTTTTTCTTTTTCTATGTGAATGAGGGAGACAAAAGGCATAACCGCCTTCAGCTAGTGCCTCCCCCAGTTTTGAAAGAGTGATGACAGGGCAAAATTCAAGGGACGTTCGAGCTAAAATGCCTGGACACACGGTGTTTGAAGCAATTTAAGTCACAGGAAGAGGGAAAGACTGATTCTAGGAGAGAGTTCCAGAGCACAGCAGTTGAATAGAAGAAAGTCTAAGAATAGCATTTCACTCTTGGGTTGGAGAGCTGCACAGAGAAGGGGTATGATTGTGTTGCAAGGCGGGTACTACGTACCCTACGTAGAGGAGGTGGTATACACTGGGAAAGCTCCGAGGAACCCTGAATATTGTAGTAGCGATAGAATAGCGAGAGAGATGCAACATTGCGGAGAAGAGAGAGAGAGTGAAGAGAGTTAGTGAGTGGACGGGAGTTAATGATGTATATATATATACTGTATATATATATATCACAAATACACGTTAACTACCACATTATTTTGCTCTAACCTGTTCACAACAGTTCACAATATATAGCGAGTGAACACACTATTACATTATTAGCATGATACACAGGGGAAATAGAAAATAATGAGAATAATATTTAATCTTTAATGTGTCTGACACTTTTTTGCATTGGCTTTTATGGGTAAAAATATGCCTTGACAGCTATTTTCTCCCTAATTCCACTCAATATCCATAGCCCTAATGCCATATTCGAAGCCTTGAATTACTTGGAATTAGCTTCAATGAAAAGGTTTGACCGAAGTCACCCTATAACAGTCACCATTCTCTATCTACATCCTCACACTACTGAGGAACATCGATCAATATTTTTGCCGGTTTTGTTACTGAAAGCTAACCCCCATTACACTTGCGAGCGAAAATCTACGATTTTATTCATTCTCTTGAAATGAAGAAGAAATGAATCTCCTACTCATACCTGGTATATAGCTGTCACCATCACATCGAGTGGTGGCCCTGTTTTTGTTGATTTTCAGCTTCTAAAACACCTCTTCTTTGTACACACCAGTGCACTAAGCACACTGAGAAAAGTATGGGTGGCAAGCTTAGAACCTCCTGGAGGCGTCTGGTAACAAGCGGGGCGGGTTGTTTCAACCAACTTAGCAGATACTACCAATACGTATATGTACGTCAGCAGCAGTATAACCCTATTTTTTATATAGGACATATATATTCATCAACTGCAGTGATTTGGTAAACACACAGACAGGAATGCAGAAAAGTTAAAACTACACCTTGCGCTCCATGCCTCCATTGATGCACAGTGTTATTAAGTACTACTAATAATGCAACAACTACTACATCTACTACTACTAGTATTATTATTGCTACTTCTATAACTTTTGTTGCTTAAAGGCAATAACTAAGAATATCTACTCATAATAAACAATAGCAACTTGTCGAAGTAAATGTGCTTAGCCGCTGTTCCACCCGACATGACCCGTCGAGCCATGGTAGCCTTCAGAAATCGCCTCCGAGCGTGTATAGACAATGACGGCCACCATTTGGAGGATGTCATCTTTAACACCTTACGAGCGGCCTATGCGGTTTATTTATATGTACCGCCTAGCGGGGTGTTTTTAGCCAAAATAGGGCTGTTTACGTGATCATTTTCATGCCTAAATAAGACCCAGAACGTAAAACAAGTACCTATCCCTGAAAGGGCATAAACAGAGCTTTCGAATGACACCATAACGATCCTTTTATGATGGCTAGTTTTCTTGCAATAACCGTGCAACGCGAGTGCAAAAAGCATGTAATTCGGTACTTTCCCCATATAATTCAGTATGTAGCGAGTGAGAGAGGGAGGAGGGAGCTGAGATTCGTGTCAGTAGGTTCGCCGCGGTGGTCTGGAGCAGTCATACGCTCGCTAGTCTCCTGCCACCACTTGTCTCTCTCTCAGCAACATTACGTGCTGAAATTGCCACTCGACCTATGTCGAGCGCCGCCACATAGTCCAGCTTTATTTAACTCGACTTATGTGGTGAGCCGCTAATTAAGGGTTAAAACATGATGAATAAAAACTGTGTTGAATGAAGTTTCATGTGTGCAAATAATATTTTGATTATCGTTAGCCATTTTTGTTTCATTTACCTTTGAAATGTGGGATGTTTATTTTAGTCACCCCGTATATACTGTATATATATATATTTATATATATATATAAATATATAGTGTTAAACGAGAGGAAGGTGTTGTTATATATAGTTTTAAACGAGAGGAAGGTGTTGATATAAATATATATATAATTATATATATAATTATATATATTATATATATATATATATATATATATATATATATATATATATAGTGTTAACGAAAGGAAGGTGTTGATATACTGTATACCAAGATATAGAGAGTAGCTTACGAGAGGCCATGATAGAGTGTACTGTGTGGGGAGGCGAGCGTGTTTAATCTTGTAGGTTTGGGCAGGTTGTACAGTTAGGGACTAACAAAAACTGGTACAGCCACCACAGTACTCTACTGTTAAACATATATTGTAATGCTGATTTTCTAATTATGTATGATTACAAAACGATAATAGCAGGATTTTATACTATATTAACTTTTAGTTTGCCATTGTTATATTTTGAATAGATAACTAGCATACATACAATTAACACTGAAACAGGAGGAATTCTGGACTGGTAAACAAACACAAACATTAATAAAGTTACATTTACTTCAATCTTAGGCCAATTAAAGTTAAGTTCCGAGGCATTTGTGTACAGTAATGCTTAGATTGGGTTAATTAATGATCCAAATGGGTGTAACTTAATTAATGCTCACGACTGTACATAATCTGTGCAGTATTAATGAGATTTAGCGTTTTCACATCTTTATTAACTGTTTGCTAGTGTATATAGCTGATAAACCTTTATACTGCATATATAGAATATGTTATTGTAAATTTGATTAGGCTCGGTTAGGTCGGATTTAGGGGAGGTTTGGACTGTCTGGAAACCATTCTCCCGTATGCTTTGCATATTAGTTTTGAAATGTTAAGACGTTCGCCCCATTAGCTTGGCGATTTGAAGACCTTTTCTGCCATTTAGGTGAAGATTTTTTTCCTGGCGAGCAATAGCAAGCCTGTAATTTAGGAACCGGCTTAACGACAATTTTTTTTTTTAAACAATAATGAATATATATATATACAGTATATATATATATATATATATATATATATATATATATATATACATTAATTAACAAATACATAAAAAGCTTACCTTAGGGTAGATAGGTTTATTAGGTCCCGCTCATCATTTATTTTCCTTTTACAATTCTTCAAATATTATGTTCCTTCCAACAACCAACCATACTCCTAAAATCGATTAATGAAATTTACAAACACATGTGGCAGTCCGTGGACTCGAACCCAGGATGCTCACACCGAAAATCAACACCTTATACATCGCACCACGAAGACAGTTAAAGGTTGGTATACACTGCCTACGATTTATTATGCAACTTCGAATCCTGCATATCAATCTAAGCATGTACACACATCCCAACTGCAACTCACGTAGGCTATGCATATGTGAATGGAAAGAGCAATTAATGGGGCCTTAACCACTTAGGGAAGTCCTCTCGATAAATTACTCCTGAACCAATATCAATTATTATGTTCCTTCCAACAACCAACCATACTCATAAAATCGATTAATGAAATTTACAAACACATGTGGCAGTCCGTGGACTCGAACCCAGGATGCTCACACCGAAAATCAACACCTTATACATCGCACCACGAAGACAGTTAAAGGTTGGTGTACACTGCCTACGATTTATTATGCAACTTCGAATCCTACATATCAATCTAAGCATGTACACACATCACAACTGCAACTCTAAGACTAAGACATCTCTCTAACAAACCGAAATATATAGCTCTTAAATATATTATATATAAAGAGTAATAGTAAATCTTTGTCCAGTTTGGTTGATTACTATCCATATCTCACAGCAGAAGAGACTAATATTGGTCAAGTTGTGATGGGGGACAGGCTTTATGAGCGTGACTGCATGAAATGTCCCCGTCTACACTGTATAACATAAATTCGCTTGTAAAAGAGAGAGAGAGAGGGGAAGGGATATGTATATATACATATATATATATATATATATAAATATACCGGTATATATATATATATATATATATATATATATATATATATATATTATATATATGATATATATATACAGGTATATATATATATATATATATATATATATATATATATATATATATATATATATATATATATACTACTTTTGTGACATGACCCAGCCAGGACCAGTAGGCCACAGAAAAAATAGGGGTTTCACTTGTAATCAGATCCCATCCACCACCACCCACTCCGACTCGTGGTCACGTAGCTTGATGCCACACACACATACACCTTACACACAATCACTAGCAGCTAAGTACTAGAGAAGGATACCGGTACTTGTAATCTGGGGCTAATTTACAGCTTCATTGAATACAAAAGTAGAACCCTAATATATTTAAAATGTGTGTGATATGACCCAGCCCAGGTTCGAACCAAGGCCAGTAGTGCTTAAAAGTAGTGGAATCAGATCCAATCAACCACCACCCGCTCAGAATTGTGGTCACGTAGCTTGATGCTTGATACATATACAATATTATACAGTATATGTGTGTGTGTCTGTGTGCTTGAAATGGGGGACGACAAGGGATTATTTTTCTCACTGCAAATGAGCAATTGGTGCAACGTTGTGCAATATGGGATGTGTTATGTCAAAATACAGTTGAAAGCATTTGCCCTGAGACTAAGGTAGTATAACATGATCAGTGAATAGCAACAAACTGATAGACCACCTAGCATAGCCAAATATAACCATTTATAGTGTATATTAATCTAACCTAACCCACAGATATAATAATTACTCAAATCACCAAATAATAGGATACACATAGTGTGTGTATGTGTGTCTGAGTGTGTGTGTGTGTGTGTGTGTGCATTAAGAGTCAGTCAAATGCGAACCTCTGTTGTATAAAGATGTAGTATCCAAATTAAATTCGTCTACCCTAAACAGAGCAAGATCAAAATTGGCCATAGTAAAGAAAGTTCAAAATTAGAGAGTATATATTTATGAAGATGGAGGTGTATCGTGAGCAATAGACCTTGGCACTCCGGGGGGATTGGAAGGTTGGGAGAGAGCCTTTTGCTGTGTTAATATCTTTTGTTTTGTAGTTTTGCTAATAAAGGTTAGTGAGTCTAATAATCGTTGGAATTATGTGGGTTGTGAGGTGAATATATATATCACACACACGCACCCTATCTCTCTCTCTCTCTCTCTCTCTTCTCTCTCTCTCTCTCTCTCTCTCTCTCTCTCTCTCTCTCTCTCTCTCTTTCACCTTGCTGGCACCTTTGTAACCCACATGTAATAAGTAAACAAAGTTGACCTTCACAGCCATTTGCTCCGGCTCTCTCTCACACTTTTATTATCTCGCACTCTAATGATTTATCTCTATATATTTATCTGTCTATTCATATGGCTATCTATCTATCTATTCACTTATATATCTATCTATCTACTGTATATTTGCATCTTACATTTTGTTTACATATACTGCATACATATATATATATATATATATATATATATTTATATATAAATATACAGTGTACATATATACAGTATATATAAATATATATATATATCACTCACTCACTCACTCTCATTCTCTCTCTCTCTATCTATCTATCTATCAACCTCTTTCTCTCTCTCACTCTCTCTCAATCTATCTACTATTTCTGCAAAAAATGTTCTATCAATTTGGAAACTACGCTGCTACGTAAAGCGGTTGAAACTTTTTTTTTTTTTTTTTTAAAGAATCACGAGACTGGCAAGGCCATCTTCGTAATGCATTCAAAATCATAATTGCGCATTAAAGATTAAATTATAACAAGTTAATAAGCCTCAAGATGAATACCAAACGCAACAATGGCTGGAAGTTAGAGCTGCAGTTAAGCTTATATCATTAAGGAGGGTTGGTTCGTTTGTCTGGTCCTCTTTCTCTCTCGTGTTTAGCCCCATTTGGTTTGAGATTATATGTCCCCCGTTGGCCCCCTCCCACCTACGAGCTGACCTCTGAGGAAGGTTTCCCACATGAACGTACCTTCTCTATTGCCTGTACCATCGGCAACACCAAGGAAATCGGTACGGGTAAGAGCAAGAAGTTGGCTAAGCGTCAGGCAGCGTTCAAGATGAGCCAACAACTGAAGGACACACCAGTGGAACAGGCACCTGTCAACGTTCTGGCCGATGATGACAATGAGGATGAACGTAGGATGCAACAAGCCCCCATATCAGGCTCCCCTTCCACATCGCCTCCCCCCTCACCACTGCCACCTGCCCACCTACAACCGACCCGTAACTCCACCCCCCTGCAGGCCTCACCCACCCATACACCAAGCCCACTATCACCCACAACCACACTTAGCTCACCACATAACCCCTCGCAGCCCCAGACACACCTACTGGTGTTGTCTACACCAGTGTGCAGATATTATCTGGAAAGAAGGTGCTACTTTGGTCAAAAGGGCCTATATAATGGGAAGTCATGTAGATTTGCTCATCCCAAAATTTGCAACAACATAACCAGTCATGGAAAATGTAGATTTGGTGAAACCTGCAAATACCACCACCTATCCCTTTGCAAGACATCACTTGAGAACAAGACCTGCTACAATATGAAATGCCCAGCTTTTCATATTAAAGGGACTTGGAGATATGCTAGACCTAACACGAATGGTAGCCCAAATAACTCTCTAGCTATGCGAGGACGAGACAGAGGAAGAAGGCAAGGAGGGAAAGGGCAGACGAAGATGAAGAGACTGAGGGAGATGGAAGAGCACATAGAACACCTCGAGCACCTCCTGGACTCCCAAGAGTGGCAAATACATCCCGAAGACTATTAGGTACACATAGTACTCCAAACAATCCCTCCCCAATCTTGTTTGCAAATATCCAAGGCCTAAAAAATAGAACCACGAACAAAGTACCATTTATTAGGGGCCTGCTAGAAGAAGGAAACGCTATATTTGCGGCTCTCACAGAAACTCACATTAAAGATCAGGAAGATAGTGAGGTATGGATTCCTGGTTACAACCTACATAGGGACTGAATGCATAGATCACATGGAGGTGTAACCTTGTACATCCATGACTCACTGATATGTACTGAATTCCTAAATAACAGTAATGAAGTGGTGGAAATACTTGGAGTTAAAATAGAATCCCTAAATTTAGCAGTTATTGTTACATACAGGCCTCCAGACTCATCCCGAGAAGAATTCAAAACCCAGCTCAACAAAATAAAATCAGAAGTGGAAACCCTGGGGAACCCAACACCAAATATTATATGGCTAGGAGACTTTAACCTACCAAACATTAAATGGAGACAACTAGAAAACCAGTTAGTGGCAAATAACACCGGAGAAGCAAATACTAATAGGAGAGAGCTTTTTGAACTTTGCAATTTTTTTAGTCTTACCCAACATATTGCTGAACCCACACGGGAAAACAATATCTTAGACCTGGTCTTCACTAACAATGACTCTCTAGTACACAGCATTAACATATCGGACACAACATACTCAGATCATAAATTAATTGAGATCAAAACAACCTTAGAAAGTGTACAGACAACCTCAGAATCGAGAACAAAAACCGGCCCCTTCAGTAAATTTAACTTCAATAACAAAAACATTAGGTGGGAAGAGGTAAATCAAGAAATGGAGGAAATAGACTGGGAAGATTTAATGAATAACCTGATACCAGCAGAATGTCTAGTCTTAATAACAGGAACCATGACCCAAATCTGTAGCCACCATATACCTGCAAGACAAACAAAACGAAGAAGTATACAAGATCGTGAAAGGAGGAGGTGTAGTATGACATTATAAGCCCTGCATATATATTGCTATACATATATCTCACTGCTTATATGCCTTTATCCCTGTAACTTTTAAACTCTCAACATTCTTATTAAACATTCTTCATTTATTGAACTCCCTATAACTTTATCTATCTCTTTAACATATAATATATTTGTTGTTACTTCCACTTAAATCAACACCCATTTCCTCTGTAAATGTAAACTGTATAAGGTATTTATCCGGTCCTACGTCATACCAGAATGCTGAGTTGATGCTGTGTTGCTTCAGCATCCTTGAACCCAGTCGATGCCTTCTTACTCAGGCATCTTCAGTTAGACTTCAACAGACCTCAGCCAGAGAGAGTCAGAGCTCTTTACTCCCTCTAGACTCTAGACTCAGACTCATCCTCTATAGCCAAGCTCCTATATCCCCTAGATATATTAGATCACACAAGTCATATATCACCTTGCTCCTAAGGCTTTTATTACAAGCCTTATCTTATATCTGTACTTATATACCTGTACGTTTATACTTATTATCACTTATCCAATAATTAATGTGTTGTGTTATTACCTATAATCCCCTATATACTTAACATATAATATGGCGACCTTGCAAATAGCGTATTAAGGCTATACTTAAGTTTTTCCCCAATCTACCCCTCTACAATTATCAACATTACAAATCCCTAATTATACCTTATGTTTCATGTGAGGATAATTGCTGTACTTCAAACCCTGCCTACCAGCCTTGCAGTTTCTCCAAAAGCCTTACAGCCTGCCAGCCTGACAACCATACAGCCTGCCAGCCATTCTGCCAAGCTGCAAGCGTGTGCGTACGTCCATGGTACACACACAGTCACAACGCCTCGACCAGCCGCAACAACCACACACAACTAGCCGCTACGTGTGTACATCCGTACACACACACAACGCCCCTGCCTGTCGTACGACCAACTGATCAACACTGACACAACGTTCTCTAAGAGGAATCATGTGAGTGCTTAACTTTACTTAAAAGTGCATTGTTTAAGAGGATTAAGTGATCATGTTTTCAAAGCCTCAACCATTAGAGTTCACATATACCGCAGGTGCGATTACTAGATCACATTCTCAAAATGACCCACTGACACACTCACCCGCTGACACACACAGTCAAACACCAACAACAACACCACCACCACCACCACCACCACCTTTACCTACCCTCCCTCCACCTGATCAACCCCCACTTACACAATATTCGGAGGCCACAGAACACTTATTTACTCTGCCATCTAGAGTTAATGATAATAGACGTGTATCATTTTTCAACCTCAGAACTCAAATACATCTTTCAACATCACTTATTCAAACAAACAAAACACAGCCCCTCCTATGCATTCAGCTTCTAGCTGGAATACTACTTGGGATGATGGTTCAACTCCCAGGGACAGACCTGTGGTGTCACCTATGAATGGTGCTACAGCTCATTCTGAAGGATTTTGGGATTTTCAACCCTCTGACCCTAAACCAAAGGTTGTATGCCAACAGCAATATCTTTCAACCTCCTCAACAACAACAGGGTCTCTCACATCAAATTCCCATGTATGCCAACAGCAATATCTTTCAACCTCCTCAACAACAACAGGGTCTCCCTCCTAACATACACAGTCACCAGCAATTTCCTACTATCAAACACGAAGCGGAACAATACCCAACACATCCTTTATCATCATCCCCCCAACCCCATCAAATATCCTACCAACCTCAACAAGCACCTTACCAACCAAATATCCTTGAAATCATCCATCAGAACGCCCCTAGGTTATTTTCTGGGAACACCCTCAAGAATTATTCTGTTCATGCTTTCATACAGGATGTAGACGGCGAAATTGCCATGAGAGGTGCCGGTCAAAATGATAACACCAAAGTGCAAATTTTCAAAGCTAGAATACACAAAGGTGATTCCAACTCAGCTCAGCTCCTTCTAGAGTCAGACAAAACTGAAGACTGCTCTTACGAGGAACTGAAAAGTATGTTCATTCAAAGATATGGCATACAGATGGCAGGTACATTCTCAGCTACTCACAGAATTGCTAATGAATTAAAGAACCACCAGAAATATCTAAATACCCCAGTCGATAGGATTGTTGCCACAGCTTCCACCATGACCAAATCACTTAGACATGAATTGAAGGATAAGGACTGGACACTCAAGCACGGCGGTGAGGAATACATGAATATCAAACAAGTGGCCAAGTTTGTTGGTTACATGATGGTATCAAACCTCCTTCCTGAATCCATAACGGGATTAATACAATCTATTCCATTCACCCCTAACGACACACTGGTAGATTTCTCTCAAACTGTCCATGCCAAATGTAAAGAGAATGGTCTAGACCACAAAATCCAATTCCTAACCAATCCCTCAAAACCCCAAGGTGATGTAGCTGCTATTCACAATCACTCAACCTCCCCCAATCACACCAAACACTACAATGCTCACTCAAAACCTTTCGACCACTCACAGAAACCTAAACCTCATTACTCGCACAAGACACCCTATCTTTCTTCCAAATCTAACTCCAACCCACACAAATCTCCGACGAACTCTAACAGTAATGTCACCTGTTATTATTGCGGTAATCAGGGTCATATAACTCCTGAATGCCTCATCAAGGTAAGAGAGGAACAGGAGATGGCATCACATAAAGAACCATTTTGCCGCAAATGCAAATCTAAGGGTCATTGGACCAAGTTCTGCACTCACATGAAGGCTCTTAGGGAAAAGACTAGGACGGCCACAACAGGAAACACCAAAACGGCCACACCAGGAAACACCAAAACGGCCGCTTCAGTCAAGACAAAATCAACCAGTTCGGGGGAAGAATAGACGCCCAGCACGGTACTATACCTCCAAACTGTGCTGGGCGGACCAACAATGCCACCCAAACTCGACCCCTCAAATCTGTCGAAATAGGTTGTCTTGATAAATCTTCCTTGCTTTTACCCGCTAAATGCGAAGAGCATAATCTAAATATCTTTTTAGACACAGGCTCCCCAGTGAATCTTATAAGTCTCAACAAATTTAATCTTATAAATTCTAATAATCAATTCAGTCAATCTTACCCTGATGTCAATATAAAATCAGTCAGTGACAACCCATTAGAGACATTATCTAAGGTTTATCTACCTATCAAGATCACCGAAGAATTAGCAACACCCCTGCCATTCTATGTCATTAACAAACTCCCCATAAATGCCGACTTGCTCCTAGGGTTTGTTAGTATGAATATGCTCAAAATCATAATTTTCACCCATATGGACCAAGTTATGATCGGTGGTTTAAAAGGCGACACCATCGAATGCACACGCAGTAGTGAAACCTCTGTCAAAAGTACCACCAACCACCCAAAACAGGCATTCATTCACACTAAACCTAGACCCAAAAGAAAATTCAGTTTCAAAACTACTGTAAAATCCAGTCCCTTTTCGGTCACTCAAGAGGTCACTAAAAAACCCCCCTGATGCCCCCACTCCTAGCTATCAATACACTGAGGTATCTATAGGTGATCTGATAACTGACCATTCCCTTACAGCTGACGTAATTTTGCAAGATGATGTAACTATTCAACCAAGATCATCTATGAAGGTAGAAACTTATGTCAATCAATTACCAGCTAATTATCACAAATACAGCATCATCACTCTTCCAGACACTACCTCCATAAAGGGTCTTATAACCACTCCAGCCCTTCATGAGAGCAAGAATGAATATTTTGAAACTTTAATTCTCAATTACTCAGATAACATACTTAGTATTAAAAGTGGTACCAAGATTATGGAAGCAGAAGTTTTACGATTTATTTTTAACGACCAAAGCTTACCAGTTAGTAAAGACCTTGTCATTAACGCTGCTATTAGCAAGGATGAATCAGAGACTAGGTCACAAATAATATCTCTAATTAATGATCTTGATTTTGAGGACTACACTGAGAATCTTGTGAGTTTGTTGTGCACGTATAAAGAGGCAGTTATGTTACATAATGAAGATCTTGGGTTTTGTGATGTGCTTCAACACAAGATCATATTACGCAACTCGGAGACTAACCCCATATACTGTCCTTCTTATAGGTTAGCTCACGCTCAGAGAGAACAGGTAGAATCTCAAGTCAAGGCTATGTTAGACCAACAAGTAGTCTCTTCCTCATCCAGTCGTTGGAGGAGCCCTATATTCCTAGTACCTAAGCGGAACCCCAACGAGTGGAGATTAGTGGTGGACTTCAGGAAGTTAAATGACGCTATCATTGAGGAGAAATTTTATATGCCCTCCATCAATGAAGTTATGAGTAATTTGAACTCTAAAAACAAAATCTTCTCTACCATTGATTTTAGGTAGTGGTTTTCATCAGATAAAGTTGGACGATGATTCCCGTAAGTACACAGCTTTCAGCACTCCCAGTGGTACTTACGAGTTCAATAGACTCCCTCAAGGGTTAAAAACTAGTCCAGCCTTTTTCCAACGGCTCATGTGTCACATTCTTGCAGGCCATTTGGGCAAAGATATCCAAATCTACATAGATGACATCATTATAATGTCGCCTGATATCAAATCTCACCTTGAAAGCCTAGGAAAGATCTTTCAAAAACTAAAGGATGCAGGTTTAAAGGTAAAATTAAAAAAGTGTAAATTCTTAAAACGTAGTGTTGAATTTCTCGGTCACGAACTTTCTGCAGATGGCATCAGAACAAAGACCGATATCACTAAAGCTATACATGAATTTCCCCAACCTGAAAATGTGACACAACTCCACCAATTCCTTGGCCTAGCCGGGTACTACCGTAGTTTCATCTCCAAATTTTCAGAAAAAGCCAGTCCCCTTTTCAAACTGTTAAAAAAGGACGCTGAATTTGATTGGAAAGAATCCGAACAAACATCATTTGACGAGTTGAAGCATCACCTGTGTAATCCTCCTTGCCTGTCTTACCCCGACTATACTCAACCTTTTATTATCCACACCGACGCATCCTATAGCGGTATTGGAGCTTGTTTAATGCAAAAAGACAGCCGCGATAAATTTCAACCTTTAGCCTTTGCCAGCAGGACTCTTAAACCTGCCGAGAAAAATTACTGTGTCACTGACATTGAAGGAGCCGGTCTAATCTGGGCTCTTCAGACATTCAAAGACAAAATCCTTAACTATGACATTGAAGTGTGGACGGATCACAAGCCTCTAGTTGATCTGTTTGACAACAATAATATGTCTGGTAGACGCGCAAGGTGGAAGTACATATTACAAAGTTTCAACCCTAGGATACTCTACATTAAAGGTCACAGAAATGTCGTAGCGGATGCTCTCTCTCGTAATCCGGTAGTTTGTGCACATTTAAACACGATGACTTTAGCTAATGAAGACATGTCCACAGCTCAGAGAGGTGATCCCAAGTTGTGTGAGATCATTCTTGCTCTAGAGAATAATGAAACTAACCAACACCTAGAAGATTACACTCTAATTGATAACACGCTATTTCGTAATCAACTCATCAAAGGCAAACATCAACTTGAAAGGAACATTCTGCAGTTAGTTGTACCCAACAATAAAGTAGAAGAAATACTCCCTCATCTTCATGGTTCTAAATTTGTCGGTCATCCTGGCAAAGAAAGGGCTATGGTCATTGCTCAAAAACAATTCTACTGGAAGTCCATGAAATCTGACATAGATAATCACATAGACGCTTGCGAGAACTGTGCCAGAATTACCCCTAAGCTTACACCCCAAGCTAATATCAAAACTTATCCTGTCCCAGAGAAACCTTTCCAGTTGATTGCCATAGACCTTTTGAAAATTGTTAAGACTAACAGTGGTATGAATTATCTTCTCGTAGCCTCGGATCATTTCTCTAGGTACTCCATTCTCTCTCCCATACCTGATAAGGAAGCCAATACTATCGTTAAAACTCTTGTAAATAACGTGATTTGCAAATACCCCTCACCTAAATTTATTCTTTCAGATAATGGCGGGGAGTTTGTGAACGAGACTATGTCTAAGATGTGTGATGAGTACGGGATAGAGCACATCAGGGTTGCCCCTTACTCACCTCAGAGTAACGGCCTAGTTGAGAGAGCTAACCGTAAAATACTCCATGAATTGAAAAACATTTGTCTTGACAGGGATCATGAAATTTGGGACGAATTTATCCCCTTCGTGGAATGCACTATGAATTCTCTGCCTAATATCTCCACAGGTGAATCCCCTCATTTCATCGTCTTTGGAGAAGACAAACACCTACCCCACATGCTCAATGAACAGATTAAACCCATATATACTCAGGATTTCATAACTCATCATATAAACACCTTTAAAAGAATTCATAAACAAGTCATGAATAAACTAACCTTAACCAAAGAACAAATGATAAAAAGCAATCACAAATCTAATAGACAACAAAAACTGAAACCAGGAGATATTGTGTTCTCAAGAATTCACGACAGGGCTGATAAACTAGACCCTCTGTTCGAAGGCCCCTATCGTGTGATCAGTATTCGCCACAACATTGCAGTCATTAGACATCTGGAGAAAGGTAAAGAATCCAGGAGTAGCATTAACCACCTCAAATTAGTGCACAGAAACTTAAACTGTGTCCAAGAAAATTTGGCCAGAGATATCATACCCATCAACCGATCCCCTGATAAAATCCTACAAGCCCCGACCCATGATTATAATCTTAGAACTAGGAGTGTAAACAATGTTCTAGTGGATTATACTTCTATAACTCAACTTCTGTTTCAGAATAATATTAAACCTAATATCTTCTACTCATAATACACCAAGTTTGCCTATATATCTATTTAACTATGTATTTATCTTGTGAATATATTTAGTGTACTCTTGGCCAATTTGTTGTCCATTATTTATTTTTGCATAGATATCTCATATTTCATGTTTAGATGTGGCTACTCCCAGCGTTCGCATTATCTAAAAGCGTTCGCATTGCTCCTTGTGTTCACTTTACTCCCTGTGTTCACATTACTCCTTGTGTCCGCATTATTCATAGCGTTCACATTTATCTCAATTTTGTACTCAAATTTTACTCCTTTAAATCTCAAACTCCAATTATTATTTACACTCCCAAGTTATATATTTTTTTTTACTCCTCTATAATATTTACTGTTATTTTTATACTCCTTTTAAACCCCCAGGAAGACCAAGGTCAGAATCCAAACGAGCTAGACTTAGATACAAGAGAGGACTTATTGATGCAGGAGGTTACCTGTTGTCTTCTCTCTTCGGGACAGCTACTGAAGACCAAGTGAACGCCATCGCTGATAAAATCGGTGAAGTAGAAAATACCCTCAGACGCCAAGAAAAGTTAGTGGAGATCCAAATAGACACTATTAATGAAATCTCTACTCATGTTTACGACTTACAATCTCTCATGAGTAAAGCGGAATCTACCATTAATGAACTCTCTGATATTACCTCATTTCTTGAAAACATTCTAGAAATCTCTACCCAACTTGACAACATTTATTTTATCTCTATGAAATTAGAGTCAGACTTTAGTAGACTCTTAAACGCCCTCAACGATGCTGATCACGGTATAGTGAGCTCAGATCTTCTTCCCTTGAGTAGTCTGAGGAAAATCATCACTCAGGCCGGCAATGACTTCCGCCTCTTACCAGTGTTCCCGCTTGACCAAATTGAACTATTATATGGATATATAGATGTCCACATGTATAACTATGAATATATGCTTATTATTCCATTTGCATCATCCATTTCCTTCGCTCATTACATGATCACATCCTTTCCCCTTTTTCCTCAACAATCAATTAGTTTCTTTGGACAACTCCTTCAGCAACTTGTTCATCTCCACTTCCGAGAATCACCACGCCTGGTTGGATGATTATTCATTCTCTACTCTCTGTCACTCCCCTATTATATCCCAGGCCATTTGCCCAGCCTTTGCTCTCAAGTTAATCCCCTTCCATGCTGACGGCTGTGCTAGTGCCTTGATTCACAATAACTCCATTATAGAACATTGCCAGTTCAAGGAAGTTGCTAAGAAACCCTTCTATCATGCTCATGTGTCTCACTCTCATCACCTTTATTTCCCTTCTGACACTACCATCTCCATCTCCTGTCAGAATGATATTCCATCTTCTGATCAGGTAATTTCTGGTCTCATCATTATACCTGACACTTGCTCTATCACCTCTTCCAAGGTAACCATTTACCCCACAAATTACCACCTTACTGAACTCTATCATCTATTCAACGTGAACGATATGTTTCTCACTCTCCCAAATATCTCAGCTAATATATCTAAACTTCACATCAACTCACCTGATTTAAAAACCCTTCAATGGATCAACAAGTCAATTCTACCTATGGATTTTGTTAAATACTATCACCCTTACATTGCCATCCCAGCGATTGGTACTCCTATGCTCATTATCATCATCCTAGGTGTCTCTTGGTTTGCTCTTTCTCGCCTGAATCTTCGCATTGCTGCTCTTGAAGCCTACGCGAGGAATAGAGCACTTTAAGTTCTTTCTTTATTTTGTTTTAATATATTTCTTTATATGTATATATATTTATATCGTCAGTGGAACAGCTTAGGGTATTATTTCTTTCCACTGTCAGATGTTAAATTGTATTACTATGTAAGTTTACACCTGCCATGTTATATATAGCAGTTGTAATCTTCTCCTTATACTCAACTATATATTTATATTATTAACATAAACCTTTATTCTAATTTGTTGGTAGCTCACACCCTGGATCTAGGTCTAATGGACAATTTTGATACGGTGTGATGTGTCAACAGACTAGTCTTTTTTGTTTTACTATAGTTGATCATGGTGAGATCAATTCTTTTACCCCCCGGCGAATGTAGTATGACATTATAAGCCCTGCATATATATTGCTATACATATATCTCACTGCTTATATGCCTTTATCCCTGTAACTTTTAAACTCTCAACATTCTTATTAAACATTCTTCATTTATTGAACTCCCTATAACTTTATCTATCTCTTTAACATATAATATATTTGTTGTTACTTCCACTTAAATCAACACCCATTTCCTCTGTAAATGTAAACTGTATAAGGTATTTATCCGGTCCTACGTCATACCAGAATGCTGAGTTGATGCTGTGTTGCTTCAGCATCCTTGAACCCAGTCGATGCCTTCTTACTCAGGCATCTTCAGTTAGACTTCAACAGACCTCAGCCAGAGAGAGTCAGAGCTCTTTACTCCCTCTAGACTCTAGACTCAGACTCATCCTCTATAGCCAAGCTCCTATATCCCCTAGATATATTAGATCACACAAGTCATATATCACCTTGCTCCTAAGGCTTTTATTACAAGCCTTATCTTATATCTGTACTTATATACCTGTACGTTTATACTTATTATCACTTATCCAATAATTAATGTGTTGTGTTATTACCTATAATCCCCTATATACTTAACATATAATAGAGGCTGTACAGAAGAAGAAAATTACTCGCACAAAGACGCACACATCAAAATCTACAGGATAGGCAAAAGGCCGAAATAGATAGAGAAATTGTGGAAATTGAACAAAGGCTAAGAATATCATATGAACTACAACATATGGAAGAGGAGAGGAAAGCTATTGCAGGTATAAAGGAAAATTCCAAATACTTCTTTTCATACGCCAAACAAAAGGCTAAAACAACATCAAACATCGGCCCACTGAGCAAAGGGGACGGCTCTTTCACAGGGGACAAAAAGGAAATGAGCGAACTCTTAAGCAGGCAGTATGAAATGGCATTCAGTGAGCCTGATTAAACAAAAGTCATCAGAGACCAAAATATATTTTTCATGGAAACCTCCCCCATGGAAACCCCTCAGATGCTGGATATTGATTTCGGTCCAAAAGACATAGAAGAGGCCATTTCCAACATGCCATTCCACTCGGCACCAGGCCCGGACTCATGGAATTCGATCCTAATGAAGAAATGTAAGGAAAACCTCTCAAAACCCCTGGCTATAATGTGGAGAAGGAGTCTAGACACTGGTGACATACCAGATAGCTTGAAAAACGCAATAATTGCCCCACTGCATAAAGGAGGGAGTAAAGCACTACCAAAAAACTATCGCCCGGTAGCTCTAACCTCTCACATCATTAAAGTTTTCGAATGAGTCCTGCGAAGCAAAATTTCAACATTCATGGAGACAAATGAACTACACAACACCGGTCAACATGGGTTCAGAGCGGGAAGATCATGTCTCTCACAACTTTTGGAACACTATGACAAAATTCTTAAAGCGCTAGAAAAAAAGAAAAACGTGGATGTCATTTACACCGATTTTGCTAAGGCATTTGATAAATGTGACCATGGTATAATAGCCCACAAACTGAAAGCAAAAGGTATAACTGGGAAAATCGGACGGTGGATATACAATTTCCTCGTAAACCGAAAACAATCAGTAGCAGTAAACCAAGTCACATCTGAGCCTTCGGATGTCAAAAGCTCAGTACCCCAAGGAACAGTGCTAGAGCCCCTTCTGTTCCTCATACTAATTTGCGACATAGATACCAACACCAGACACAGTACGGTGTCGTCTTTTGCTGATGACACAAAATTAAGCAAGATAGTAAACACACATGAAGACACGGGCCGACTGCAGGAACACATGAATGTAGTGGACCAGGGAAAACAACATGCAATTCAATGAAGACAAATTCCAATTAATACGGTACGGAGATAATATGGTGTTAAAGAAGTTACAAATTACTTAACAGAATCTAACCACATAATAGAACGGAAAGACAGCGTGAAAGACCTTGGGGTATTAATGTCTGAAAATATGGGTTTCAAAGTACATAACCAGGTCAAACTGGCGGCTGCGAAACGTCTAACGGGTTGGATTCTGCGTACTTTTAAAACACGCGGTGAATAACCTATGATAACGCTCTTCAAATCTCTAGTGCTACCGCGGCTTGAATACTGTAGCGTATTAACATCCCCATACAAAGCAGGTGAAATAAATGACGTAGAGAGTCTACAACAAAATTTAACTTCGCATATAAGTTCGATAAAACAGCTACACTATTGGGAGCGTTTAAGAGCACTGAATCTGTACTCACTGGAACGTAGAAGAGAACGTTACCTAATAATATACACGTGGAAAATCGCAGAGGGTTTAGTACCAAACCTACATACTCCGATAGTCATGAAATTCAGTGATAGGAGAGGCTGGGAATGCGAAATCCCCCGGATGAATAACAGGGGTGCTATGGGCTCTCTGCGAGAGGGCTGGTTATCACACAGAGGCCCACGTCTCTTCAACAAACTACCACGGCGAGTAAGAGACATGAGGGACGTCTCGTTAGACAGCTTCAAGAGAGACCTGGATGTCGAACTGCAAAAGGTGCCAGACGAGCCCATCCTCGCAAGGGAGCGAGCTGTCGCTTCAAACAGTCTACTGCACCAAATCACCACCCCTAACGAGGGGCGTCGCGCTCCTTGGTAGAAGAGTGGCGAACACATCATAAGGTATCAGAAGGTATGACGTTCGGCCCATTAGTTTGGCGACTTTATCACCTTTCGCCCCATTTCGTTGTCAATTTACAAACCTTTCGTGCCATTTAGCTGTCGAGGTTTTCTTGGCGAGCGATAGCGAGCCTGAAATTTTAAGAGGGACCCGGCCGAAAAATGTACACATTTATCTTGAAGGGGGGCTTAGTGTGTGTTTTTCTAAGCTTGATGGGGGTATAGGGAGGACACTAGTAAATATAGGAATACATCAATGAATAGACCAAAAACATGGCTCATCTCCCTTTATTATACTGTTTATGGACCATATCATACTTATGCTAACCTCAACCCAACCAATAACAACAATATGTAGCAGTGTTTATCATCACAATGATAAGGACAAGAGTGAGAGACTTGGACTTTGAAATGGTCGTGGCGGAGGGACGAATTGGGGAACAACTAGGTTGATTGTAGGGAGGTACTGGTACAATAAGATAAACTACAATGTAACTAGAATAAGATAGATTGTACACCACTTTGTAACTGTCACCTTAATAAAAAAAAGTTCTAAAGTTAAAAAAAAAGTGTTTATCATCACATGCTGTATATGACTTACTTTATCTGGAATAAGCACCCCCCGGAGAGTTCTATAAAGTTCTTCAGTAGAGCAGTCTGAGACGATAACAGATAGTACTTTATATTATTATTTGGAAATGAGTTTACTACCGGTATATAATCTTACGTTATTATTATCTAGAGTATTTAACCTTTCCAAGATACAAGAACGCGTGTCTTCCTTATGTTCTAGCTAGTGGTAGACTATTTTATTCAGTTAGGAAGGAAGTGTGGTGGTCAGATGGCTATTTGAGATAGTTTCTACCCCATTGACTACGAGAGGGCTTTCCACACCAAAGTGAAATCATCTATAGTCTGTTTCTTTTCAACTGACGGTAAATTGCAAAGTTCCCATAAAGATTTATTTTGAAGTTTTGTTTTTGTGAACAATGGTGATAATTATATAAACTTGGTATTCATATGATTCAGAGATATGGAAGTTTCACATTTGTACATTAGGTATCGAGGAATTTGCTATTAAGGGATTCAATGTATCGTCAGCTGAAAATAAACAGAGTATAGTGTTAGCTAGAATAAAGTTAAATGGTGCCCTCAAATACTGAAAGGGTATATACCTTAAAGAATCAATATGGTAAATACGATCTAGCAACAAACCCTCTCAATAACGTAGGTTCTTCTTAAGGGGAGATGGGCTGTTTTTCTAGACATCCTTCTCCCTCATGTTTAGCCCCATGAGTTTTCAGATTTTATGATGTTAGCCCCACTAGGTTGTCGATTTTAAGACCTTTCGCCCCATTTGTTTGTCAATATTACGACCTTTCGTACCCTTTACGTGTCGATTATTTTCCTGGCGACCGATAGCGAGCCTGTAATTGTGGAGGAAACGGCCTTCGGCCGTGACATTTTCTACCGAACAGTGTACAAAATAATCTCGAAGGGGATCTAATGGATGTTTTTTTAAAGTTTGATGGAGGTCTAGGGAAGAAACTAAAAAAATAAACAAATATATAAATCAATAGACTCCAAAAAAATAACCACTGTCCCCTTAACCCTCTCCAACATATGACGCCATTTTGAGCCTATTGGGGATACTTTAAAGCCTTTGTTACCATCAGGGGTATTTAGAAACTTTAAATTTAGTTACTTCAACCTCTGCAGTTGTCTTTGAGTTAGCTGTGGCCAGAAAACTAATTTTGGAGAGGTAATTATAAGAGTGAGAGAACTCTATTTCTTATTGCTAATCTGGCAACCTCTGCGTCATAAATGCGTGAAAGGGTTAAACTGCATAATAACGTTTAATTTCATCCAGAATCAAAAGCATAAAGGGGGTTTGAAAGGGTTAATTACATTGGATCGCAAGCTTGATAAGATACTGTCCATTCCTCGCACCACCACGTATCTCTCTCTCTCTCTCTCTCACTCACTCACTCACTCACTATCTCTCTCTCTCTCTCTTGTATTTAATTCTCTCCCTTTTCCGACCATTACTCTTCGTTGTGTTATATACACCTCTTCCTTTCTCATCTCTTTCTTTCTTCAGGTTCTCTTCCAATATTTTACGCGTCGGTTCTTTATTCATCACTAATTATCTTTATCATAGTCATTATCATCGTCATCACTCATTATTTTTGTTTTCATCCTCATCCTTATCATCATTAGCATCATCATAATCAGTCAATTAGCTTGCCTGTGTGGTTGCGAGCATGGAGTGACAATAATCCAAAATAGGATTTGGACTATGTTTGGTCTCAATCTTGTTAGGGTACATTTGGCCACTATAGTCCAGTTCTTACAGACCTACTTGCAAGGTGGCGCAACACAAGCACTATATATATATATATATATATATATATTGAGATAACGGGACCTAGCCATCAAAAGCCAAGGCTAAGTAAGCAGCTGCTCCCGTCTGAAAACATAAATTCATTCCCCTCATGCAGAATTTCTAGCATAAAGACGAAACAAATATAAACTAAGCCCTTCACCAACCCGGCTCAACTTCAACGGGACCAAGCGAGGTACGAGAGAGAAAACGCGCTCTTTCCTGTACCCCCTTACCTGCCCCAGCCGAAGCTCGGATTTAGCGAAGAACTCTTTATGCAAATACCGCATCAGCACCCTCAATATCATCCCATCGAGACTGACGGCAATTAGCCAAAGTGAACAAGCAGTGATAACAAACAAACTTAATGTCTTTAACTACATTATTCAATAATCACCATCATAGTACCTGCATATTTATCCCAAACTAAACTAGACATAAAATCATAGTTCAATGCATCAATACACTATGTATAAAAACAAAACTAATATGCATAAATCAAGTATGTTCACCCAGATTAGGACACCTACCTTACATATTTTTAGTGCGACCCATAACCTCACAAGCATTCATCAACGCCTTTCTACAATGGTATTTTTCTATGTGAATGAGGGAGGCAAAAGGAATAACTGCCTGCAGTGAGTGCCTCCCCCAGATTTCAAAGAGTGACAGGGCCGAAATCAAGAAACGTTCGAGCTAAAATGCCTGGACAAACGGAGTTTGAAGCAATTTAAGTCATAGGAAGAGGGAAAAACTGATTCTGGGAGAGAGTTCCAGAGCTAAGCAGTTGAATAGAAGAAAGTCTGAGAATAGCATTTCACTCTTGGGTTGGACAGTTGCACAGAGTAGGGGTGGGATTGTGTTGCAAGGCGGGTACTACGTACCCTAGGTAGAGGAGGTGTTATACACTGGGAAAGCTCCGAGGAACACTGATTATTGTAGTAGCGAGAGAATAGTGAGAGAGATGCAACATTACGGCGAAGAGAGAGAGATTGCAGAGAATTGGTGAGTGGACGGGAGTTAATGATACGAGAGGCTTTCCTTTCTACTTTATCTATGAGTGCGGTGTGTGAGGATCCTCCCCACACATGCGAACAATACTCAATACAAGGACGCACTGTGCCCCTGTACAGAGCATGTAGCTGCGCAGGGGTAAAGAACCCCTTGAGGCGGTTGAGCACACCCAGTTTCTGGGAGGCTCCCTTTGCGAGACTGGTAATATGGGCTTTCCAAGTGAGAGCAGAAGAAAAAGAGACACCGAGAACATTGAGGAAAGATGAAGGGTTGATTTTTGTATTGTTGAAGAATAAGGGATAGTCCTCTGGAGGTTCCTGACGGGTAGTAAGATAGATAAATTTAGTTTTTGAAGCATTAAATGTAACAAGGTTTTCTCTACCCCAATTGGAAATAGTAGCTAGATCAGAAGTTAAGCATTTTATGGCTTCATTACCTTTATTTTTGAGGGACTGCTGGCGGGGGCGTTCTGGAAAACTAATTGAGTGGTGTAAAGTAGAGTTGTCTGCATATGAATGGATGGGACTAGATGTACAGTTGAGAAGATCATTTATGAAAATTAGAAAGAGAATAGGAGATAGGACAGAGCCCTGAGGAACACCGGAGTTGATAGGATGAGGAATTGAGCGATGGCTGTCCACAACTGCAGCTATGGAACGGCCGGAAAGGAAATTAGAGACAAAGGCACAGATGGAGGGACAGAAACCGAAGGAGGGCAGTTAGGAAATTATAGATTTGTGCCAGACTCTATCGAAGGCCTTCGATATGTCTAGTGTAACAGAAAAAGTCTCACCGAAGTCCCGAAAGTTGGATGACCAAGAGTTAGTAAGATGTGAAAGAAGATCACAAGTTGAGCGACCCTTAAGGAAGCCATACTGGCGATCAGAGAGTAGACTATGAGAAGAGAAATGTTTAAGAAATTTGGAAGCAAGAATAGTTTCAGAAACTTTAGAGATACAAGAGATGAGAGCAATTGGACGATAGTTGGATGGTTGAGAGCGGTCACCCTTCTTTGGGACAGGTTGAATGAGAGCAAACTTCCAGCATGAAGGGAAGACGTTAGAGGAGAGACATGCCTGTGTTATCCAAAAGGACAAGCCCCTTGACTCAATAAATAAAATAGATACTACCTGACAGAAACAAGGGAAAGTTAGGCAACTCAGGGCAATGTTTTAGGGGTGCAGTTCTTCTCTGGATGATTCGTAAATCTGGAACAATCTTGAGTAGAAAGGTGACAATATCTACCTTGCTGGATCTAGCCAGATCGATCCAGTATATACGATTCAAACAAGTGCAAATAGAAGTGACCCCGAAGAGAGAAGAAGAAGACAAAGAGGCAAACTTTACCTGCGGCGTGTGAGGCCAGTGACGAGCCCTTTCAGTTACTGCCAGTCAACTACCAGAGAGACCACGTGTTCACCAGACTCGCTACCAGGCATCCTATCTCTCTTCTCATTCTTTAAGTGCTCTTTATACAAGTATTAGTAACATTGATTTCTAACTAAGGGTTAATTTGATATAGTAAGGTTCACCATAATGTAATTAACACCTAACCGACGGTGCCTGTCATATGACGGGCGAGAGAATATTGGCCACCCCTTCAGTGCCCATCATATGACGGGCGCCATTCTGAGCACATTATCAGCTCTGAGAAAGAGTCCTCGCATTGGGAGGATGACAGCTGGGCTTGGACCTGTTGCACCATGCGTGGGCCTTGACTGGCGTGTATTTGGTCTCCCCACCATCGGCCGTCCTCGTGAGACAAGGAAAAAAATACTGATATTACCTTATTTTAAGGTATTTTCACCTCCGGTTACACGATCGCTACAGGATAACCCGTGGTCGTACAAGGTTAATTCAGGTGTCACTGGAAAGCTCTATTATCGCCCTTTCACGGATATATAATTCTATTACGCTCTAGCTCTTGTTTATGTATGAAAAAGACCATGGAATTAACCTTGTTTTCGGTAAATATACCCGCCTGGCAGCATGGTCATGTCAACAAACATGCCCATCCTTAAGGGGTTAACGAAGATTGTTATTCTTCTCTTCTCCTAGTGACCCGTTGCTCGATATAGAGAGAACATATACACTTCTGTCTGTGGGATAAAGATATATATATATATCTTCTAATACAGGTTCCTGTATTCTTTATGGAGAATTATACATATATTTGCTCGGGAATAGAAACACGCACATTTAAACGTAATAACCAGTGAACACTTATATAGGTCTTGTTTTATGTAATATCATCATTGGGTCCATAATTCATAGATAAATTATTGTTCGCAGAGTTTTTTACCATTCAGTCTCTCATTTAGACTATTATTCTGATATTCACCTTTTCTGTAGTTAAATTCATTTTGTGTATCATTTCGAGTTATATTTAACTCAATGTTGTTGAGTCGAATTAACTTATCTGCTGACCCCAAATCTCAGTCACGCATACATAACTAATATTTACCTATAACCAGTTCATGAATTTATATTCATAATTATTACTCTCTGAGTTATTTGAGTTAAATCTCCTGTTTATGTTGAATTGAATTAACGTGTATTCAATAGTCAAATAGTGTCTTATATTACATAAACCTTCAGTACTGAGCGTATGTCATAGCAGTAACTACTATTTACCCCAGGCGGAAACTAATCTCGTATTTCCCCGTTTTCTATCAAGACACTATATATTGTATTTGAGACTGAATCTCTCTGTGTATTATTATCTATATATTTTAGTAGTAACATCCTGATTATTTATATGTTCTACTAATATCATAATCTTTATTTTATATGTCCACATTTTACCCATATTGCTATTGTGACCATACATATTTCAATACTAATATTCTCTATAACTACATTCTGAATATTTAGAGATTCAGGGATATCTGTTAGTTCCCTGGATTATCTAAGTTATGTACCCTAGCTATTAAGGAATAGACTTGTGAACCTTGATCGTGTATTTTGTGTCCACTTGATTATCATTGTTGTATAATGTTTAAACCAAAATTAGTTACCTCCCAGTGAGATATCTGTAGATCAATGTATAACTCGTGATCACTAAAAAGTGCGTTAAATTATAAGATCGCATAATATATGCAGTATATATATATATATATATATATATATATATATATATATACTGTATATAATATATATCAATATATATAATTATACAGTATTTACCGCTCCGTAGCACGGTTAGTAGAGCGATCACCTGCAATCTGTGAGGTTGACGGTATGAGTCTCGGGCCAGCCAGTGTATTATTGGCAGACGCCAGTGTTGTTGGTGAACGGCGCAGTCTAGCAATCTGTGGTAACTGTTCATTTAAGGGGAGCGTCCGCCTTGTATTTCAAAATGGTCCAATCCTTTTCATTTGTATACAGGTGATAGATACCACTTTCAGGAACAACATCTCTAAAACATAAATAAAATCGGACCAGTAGTTTTTTCGCTACCTCGGATTTTTGCATTTTTTGCAAATTTTAAACCCGCTAGAACTCTTTTATTTTTGGTCCAATTTTAATAAGGATGTCATTGGAAAGAGGAGAAAACATGCAATAAATTAGTCAAGAGGGATATTTGATACACCCTATAGTTTTGCCGCTAATATTTTGTTTTGTTTTAAGTTTTAAAAGGTTTCAAGCCTCCTGTCAAAATGTTTATTAGTGTATCAAATATCCCTCTAACTGATCTATTGCATTTTTTTCCTCTTTCCAATGATGAATTACTTATTAAAATTGGACTAAAAACAAAGAAGTTTTAGGGAAAAATGTTCGAATAACTATAGTTTTGAGAAAAAGTTGAAAAAATAAATGTATCCATTACCCAACGATTCCTCTCTCAAATGACGATGTATTGCAACTGTTTGCTCTTGATTGATTTGATACATGCTTTGGCACTAACATTCAGTAAAATGTACTAAGTCTAAGTGAAAAACATACCACCTGGACCCCCAAAAGATATTTTATTAATTTGGCGCCAATGGCGTCATGAACCGCGCACCTCATTTATGCCAAGTTAGGCCATTTTCGATTACTCTAGGTTGTGTTAGGGTTGGTTTGGATGGGTTAGATCTGTTTAGTGTTGAATATATAATATGTCTGTGCATGTCTTGGCATCTGGATGATGATGATGGCTTAGATGATGAGGTCTAAGGACTCACCCTCACTCTCCCAGGTTCAGTTGAGGTGCCAGATACCTCTGTTGACTGTAATTTGTCTATAATTGTGCATAATAACGCGATTGTATTGGTTACTATCGTTCATACCACGATACCACATATACGTCGTGAGTGCGGGGGGGGGGGGGGAACCCTGTATTTAGGGTATTTTTTTATTTTACGAGTCTAAAACCTTGCAACATCACTCCTACAGTGTTCCCATCACTGCTGCAATAAAAATCTCAATTTCAGATTTTCCAATCCACACCAGTTTGGGCCATGCAGGACGCTCCCCTTAAGTCCCTGGTCATCAGGGCACTCACCCTAGCCCAACTCTTGAGAAGGGAGTGCATGGTAGTAAAACCCGCATTATATATATACCGGTATATATATATATATATATATATACTGTGTATATATATATATATATATATATATATATATATATATATACAGTATATATATATAAATATGTATATCATAATCGTGGATTCATGAATTATCCAGAAGTACCTGTCCACACGATTATACCAACGTATAATGTAATACGGGGATTGTGTTAAGATTCGGTAACTGCACATGATATTGTTTAATTTGTCAGCTGATCGGTAAAGTACGGGAAAAGGTGCTAGTACCATTATTGTTTACATATCGCTCCCCCCCCCCCCTATCTCTCTCTCTCTCTCTCTCTCTCTCTCTCTCTCTCTCTCTCTCTCTCTCTCTCTCTCTCTCTCTCTCTCTCTTTTCCCCTTCAGAATAATCACTGGCTACCTCATTTCCCCGTCCGCCCGCAACAACAACTTGAGCCATTATTATCGCTCTTAATGACCCGTACATTACTATTAATTAAAGGCATGATCCAGGCGGGCGAACAAAGGGTAATTGAGACGTCACGAGAGTCCTGCTAAGTGATTGCCTGACGCGGGGGAGAGAAGAAGATATAATTATGTACAGGGAGATTCACAAGTTCGTGGACTAGTGAACCTTGAGCACAAGTTAGCCCTCTCAAGATCCGATCGATCGTTTCTTTTCTGTTTTCTGGTTAATATTCGACGATGTTATTCAGATTAGGAAGGGTATATGCAAGTCAGAGGGTTAATTGAGATATTTGTTACCCTTATAATTCGCGCAGATCCCTCCTAAGCTGTATGAAATCGTCTGATGATAGCCAAAATATACTGTCAAAATGCTTAATGATATCTTCTAAGGGTTAAGGGGCTAGTGGCTGTTTGTTTGGTCGATTAATTTATTTATTCATTTACTTTTTACTTACCTCCCTACACCTCCATCAAACTAAAACAAAACACCTAGACCCCCTTCAAGATATATTTGTACATTTTTCGGCAAAAACAAATTCAGGTCGAAGGCCGATTGCTTCTAAAATTACAGGCTCACTATCGTTCGCCAGGAACAATTCGACACCTAAATGGCACGAAATGTTTAATATTGACAAAGAAATGGCGCGAAAGGACTCACAATCAGCATACTAAAAATCTTCAATCTTAAAATCTCAAATGTAATATGCTAAACATTAGGGAGAATGAGGTCCACAAAAAGCAACTACCTCCCCCTTAACACTTTTGAGTGGATTGTCATTGTAACTATGGATTTGGAAAAAAAACATATATCTTCATTGTTTATAATATGAATAAGGGTCTCTCATTTCTTTTTTGTTTTGGGCAGTAAATGAGACACCCTTGTTCATATTATGCCAGTGTGAAAAGGAACAACTTGAGATGGTTCGGCCATATGGAACGTATGGAAAGCGAGAGAATGACTAAGAGGGTGTATGAGAGTGAGGTGGAAGGACAGAGAGGGAGAGGTAGACCAAACGAGAAGGTGGAAGGATGGAGTGAGGAAGTATATGGATGGAGGCGGTGCTGGTTGAGAGGAGGGGCGTCGACTGAATGGGGACAGAGGTGCATTGGGGCGGTTCGTTCGTGACCACACCTTCGGGGATCACGGCTTCAGGTAATAGATCGATAGATAGATGTCTTGCCAAAACCAAATGGCAGCCACTATCCACTACTCTGTTACATTTCATCTGACGGTAAATTGAATCTCTTAGCAGCTAATTTCTGAATACTTAATTAAAAAATATGAAACCACTATGTCTCTGCATCATATTAAGACCAAGCTTATATAATTAGCACCATATTTCACTACAAAATCTTCAAAATAACTCAGATATCTTGATGGGAACTTTGCAATTTACCGTCAGTTGAAAATAAAAAACAGGGTTATAAGTAGTTCACTTTTTCACTTTTTGGTAGATTTTTTCACTTATTTATTATTATTTTTTAGTTTCCTCCTTAGACCTTCATCAAACTTAAAAAAAACATCCATCAGATCCCCCTTCTAGATTAATTTGTACTTTTTTCGGTAGAAAAATTTCCCGGCCGAAGGCCGGTTACTCTTAAGATTACAGGTTCGCTTACGCTCGCCAGGAAAAAAATCGACACCTAAATGGCACGAAAGGTCTTAAAATTGACAACAAAATAGGGCAAAAGTTATTAAAATCGCCAAACTAATGGGCCGAACGTCATCAAATCTGAAAACTATTGGGGGTAAACATGAGGGAGAGGGGTGACCAGAAATACAGCCCATGTCCCCTTAAAATGCGCGTGAACTGACAATTTTCGCTAGTACCATTATTGTCAGAATAATGTCTTTCTTCTACTATTAGAAGGGTGTTATGCCGGCTGTACGGTCGCGCTAATAAGTCATGACCCAGCTGTCATGACGTTTGGCTTGCGCTGTGCTGTATTAATGGCTGTCAGATGTTGAATATGGTGGGTAATTGTATGAACATGTTTGTATATTTCACTCGATTTGAAGAAATGAAGTTTAGATATTGCTGATTCCCATTATTGCTCAAAACATACTTGGCGCAGAGACATCACTTATTAGCGCGACTGTACATGACTTCAACATCGACTTCCACATTTAATCCAATGTCAAAATACCATCACACATAAAATAGCTTAAGGGGCGATGGGCCGGTTTCCTGGACCACTTTCTCCCTCATGTTAACACTATTAGTTTTCAGATGTTAAGATGTTTGCCCAATTAGTTAGTCGATTTTAAGACCTTTCGCCCCATTTCTTCGTCAATATTTAGACCCTTCGTGCTATTTAGGTGTCGATTTTTTCCCTGGCGAACGATAATGAGCCTGTAATTTGGGAATAACCGGCCTTTGGCCTGGCCATATTTCTACCGAAAAATTTACAAATTAATCTAGAAGGGGGATCTAATGGATGTGTTTTTAAATTTGATGGAGGTCTAGGGAGGAAACTAGAAAAATAATGAATACATGCAAAAATCGCCCGAAAAGGGAACCATCTCCACTTAATCCAAGGTAAAAATAGCATCACACATAAAATAGCTTAACGTCTTTTTCCATTATATTTTTTGCTGTGACGAGGTTGTCTTTCAACAGTGAAAGTGTAGTAAAAATAAATCCGTTGACGCTCTTCACTCCTAGTTTACCGGCGACGTCTTTTTAACTTTATTCTGGCTACGATTTTATTCAGTTAACAAAAAGGGCCTCCAGCAATTAACAGGCTCCGAAAAATCTCATTTAGCCTTTTTTTACTACCACAGATCCTTTTTAAACTGCACAAAATCGTCCATTATAGCTAGAATAAAATGTAAAGACGTAGCTGGTACAGAATAGGTTAAGAATGTGTGGGGGGGTTTTCCGGACACTATTCTTCTCAGCTAATGTCGCCTTTATTATCCTTTTGTTGTTGTCAAATGCTTTTGGACTTGTGACGTATATATAATTTTGATGCTTACCTCTATCACGCTCCATTTTTTTTTTTTTTTTTTTTTTTTTTTTTTTTAAGTATAGCCAAGTAGTCCTGACGTGCTGACAGTCCTTTCAATGAAGCTAAAATAATACAATTAAATAAATAGATACATGAATATGCAAATATATTCCTGCCAGAACGCTGCCCCATCCTATCATCACTGCGGATGGGGCGTTTTTCTGGTCCCTCTTCTTCCTCATGTTTAGCCCTGCTAGTTTTCAGATTTCAAGACGTTTGGCGATTTTAAGACCTTTCGCCCCATTTTTGTTGTCAATATTAAGACTTTTCGTGTCATTTAGGTGTCTATTTTTTCCTGGTGAGCGATAGCGAGCCTTTAATTCGAAATGTTTCTATCGAAAAATGTACATATATATCTTGAAGGAAGGTCTTGGTGGTTGTCTTTTTAATATTGATGGAGGTCTAAGGAGGAAACTATAACAATTATAAAGATGCATATATGAGTAAATAAGACGAACTATCTCCCTTTAAGGGGAGACTGGCCGTTTGTTTGGTCTATTAATGTATTCATATATTTGTTTAGTTTTCTCCCTAGACCTCCATCAAGCTTAGAAAAACACCCCCTAGACCCACCTTCAAGATAAATTTGTAAATGTTTTGGTAGAAAAATGTCCCGGCTGAAGGCCGGTTCCTCTTCAAATTGCAGGCTCGCTATCGCTCGCCAGGAAATAATCTACACCTAAATGGCACGAAAGGTAATACAATTGACAACGAAATGGGGTGGAAGGTGCTAAAATCGCCGAAGTAATGGGCCGAAGGTCTTATAATCTCAAAACTAGTGGGGCTAAACAATAGGGAGAAGGGAGTCCAGAAAAACGGTCTGCCTCCCCTTTAATGTTGGCAAAGTAGTGAGCGTGCCTCAACTAAATTCAACATATCCCCCTTCAGCAGCACCTACACCACAGCCTTAACATATCCCCCTTCAGCAGCACCTACACCACAGCCTCAACATATCCCCCTTCACCAGCACCTACACCACCACAGCCAACATATCCCCCTTCAGCACCTACACCACAGCCTCAACATATCCCCCTTCAGCACCTACACCACAGCCTCAACATATCCCCCTTCACCAGCACCTACACCACAGCCTCAACATATCCCCCTTCACCAGCACCTACACCACAGCCTCAACATATCCCCCTTCACCAGCACCTACACCACAGCCTCAACATATCCCCCTTCAGCACCTACACCACAGCCTCAACATATCCCCCTTCAGCAGCACCTACACCACAGCCTCAACATCACCCCCTTCACCAGCACTTACACCACAGCCTCAACATATCCCCCTTCAGCAGCACCTACACCACAGCCTCAACATATCCCCCTTCACCAGCACCTACACCACAGCCTCAACATATCCCCCTTCACCAGCACCTACACCACAGCCTCAACATATCCCCCTTCAGCAGCACCTACACCACAGCCTCAACATATCCCCCTTCACCAGCACTTACACCACAGCCTCAACATATCCCCCTTCAGCAGCACCTACACCACAGCCTCAACATATCCCCCTTCACCAGCACCTACACCACAGCCTCAACATATCCCCCTTCACCAGCACCTACACCACAGCCTCAACATATCCCCCTTCACCAGCACCTACACCACAGCCTCAACATATCCCCCTTCAGCAGCACCTACACCACAGCCTCAACATATCCCCCTTCAGCAGCACCTACACCACAGCCTCAACATATCCCCCTTCAGCAGCACCTACACCACACCTCAACATATCCCCCTTCAGCAGCACCTACACCACAGCCTCAACATATCCCCCTTCACCAGCACCTACACCACAGCCTCAACATATCCCCCTTCACCAGAACTTACACCACAGCCTCAACATATCCCCCTTCACCACAGCCTCAACATATCCCCCTTCACCAGCACCTACACCACAGCCTTAACATATCCCCCTTCAGCAGCACCTACACCACAGTCTCAACATATCCCCCTTCAGCAGCACCTACACCACAGCCTCAACATATCCCCCTTCAGCAGCACCTACACCACAGCCTCAACATATCCCCCTTCAGCAGCACCTACACCACAGCCTCAACATATCCCCCTTCACCAGCACCTACACCACAGCCTCAACATATCCCCCTTCACCAGCACCTACACCACAGCCTTAACATATCCCCCTTCAGCAGCACCTACACCACAGCCTCAACATATCCCCCTTCACCAGCACCTACACCACAGCCTCAACATATCCCCCTTCACCAGCACCTACACCACAGCCTCAACATATCCCCCTTCACCAGCACCTACACCACAGCCTCAACATATCCCCCTTCAGCAGCTCCTACACCACAGCCTCAACATATCCCCCTTCACCAGCACTTACACCACAGCCTCAACATATCCCCCTTCACCAGCACCTACACCACAGCCTCAACATATCCCCCTTCAGCAGCACCTACACCACAGCCTCAACATATCCCCCTTCAGCAGCACCTACACCACAGCCTCAACATATCCCCCTTCACCAGCACCTACACCACAGCCTCAACATATCCCCCTTCACCAGCACCTACACCACAGCCTCAACATATCCCCCATCAGCAGCACCTACACCACAGCCTCAACATATACCCCTTCAGCAGCACCTACACCACAGCCTCAACATATCCCCCTTCACCAGCACCTACACCACAGCCTCAACATATCCCCCTTCACCAGCACCTACACCACAGCCTCAACAGTACTATAGCAAGCCTCTACCATCGCAAGACTTAAGGGGAGGCAGACCGTTTTTCTGGACCCCTTTCTCCCTAATGTTTAGCCCCAATAGTTTTGAGATTACAAGACATTCGGCCCATTGTTTGGCGATTTTAACACCTTTTGCATCATATCGCTGTCAATTTTAAGACCTTTCGTGCCATATAAGTGTCGATTTTTCCTGGCGAGCGACAGCGAGGCTGCAATTTTAAGAGGACCCGGCCTTTGGGTGGGAAATTTTCCTACCGAAAACTGTACAAATTATATTGAAGAGGGGTCTAAGGGGTGTTTTTCTAAGCTTGGTGGAAAACTAAAACTTGGTAGGGAGGAAACTAAACACAATATATTTAATAAATTAATAAATATACCAAACAAACGGCCAGTCTCACCTTAACCGGATAGGATGATCGTTGTTCAACACTTACGCCATCTCCTCTTTTAGTCGCCTTACATGACACGCAGTAGAATACGTAAGGGTATATATTTTCGTCCACTAAATTGGTTTCATTATCCTCAGAAAAAGAAGATAGGGGCTTAGTTGGAGTTAAATTGATTAGATTATTGAAGTAAATAAAGGTTTTTTGTTTTGTTTTTACTGTAGAAATAATCAAAGCTAAAAGTATGGAGTCGGGACACGATTACTTTGCTTAAAATAACTGCACAATGGTGGACACAAATTATAAAACACCATGTGCAAATGGCGACGAAAAAATACTTTCGAATCGTAGAAATAGGTCAGACACTCGTAAAAATCTTGGGCTTTTCACATCATTATTATCTATTATATATATATATATATATATATATATATATATATATATATATATATATATATATATATATATATATATATATATATATATAATTATTATATATATATATATATATATATATATATATTCTGACATACGGAGCCCTGTATGTTAATTTAAGAGTTAGAATTAGAGTTGAAGGAGCCCACTACCCAAAACGGTGAAGCAGACTAGCGAACGAGCGAGTGGGCAAACCATCTCGCCCCATACCAGCATGCTAGCCTTCACACCTCGATGACCGATGCTATGACGTATGATCGACTCTCAGGAGCTGTGAGTGGACCATGCACCTGTTATGTGATTCGAGGAGCTATGATTGGAGCGCGCACCATCACTCGCCTCCTGATTCGTTCCTACACCATCATTGTTTGGTATATAAGACCCGAGTTGTGGGCATTCAAATCAGTCTCATTTGGAGTTGGGGAAGGTGAACTTGCAGCTGGAGGAAGACGGGGTGAAGTATTATAATGGGATTGTGACTGTCAGTCAGATTATATAAATGTGTGTTAAGTGTGTTCGGTGTAAACACTTACGTTATGTTGGTTAGTGAGATATGTGATTGGGAATTAACGTGATGTGTTTAATGTGTGTAATGTGTTTAACTATTTATTTGGGAATTAACGTGAGCGCTACTATTATGTTTAACTATTTGATTGGGAATTAACGTTAACGCTATTATTATGTACTTAACTATTTTAGTTGACTAACTTGTGGACTAAAGCAACTCTTTAAGTAATTGGGTTATGATGAAAGTAATACTATTGTTTTATATTAATACTTACGAGTTCTTTCATTTTCTTTGAATTAAGCTTACATTGCTTAATGGTGCTTAGTACGGTGATGCTATTGTCTCGTATTAGTAATATCGCCTTAGACTACATGGCTGTGTTAATATTACTTCTAGTGATTTCCTAAGCTGAAGAAAATTCTTTTGCTTCAAAATATTATATTTTGCTTTTCATATTATTTGAGTGAGACCTGAATCGAATCTATGAAACGATCCTGTAACTGTATTTACTCATAATCAAACCTCAATGTTACGTGGTTAAGAAATAAATTTAACTAATTATTAAATATATATCTAACTTTTTATGTGACTTTGATATTACTCCTGATGATAATAATAATATAATACTATTAACGTAAGACAAGAACCAAGAATAATTACATTAAATATAAATAAAAGGACATAGAAGAAAACTATCTATTCATTTCAAAAAGGGTAAGAGACCGAAATATTCTTACTTTAATATTTATCTTTCAAGACTTTTTATAAAATTAATAGTCCTTCTTTAGCTATAACTTATTCGGTTCATAACCATAGCCTACTAAGCTTCGGTTAAATAATAATTCTTTATAAATACTACATGACTTTAATTAGTTTCAGTATTTTTCATAATTAAAGAGTATCAGTCAATAAAGGATACTAAGTCCTAAGATCCAAAAGGAAAGGAAGCAACAACAGGAAATTATTTTATTAGATTTTACTTTTGTTTTGCCTTCAGCTGACTGATACCTTAATATATATCTCTGTGCTATCTAGATTCATCAAGTTAACCACTTGAGGATCAAGATACGTAACAGAAGAGTGGCGACCTCGCCAGGATTCGTTTCATACAGTTTCACTCAGTTTCATTAACGTTTCACTACTTAACAATCAAATATTAATCATGCCTCAACTAATTAATAACGAAGATGCTCGAGTTTTCATAGAATCAGAACCCACATCCCCTGATATTGACTGTCTGTCAAAATCCGAACTGAAAGTGCTTGCCTCATATCTCCAATTAACTGTCTCAAACATGTCTAAAGTAGAGGTGGCTCAGACCATAAAAACCCACCTGTTCCCTGTAGAAGGCAAGGAGGGTGACGGAGCAGTTGGTGGGATCTCTAGTAAACCTAGCCAACTTGATGAACAATTGCCACCTGGTTTGACCGGTGATCAAATATTAGAACTAGCCAGAATAAAAGCAAACACCGACTTAGAACTAGCCAGAATAAATGCCGAACAAGCCAGAGCAAATATCGAAGAAGCCAGAATAAAAACCGAACATTATGAATATCAATATCGTACGGCTCGACTAAATGTCAATACGAATGCTCCCGTAATTGCTCCCCCTCTGGGATTGACTATGACTAGTGTCATTCCACCCTTCACTGAGGATAATGTGCAGGATTTCTTTGTTTTGTTTGAGGAAGTTGCTGGAGGTATGAAGTGGACAAGAGATCAATGGCCTTTTATGTTACAAACTGTTTTGACAGGGCAGGCTCGAGCCACGTATTTGTCAGAAGTAGCCGAAGTTAGGCAGGATTATGACAATCTCAAAGAAGCTATCCTAAAAACCTATCAATTGCAGCCTGAGGCTTACAGGCAATCTTTCCGTAAAAACCAGAAGAAAGTAGAAGAAACCCATAAGGTATTTGCCAGGACCATGACTAAAACTTTCAATCATTGGGTCAAGAGTAAGAAAGTCACAAGCTACAACGATCTGAAGGAGTTGGTCCTGTTAGAAAATTTCCTATGGAAAATTGATTCTTCTGTATCCTATCATTTAAAGGGGAAAAAGGTAGATTGTCTTGCTGACGCCGCTGACATGGCTGACACATACGTGCTCAACAACAAATTTCGTGGAAAGAAGCCCTACGATAATTCTAGCTCTAATTTTAAGTATCCCAATCACAAATCTGACCGACCAAGTCACAAGCCTATAACGTCTTCCCCAGCTAGCCAAAATAGAATGTTCCCCCAACTAAAAATGCGACTCAGGGCAATGGTAACAGAGGTGGGCCCCAAACTAATAGTAATGCTCAAAGAGGGAACTTTCCCGTATCCCCTAAAGTATGTACTTTTTGTGGCAAGAGAGGCCACCTAGCTTATCAGTGCTGGGCCAAGGAGAGAACCGAGAGATCGGGGCAGACAGTTGCCGCCGTATCTCAAACTCCATATGTGCCTGTAATGCAGGACTCCCGACAGAAGGAGTACCTAGCACCAAAAGTTCCTTTAATGCAGGACTCTCGACAGAAGGAGTACCTAGCAGCTAACGTAAATCATCTAGACAGGGGTGTAGTAGCATGTGTGGTGCAACCCACTAGGGTTAAGCCAATAATAATTTCACCATCAGTGCAGGACAGTTACCGTCCCTTTATTTCATCTGGCAACGTGAGATTAAATGGTTGCATGCATGAGGTAAAAATTCTGAGAGACACAGGTTCTACTAGCACCCTCATGGTGAATCCTTACACTGAGTGCCCACCTGGCGAACCAGTTGTAATGAGAGGTGCTGGAGGCCAGTTTTATGCATACTTGGTAAAAGGCGAAATTGAATGTGAGTTACTACAGGGTGAGGCCACCATAGCTTTGTGTAGGTCCCAAGATATCCCTGTGCCTGGGGTAACTCTCCTTTTGGGGAATGATGTAGCAGGTGAGAAGGTCCGACCAGACCCCATTTTGTCACTTTCCCCTGTTAACGAGCCACTAACCGGTGAGCTCGAAAAGGAGATGCCAACTGTTTTCCCTGTGTGTGCTGTCACACGTTCAATGTCTCAAGTAGCAGTTCCCTCAGACAGAAATGTACCGAATGTAAGAGTTGATGAAAGGGATGATGAGAGTGTGAATGATGCTCCAACTGTGCCTGATGATGTGACTGAGGTGGATTTATCTGACACCTTTATGGCTCATCTTGACCCTAACGATGACCATGAAACCCCTCCAAATTGTCCTAGCGGCCTGGTAGAGCTACAGAGAGATGATAGTGAATGCAAGGAGTTAGCTGCCAGGTCCGTGAGTGAAGAGGAATGTGAGAAGGAGGGTGGTGAATGTTTCTACCTCAAAGGAGGAGTATTGTGGCGAAGATGGAGACCGCCACACAGACCAATCGATGACGGGGCTTGGGACGTCCATCAAGTAGTAGTCCCCAAACCTTGTCGTAGAGATATCATGGAAATGGCACATTGTATACCATTGGCAGGACACCTAGGTGTGAGAAAAACTCTAGACAGAATCAGATCCCACTTTTACTGGCCAGGAATGCGTGCAGATGTAGTGGAGTGTTGTAGAGTGTGTCACACTTGCCAGATGACAGGAAAACCCAATCAGAAGGTGCCTGTACATCCTCTGGTGCCCTTGCCCGTTTTCGAGAATCCTTTTACTCGGGTGGTAGCGGACATTGTAGGCCCATTGCCTAAGACTTCCCAAGGTAACATTTATTTATTAACTATCATGGACATGGCAACTCGCTACCCAGAGGCTATACCCTTAAGGACTACCTCTGCTCCAACTGTAATCAAGGAACTGCTCAAATTTTTCACCAGAATGGGTTTCCCCCATGAGGTGCAAAGTGATCAAGGAACTAATTTTACCTCTAACATTTTCCAGCAGTCCCTGAAGGAGTTGGGTATCGAGCATGTAAAGTCTAGCACCTACCACCCAGAGAGTCAAGGGGTTCTCGAACGATATCATCAGACATTAAAGGGAATGTTACGTAAGTATTGTACAGAGACCGGAGTTGAGTGGGATAAGGGGGTACCTTTTCTTTTATTTGCTACTCGTGAGGTTCCAACTGAATCCCTGGGTTTTTCCCCTAATGAGCTAGTTTTTGGTCACCAGGTAAGAGGTCCTTTGCAACTATTGCAGGATAGCCTAGTTGGCCAGGAGGGGAACCAAAACCTCCTCAAGTATGTTTCAGATTTCAAAACCCGGCTGAGATCCTCATGTGAGTTTGCCGCTCAAAACTTGACAGTGGCTAAAAGCTCCATGAAGAAATGGTATGACAGAAAAGCCCGTGAGAGGGAGTTTAAGCCCGGTGATGAGGTTTTGGTCCTGCTCCCCCTTTTTGGCCAACCTTTATCTGCCAAGTTCAGGGGCCCATATAAGATCATTCGGAGGGTGAGCATTACCGATTATCTAGTAACTACCCCAGACAGGAGAAAGCCCACGCAAGTATTCCATATAAATATGTTGAAGCCCTACCATAGGTCCCCTGATTCCTCTCCTCCAGATTCTTCCACTGTGGCAGTGAATGTCAGGACCTGTGAGCAGCCTGGTGCGGACAAAGTCTTCAGTTCTCTTACTGACCCGCAATAGACTGTTCCAGAGCCTGAAGGTATCCATGCAGACTTTGACTTGTCATGTAGCCTATCCAACTTTCAGTATAATTCAGTGGCTTTGAGGGAATTACCATCTAAACTATGTCATCTTCCCTCTGATCAAGCGAACCAACTAATCTCTGTTTTATCTCAGTCTCCCAATGTGTTCCGTGATACTCCAGGGCTCACTTCTTTGGCCGTGCACGACATCGACGTAGGGGATGCAACTCCCATTAAACTATCCCCCTACCGTGTCTCGCCACAACGCAGGAGTATACTGCAGGTTGAGCTTGACTTAATTTTTTCAAACCAACTGATCACTAGGGCCTTAAGCCAGTGGAGTAGTCCGGTCATACTTTTGCCAAAGCCAGACGGGAGCCATAGGTTTTGTAGGGTCTATAGGCAAGTCAATGCTGTCACAAAGAACGATACCTACCCACTGCCACGGATCAAAGATTGCATTTACCAGTTTGGCCTCATACAGCAGTAAGTTTAATTTAATGAGAGGATTTTGGCAATTAGCTCTCCCTTGTAGCGAGGTAAATATCATGCTTTTGTAGTGCGCTATCAAGCCTTCACCTGTGAGATAATGCCTTGCAGTTCGAATAACGCTCCAGCTACGTTCCGGCTATGTTCTGATGTGGTACCTGGAGACGTTGCCTACTTTGGGTGATATCCTTATTATATCCTCATTATAATCTTGCTGTTGCCAATCTGGTGGTGAATCTATTTATGTATTATGTTTAATATTATGTACTATACTCCTTAAACTCTTTTCTAGGGGGGAGGTCTGACATACGGAGCCCTGTATGTTAATTTAAGAGTTAGAATTAGAGTTGAAGGAGCCCACTACCCAAAACGGTGAAGCAGACTAGCGAACGAGCGAGTGGGCAAACCATCTCGCCCCATACCAGCATGCTAGCCTTCACACCTCGATGACCGATGCTATGACGTATGATCGACGCCAGGAGCTGTGAGTGGACCACGCACCTGTTATGTGATTCGAGGAGCTATGATTGGAGCGCGCACCATCACTCGCCTCCTGATTCGTTCCTACACCATCATTGTTTGGTATATAAGACCCGAGTTGTGGGCATTCAAATCAGTCTCATTTGGAGTTGGGGAAGGTGAACTTGCAGCTGGAGGAAGACGGGGTGAAGTATTATAATGGGATTGTGACTGTCAGTCAGATTATATAAATGTGTGTTTGGTGTAAACACTTACGTTATGTTGGTTAGTGAGATATGTGATTGGGAATTAACGTGATGTGTGTAATGTGTTTAACTATTTAATTGGGAATTAACGTGAACGCTACTATTATGTGTTTAACTATTTGATTGGGAATTACCGTTAACGCTATTATTATGTACTTAACTATTTTAGTTGACTAACTTGTGGACTAAAGCAACTCTTTAAGTAATTGGGTTATGATGAAAGTAATACTATTGTTTTATATTAATACTTACGAGTTCTTTCATTTTCTTTGAATTAAGCTTACATTGCTTAATGGTGCTTAGTACGGTGATGCTATTGTCTCGTATTAGTAATATCGCCTTAGACTAACATGGCTGTGTTAATATTACTTCTAGTGATTTCCTAAGCTGAAGAAAATTCTTTTGCTTCAAAATATTATATTTTGCTTTTCATATTATTTGAGTGAGACCTGAATCGAATCTATGAAACGATCCTGTAACTTTATTTACTCATAATCAAACCTCAATGTTACGTGGTTAAGAAATAAATTTAACTAATTATTAAATATATCTAACTTTTTATGTGACTTTGATATTACTCCTGATGATAATAATAATATAATACTATTAACGTAAGACAAGAACCAAGAATAATTACATTAAATATAAATAAAAGGACATAGAAGAAAACTATCTATTCATTTCAAAAAGGGTAAGAGACAGAAATATTCTTACTTTAATATTTATCTTTCAAGACTTTTTATAAAATTAATAGTCCTTCTTTAGCTATAACTTATTCGGTTCATAACCATAGCCTACTAAGCTTCGGTTAAATAATAATTCTTTATAAATACTACATGACTTTAATTAGTTTCAGTATTTTTCATAATTAAAGAGTATCAGTCAATAAAGGATACTAAGTCCTAAGATCCAAAAGGAAAGGAAGCAACAACAGGAAATTATTTTATTAGATTTTACTTTTGTTTTGCCTTCAGCTGACTGATACCTTAATATATATCTCTGTGCTATCTAGATTCATCAAGTTAACCACTTGAGGATCAAGATACGTAACAATATATATATATATATATATATATATATATATATTACCTTCCTGCGCCAATTGTAACCCACAATTCAACTCAGTATATGGACCAATACGTGGACAATGCAAATCTGTATATCTTCACCGGTTGACCAAATAAGTAATGGCATGGTCTCATTAACACTCGCTCATACATAATTGGGGGCCTCTAACATTTTCAAACGTTTCAGTCAGATAATGCAATGCTCTGCTTTATCCTAGGTACAGTCAGATAATGCAATGCTCTGCTTTATCCTAGGTACAGTCAGATAATGCAATGCTCTGCTTTATCCTAGGTACAGTCAGATAATGCAATGCTCTGCGTTATCCTAGGTACAGTCAGATAATGCAATGCTCTGCTTTATCCTAGATACAGTCAGATAATGCCATGCTCTGCTTTATCCTAGGTACAGTCAGATAATGCAATGCTCTGCTTTATCCTAGGTACAGTCGGATAATGCAATGCTCTGCTTTATCCTAGGTACAGTCAGATAATGCAATGCTCTGCGTTATCCTAGGTACAGTCAGATAATGCAATGCTCTGCTTTATCCTAGGTACAGTCAGATAATGCAATGCTCTGCTTTATCCTAGGTACAGTCAGATAATGCAATGCTCTGCTTTATCCTAGGTACAGTCAGATAATGCAATGCTCTGCTTTATCCTAGGTACAGTCGGATAATGCAATGCTCTGCTTTATCCTAGGTACAGTCAGATAATGCAATGCTCTGCGTTATCCTAGGTACAGTCAGATAATGCAATGCTCTGCTTTATCCTAGGTACAGTCAGATAATGCAATGCTCTGCTTTATCCTAGGTACAGTCAGATAATGCAATGCTCTGCTTTATCCTAGGTATAGTCAGATAATGCAATGCTCTGCTTTATCCTAGGTACAGTCAACTTGTTTAAGGGGAGATTGGCCGTTTTTCTGGACACCCTCCTCTCTCAAGTTTAGACTCTTTAATTTTCAGATTTTAAGACGTTTGGCCTATTAGTTTGGCGATTTTAAAACCTTTCACCCCATTTCGTTGTGAATTTTAAGACCTGTCGATTTGTTCCTGGCGAACGGTAGCGAGCCGGTAATTATAATAGGAACCGGCCTTCGGCCGGCATATTTTTCTACCGAAAAATTTACACATTTATCTTGACGGGGGGGTCTAGGGGGTGTTTTTTGAAGCTTGATGGAGGTCGAGGGAGGAATCTAAACAAAAAAAATGGATGAATGAAAACATCGACTCAAAAGGTAACCATCCTCCCTTAACCCTTTGATAGTCATGAAGAGATTGTTCACAGTTTATTATGGCTATCATTAGACTATTTTATACAATGTAGAAAGGATCTGTAGGAGTTAAAGACGTAAAGACTATCTCAATTAACCCTCTGACTACCATATGCCCTTCCCAATCTGAATATAATCGTCTAAGGATAGCCAGAAAACAGAACAGAAATGCCCCATCGTATCTTATGCTATGAGTTAATCCGCAGTATCAAAATAGTAGTAATGCCATTATATTGTTTCAGGTTGCTGTAGGAGAAAGTATCGCTTATATATTTCTTGATTTATCCTTTATCATCATATATATTGCAAATATGTTTCATACGTTAACTTTTAAGTTTATAATAAACCTAACTAATATTCTGAGACTCTGCGGATTAAACGAGTTGACCGTACCTCCAGAAACTTATCCTTAGCTTCATCTCTTAAGGGGACAGTGGCTGCTTTTTTTACCTATTAATTCACTTATTCATTTATTTTTTCAGTTTCCTCGGTAGACATCCCTCAAATTTAGAAAAATATCACCTAGATACCCCCTCCCCACCCCCACCCCCAAGATAAATGTGTACATTTTTCGGTAGAAAAATGCCGATTCCTTCAAAAATACAGGCTCGGTATCGCTCGCCAGGAAAAAAATTCTACTCCTAAATGGCACGCAAGGCCTTAATATTGACAAAGAAAGGTTGCGAAAGGTCTCAAAATCGCCAACTAATGGAAGGAACGTCTTAAAATCTCAAAACCAATGGGGCTAAACATGAGGGAGAAGGGGGTCCAAAAAAAGCAACTACCTGGCCCTTTAAACGACAAGTATCAATGGCTGTATCCCCACCACCGCTGGGTAGTTGGGTATGCAGTTTACATTATGTCTATAACACCAATGAAAACAAAACAAAAAATTGAAATGATAATCTATACACGACTAATACAGCTGAATACAAATAAAATAAACTTTGTTCTAAGATTCTTCCTGGCGTTAGACGAGGAGCTATTTCTGGTGTTGCCCAAACAAAATTAGTATTCACATTTGATTGAAATTAACACTTTATATTATTTACATAAATATATATAATATTTAGAAAATTAATACCTGAAGTATTATCATACTAATATGAGAATACTTATGTATATAAAGGAAATAACATCTAATACATTTATCTAAACTAAACAAATTAATATAATGACATCAGCATTTTCTTTTAGCTCGACAGTTATACCAAAAACAAAATGTATGTACACATAGTATACAATAATATGTAATAGCAATTGACTCAGAGAGAGAGAGAGAGAGAGAGAGAGAGAGAGAATCGGTGAGTTAGTGGAAAAGACAAAACTCGCCAGACCTTCGAGTTTCTAGGGTAACTAGTGAGGGAAGGGAATGGAGGGGAAAAGAAAAGTAGGGCAGGGAGGAAGGATGGGGAAGGGGAGGGGAAGGAAGGAGGAAAGATATACAATAGCAAGATAAGAGAAGGGAAGGAAGGGGAAGAGAGAAGGAAATGTAGAGAAGGGAAGGAAGGGGAAGAGAGAAGGAAATGTAGAGGAGGGAAGGAAGGGGAAGAGAGAAGGAAATGTAGAGAAGGGAAGGAAGGGAAGAGAGAAGGAAATGTAGAGGAGGGAAGGAAGGGGAAGAGAGAAGGAAATGTAGAGGAGGGAAGGAAGGGGAAGAGAGAAGGAAATGTAGAGGAGGGAAGGAAGGGGAAGAGAGAAGGAAATGTAGAGGAGGGAAGGAAGGGGAAGAGAGAAGGAAATGTAGAGGAGGGAAGGAAGGGGAAGAGAGAAGGAAATGTAGAGGAGGGAAGGAAGGGGAAGAGAGAAGGAAATGTAGAGGAGGGAAGGAAGGGGAAGAGAGAAGGAAATGTAGAGAAGGGAAGGAAGGGGAAGAGAGAAGGAAATGTAGAGGAGGGAAGGAAGGGGAAGAGAGAAGGAAATGTAGAGGAGGGAAGGAAGGGGAAGGGAGGTTAAGGGGGGATTATTCACTTTTTGGGCGATTTTTGCATGCATTCATAATTTGTCTAGTTTCATCCCTAGACCTCAATCAAATTTAAAACAAACATCCATTAGATCCCCCTTCTAGATTAATTTGTACATTTTTTGGTAGAAACATTTCCCGGCCGAAGACCGATTCTTCCAACATTACAGGCTTATTATTGTTCGCCAGGGAAAAAATCGACACCTATATACAACGAAAGGTCTAAATATTGACGAAGAAATGGGGCGAAAGGTTTTAAAATCTACTAACTAATGGGGCAAACATCTTAACATCTGAAAACTAATGGGGCTGAACGTGATTGAGAAAGTGGTCCAGAAACCCGGCCCATGTCCCCTTAAGGAAGGAGGGAATATAGAGGAATATAAATGAAGGGAAGAAAGGGATAGGAGAAGGAAAAGTAGGGGAGGGAAGGAAGAAAGGAAGGAAGGGAAGGAAAGGGAAAGGTAGGGGAGGAAAATGGAAGGGAAGGAAAGGGTAGGAGAAGGAAAGGTAGGGGAGGGAAGGAAGAATATTGGGAGGGCGATTAGGGGTAGGGGAGAAAGGGGACGGGAAGGTAGAGGTAGGAGAAGGAAATGTAGGGGAGAGAGGGAAGAAAGGGAGGAAGGAAAGGAAAGGGGAAAAAGGGGAGGGAGAAGGAAAGGTAGGGGCGGATAAGGGAAGGGGTAGGGGCGGGAAAGGGTAAGGATAGTAGAAGGGAAGCTATGGGAGGGAACGAGAAGGAAGTGACGGCGAGAAGAGGAGGGAAACGAGTGGGAAGGATAGGATGGGAAGGGAAGGTTTTGAGATGGGCAGGGGAAATGAGAAGAAAGTGTAAAGGTAGGGAAGGTTTGGGATGGAAAGGGTGAGGAGGGGAAAGGGAGGTAAAGGGAAGGAACAAAAGGAGGGGAAGGGGAGGAAATGGTAAGGAAGGGAAGAGGGGGAAGCCAGGAAGACGAAACTGTGAGAGGGGAAGCAGTGCAAGGAGAAGGAAGGTGGAGGAAGGAAAACGGTGATATAATACAGTACATCGAGGGGAAGGGGGGAAGCGGGCTGGAGAAGATGGGCAAGAAGAGGTACACGGGAGACACAAAAAGGAATACCAGTGCAAACATAAAAATCGATATGGAAAAAAAAACTATTGTGACTAAATTGTACATAAACATAGCTGTATACAGAAAGCTAAATTGGGAACATTTATAACTCGTCACAAAAAACATAGTAATACACGTAATCATATGGCAGATTAATTTAAGTTTAACTATCTATTATATGTTAGTTAACTTTTTATGTTAACTTTAATCGAAGTAGATACATTTGCGTTCTCCAAATATTCACGTGTAGATGTAGGGTAACTTAAGCATATTAGTAGTGTGCATTGATTGTTTTCCTTGACAGCATATTAACTTTTATATTTAAAATCATGCACTGATAAGTTGATATAGCGTAGGTTATGTAATATTAATCACATTAATATGTTCCAATTAAATGCCTTAACAATTGTCATAATCTGAACATGTGCTTCATATGGTATTGGTTTTGACAACCAGGATGTATGCTAAGGCTATCGTAAGTTGAATATATTTGACTATTCATAATTAACACTCGACGAGCGGCCTAGGCGGTAACTTCTACTACCTGCCAAGCGGGTAGTATTACCCTAAACGAACTTATTTCCGTGCTCTTTTTCATGCATAAACAAGAGCCAGAACGTAATACAATTATGTATCCGTGAAAGGGCGATAATTGAGCTTTCCAATGGCACCTGAACCATCCTTCTACGACCACTGGTTGTCTTGCAACGATCGTGCAACACAAAGTAAAAATCCCTAAAATACAGCAATTTCTTCAGTTTTTACCCTGTATGGCAGGACCAGGGATGTGGTGGGATGTGATGTTATCATGTTACCCTCAGTGGCGGGACTGGGTCCATGCCGAATGGTCAGAGACAACCCGCGCTCCTCCCACTGGTCGGACTCTCTCTCAGAGCCGATAATGTGCTCAACATCGCATGCTACTATAGCCGGGCCCCGCCACATAGTCCTTGGTTACGGTTGGTTCTCTTGTCCGACTATAGCCGGGTGCCGCCAAAGAAGGGTTAATCACTGTATAAGCAGCTCTGGATGAACTATAATACATACCTCGTCTATTTTAAAGATACACAAGCACAATTACGCATACAGTTCATACATACACAATTACACACACACTCTCCAATCCAAGAGTGAAACGATATTCCCAAACCTTCTTCTATTCAGCAGCTGAGTTCTGGAACTCTCTCCCTGAATCCATCTTCCCCTCATCCTATGACTTAAATTGCTTCAAACTCCGTGTGTCCAGGCATTTTGGCTCGAACATTCCTTGATTTTAACCCTGTCACTCAACTGGGGGAGACACTCGTTACAGGCAGTTCTGCCTTTTGTCTCCCTCATCCACATAGACAAAAAAAAACCACACACACACAAACTCACAGATACACATACACACGCGCGCACACACGCACGTATATAAATTACTCTTCAACCACACACAAATCAACCCTTCATCTTCTCTCAATATGTTTGGTGTATTATTTTCATCCTGCCTTTCTTGGAAAAATCATATATCCACTCTTACTAAAACAACTTCCCAAAAGTTAGGTGTGCTCAATCGTCTCTAAGCTAAGTAGCTAAAACGACAGTCCCCAGATGGAGACTCCGCCTAAAATTACACTAGTGCGACAGGTGCCTTAAGAAAGTTCACAAATATTAACTCTGTATTATTTTCCTCGCCAGTGCGACAAGGTGAATTGCTAAAACAACAGAGTCCCTAAATTTAGACTCTAATTAATGCACATAAATGAGACTCTAAATTTTTCCTCATTGCGAACGAGGATTATTGCTCAGAGTCCAGCATTTTCGACTTTGATTTTGATTTAGGTCCTTATGAGAGTTCCTATAAATTGTGTGAGTAAAGTCAAGATAGATACAGCTAATATATTAAAAGCCCCATTGCGGATCCCCGCCTGTGCTCATCATATTATGTTTTAACCATTTATTCACGTATAAGTATTAGTACTGTATTGTTAAACTTAGTGATTATACAAATAAAATTGTTCATAAATGTACGTTGTACGTAGTGTTATATGTTACCCTTTGTTTCTTCTGTGCATGTGTTGTGTGATTTTGACTTCTCCAGTTAACCCCTTAAGGACGGGGCCGTTTGTTGACATGACCTAGATGCCAGGCGGGTATATTTACCGAAAACGAGCTTCATTCCACGCTCATTTACATGCATAAACAAGAGCCAGAGCGTAATACAATTATGTATCCGTGAAAGGGCGATAATAGAGCTTTCCAATGACACCTGAATCATCTTTGTACAACCACGGATTATCCTGTAGCGATCGTGCAACCGGAGGTAAAAATACCCTAAATAAGGTAATTTTCGTAGTTTTTCCTTATCTCGCGAAGCCAGGTGTGTGTAGGGAGGCGGTGGTGATCCCAGACACGGCCCAGTGGTGGTGCCGAGCGGTCAGAGCTCGCCTAACGTCCTCCCAATGCGCGGACTCTCTCTCAGAGCCCCTAATGTGCTCAGAATGCCGCCCGTCATATGGGGTACCGGAGGATAGTCCATTTATCTCTCGCCCGTCATATGACAGTCACCACCGCGGCTTGAGTGTTAAGACCTTAAGACTGTTCATCTCTGCACATCGCTACACACGTATCCAATAATTTACCATGTACAGTATAATCTCTCACTCTCTTTCTTTTTCTCTCTCTCACACACACATACAAACTCACTCACTCTCATTCACTTACACACACTCACCCTTACAGTTACACACCCTCTCTCACTCTCACACATTCACTATCACTCACTCAATTTCACTCTCACACACCCAGTCTCTCTCTTCTCTTCCATGGTCCGACACCCACTCTACATATATTTTCACCAGCTCCTTCCTTTATTTAAATCGCTTCCCCCAATCACCTTTCATTTCTCTTTCACCTCGTTTCCCCCCTCCTCCCTGGCTCTTCATGGGTTTCGTCTACGTTTGTCTGATTATGTATTATTGTGTGTGTTCTATTATGTATTATTGTGTGTGTTCTATTATGTATTATTTTGTGTGTTCTATTATATCCTATCCCAAATAAGTAGCCCAAACTCTTGAACATTAACCTCTATAACTCGCAAACGACTAGAGTAATCGAACTAATATTTTTACTATTTGGGAAGAGTCAAGCAGGGAATATGTGGTGGTATTTCCCCTTAACAGGTAAGCGGTGAACGGTCCTTAAGCCGGTATAGAGCTTTTATAGTCCACATTTGATGATCAACAATTTTCTGGCAACATTTCTGAAATATTTTGCTCTGATATATCGGCAACTAGACTGATTATAGATGAACTTAGGGGACAGAAATATTATATATGTTGACCTCCTAAGCTGCCAGACCAGTGTTAAGGATAAATGTTGAGGGAAGAAGTGCTCGTGTGATACCGGCTTTATCGTGGCAACAATGAAATTTTCTTATTCAATTCATAATTAGCTCCCTCGGGAACACTCTCGCGATTACTATGTAAGACGATAATATTGGTTTACCTTATATGAGCCAGAACCGTCGGGTCTTCACAATAAAACTGACGTGCTTTTGTTCTATCCTTTTCTCTCTTTCTCTGGCTTATATCCATTCGGCCCCTTTCAGCCTACTGTTTTAAGACGTTTATCCCCATCCAGGTGTCGATTTATTCCTGGCGAGCTATAGCGAGCCAGCATTGTATGAAGAAATCCGGCTCCGCCGGAGACATTTTTCTATCGAAAAAATTTACAAATATAGCCTGCTGTCAAAAAAACATTATACAAAATATCGATACCTGGATGAGTATAAACGCCTTAAAACAGTAAGCTGAATGGGGCTGAATGGACACAACCCAGAGAGAGAGAACAAAAAATAAGTGAGCCCCCTTAAGTCTCCGAGGTGAAATACATTGCCACACTCATTGCTACACGTTCTTACATACAGGGAGTGACCAAATAGATAACGTTGGGTTACGTTATGAGAGCCAAAACCGTCGTGGCTTCACATTAAAACTGTTTCCCGTCATGGGGGTTTAAGTCTCCGAGCTGAAATACATTGCTACACTTATTGCTACACTTTCTTAAGGGGACGTCCCAGTGGTCATTTTTGTGGGCCTATTTAGTTATTTACTCATACATTTTTTGTTTCCTCCCTAGACCTCCATCAAACTTATAAAAACATCCATTAGATCCCCCTTCGAGATTAATTTGTAAATTTTTCGGTAGAAACATGTCACGGCCGAAGTCCGTTTCCTCCACAATTTCTGGCTCACTATCGCTCGTCAGGAAAAAAATCGACATCTAAAGGGCACGAAAGGTCTTAGTATTGACAAAGAAATTGGTCAAAAGGTCTTAAAATCTCAAAACTAATGGGGATAAGCATGAGGAAGAAAGGGGACCCCTTAAACACGGGGAGGGGCTAAGCAGACGAAAAATGCCACACTTTGCTTTGCCTGTTTTACCCGAGCTATCAAAGTGAGAAAGGAGGTGGGAAAGAGAATGTATGAGGAGGATTGAATTTAAAGCTTGGGAAGGAGAGGGGGTTGGGGTGAGGGGGAGATGAATGGCAGGAATAACATGGTAAGTGCATTCCATTTTTATCCTTCGCTTTCTGTAAATTCTGCTCTTCGTTTACTGTGTAATATTATAAAACTAAATGTTTCGGCTTTATCTCCTTGACTCTTTAAGTTATCTTTTGGTACAGTCTAATTATTTTTCATTTGTTGCTTTTTCACATTTCAACATGCCTTTCTCTTTGGCACTTTTTGTACTTTCACAGTTTCTTCGTCGAATTGTTCGTAATTGTTTTGTGAAGTTCTCCAACACCTTCTCATTTCCCTTTATTCTTGACGCCGATTTTTCTCTAAGTTGTTCTTCTAAATAATGTTTTTGGTGCACCTAACTCTACTTTTATCCTGCAGATGTTCTATTTGGTGAATTTTATAGAATTTGACATGCGTATATTCTCTCTCTCTCTCTCTCCCTCACCGCCCCCCCCCCCCCCTTGCTCCCCACAGGGTTACATATTCCCATCATCAATATATCTGACGAGGTGATTCTGGCTCTGATGGCAAAAAATTATCACCGGTCTGATTGTTCCCTCTGTTTACCTCTTCTGCTTCTTCTTCGGGGAGATAGGGAGTAATATACTGTATATATGAGTTTTGTATTGTTTTGCGAGATCTCCTTACTCACTGATATTTTAGGTCTTCTAGTGTCACTCCTCTTCCCTATCTCTACTCTTCCCCAGTCATCAAATTCCTCCATCTATTTCTTCTTCTCATTCTCCTCCTCTTCATCACTACTCTTCCCGAGTCTTCAAATTCTTCCTTCTCTCCTTCTCTCTCTCCATTTCTCCTTCTATCCGTTTGCTTCTATCTTAATTGTTCTTATTTTCGGACGACAAAATATATATTTATTTTTATTTTCAGACGACATTTCATTCTTATTTCTCCCAATGTTTTTCTTCTAAACGAAAAAGGAATAAATTCTGGACGTTTACAGACGACATACCCTTCTTACTCCTCCCATTATTTTCTGCTGGTGGTGTTCCTCTCCTCTCTCCGTTTTTGTTCATTCTGTGCCAACGTCTTCTTCATCAAATTCTTCTCTCCCTTTATTCTCTGCCATCGCCTTCTTTTTCATCACCTCCTTCGAGTTCTTCTTCTGTTTGACCACGAATACATTTTCTTTGTGTGGCCTTTGTTCCCTTCTATTTTTGTTTTTATTATATACAGTATATTTCTCCAGATGGCTTTCCATTGCGTGCGTGCTTGTTGTTATGTATCCTTACAGTTTACACTTCAGTTTTCACTTTAGTTTGGCAAATATTAGATATGTTATTCAGTTTTGGAAGGCTAAATAATAATATAATAACACACCACAATAGTGTTAAGTGGGGTCACCGGCTTTTTATATCTATCTCTCCTTGTCTCTCTTTCCCTGGCTTGTGTCCATTCGGCCCTATTCAGCCAACTGTTTTAAGAAGTTTATCCCCATCCAGGTGTCGATTTCTTCCTGACGAGCGAGAGCGAGCCAGCATTGTATGGACAAATCTAGCTTCGCCGGAGACATTTGTCTATCGAAAAATGTACAAATTTAGCTTGCTGTCAAAACAAAAATATATATATATATGCTGGCTCACTACCGTCCCCAAGGAAAATATTGACACCTGGATGGGGGTAAGCGTCTTAAAACAGTAGGCTGAATGGGGCCGAATGGATACAAGCCAAAGTGAGAGGGAGAGAACAAGAAACAAAGCGAGGTGGGCTCCCTTAAACCCACATATCTAAAATGTATGGAATAATAAAGACACAACGGTTTTGGGTCATCATGAGCACCTCGCACAATGTATATATATATATATATATATATATATTTTTTTTTTTTTTTATGTGTATGCAGGAGACAAAAGGCCGACAGCCTGTAACCAGTGTCTCCCCCGAAGCCCAAAAACTGACAGAGAGCCAAATTCAAGGGACGTTGCGGTCAAAATACGAGGACACATGGAGTTATAAAAATCTGAGTCATAGGTAGAAGGGATTATTGATTGAGGGAGAGAGTTCCAGAGTTCACTTGTCTATAGAAGAAAGACATAAAATTTGCAAAGTCTTGGGTTGGAGAGCTGGACACATAAGAGTGGGACTGTGTTGAATGGCGGGTTAATCGCACTCGCCGCATGGGAGTGGGTATGCACTGAGAGATCCCTGAAGAACACTGATTGTTGTAATATCGATATGCCATAATTGTATTTTCTTTACAATATAGACTTTTGTTTATATATGGGCTTAAATTTTCAGCTTGAAGCTTATACAGGTATATACGGTACGGTACTACACCGGTACACCTGTATATTATACAGGTATATACGGTACGGTACTACACCGGTACACCTGTATATTATACAGGTATATACGGTACGGTACTACACCGGTACACCTGTATATTATACAGGTATATACGGTACGGTACTACACCGGTACACCTGTATATTTTTCTCACACTATTCATGATTTATGTAAGTTATATTAAAGCTCTTTCTAAACCGATATTTCCTTCTTCGTTTCCTCTTCATTATCATTCATTAATTTCGAAACTTTGTAACTTTTCATATTTGTCGCCAAACTTCTCCAGAGCATTTTATTAGACCATCTTCACTCGCTTTCTGTTCGCTTGTCTTCCTTTTGCAATAATCATTTTGTTTTTCAGTGAGTCTCCTTTGTGTCACCCTAGTCAATATCTTAGCTCTCTCTCTCTCTCTCTCTCTCTCTCTCTCTCTCTCTCTCTATATATATATATATATATATATATATATATATATATATATATATATATATATATATATATCTATATATATATATATATATATATATATATATATATATATATTTATATATATATATATATATATATATATATATTCTTTAATACATACGAGGTTGAAAGAAATGGCAATTTCTGCGTTGGAAATTTTATTATTCAAAGTTTCCAGGTCTCTGATGAGTTTTCGCTGGGTGGCAGGAAGTAGATGAATGAGATGAGCAAAATTCATGATGGTACAGGGTTACATAAATGTACATGATGATACAGGATATACGACGCGTTTCACTGGACAACCAGCATTATCAAGTAAGAGTAGAATGATATAAAAGGTAAACAGGAAGGGTATATATAGAGGGTGGAGGATCAGAGGAGGGGAAAATCAGGGGGCAAAAGTCTCCTATTGGTGGAGGGGTATTCTAGGAGTGCAAAAGGGGGAACCGCTTCACGCAGGCGCACTGGATGCGGGATGGTGTTGGTCGGGTGGCGGGGTCAAAGCTGATTGGCTGCGTGTCGAAGGGCGTGGCCTAAGTTGTGTTGTCCGTGTGGCGCCGGCGGAAGACGAAGCTGAAGGAGGTAGTGCGGGGGGCTGCGTCAAGGGCACCGGGGGGCGAGGAGGGGCGTTAGGTCCTGTAGGTAGTGCCTTTTGGCAGAAGGAAGGATCTGAAGGTCTAGAGTTTGGTTGTTGATGTTAGGATGTAAGGCTTGGATATATAACGCTTCGAGTATAGGTAATCTCCTTGGGTCACTTTCTTTATCGAGTATGGTGGTGTGTTTCTCTAACTCGTTGTGTGTGATGTGGGGGTGGTTGGGGGTGAGATAGTGGTCTTTGATGGCTCCAGCCTGAAGGTGAAGAGTTTACCGACGTGAAAGACGAGTCTGCGTCATGCGAATATAGGAATGAGGTCCACAGTCCTCATAATTACAGGTATGTTGGTAAATGACGTGATCGTCGGTCATCGGGCTCTTTATCTTGGTGGAAGTTGGTTTGTTGCGGAGAACGAGGTTGGAGGTCTTGGGGGATTTGTAATAAATTATTAATTTGATTTTGTTTTCAGGGTTGGTTTGGTGGACATGCTTGGAGATTATTTCTTTTAAGACGGCCTCGTCATTTTTGTGTTCAGAGGACATGTAATTGCGGTAGAAGATCTTAATTTCATTGGGGGGGTCAATGTTGGGAGGGCTTTGGGTGTACCATTTTTCAAGATGGTGGTTGATGGTGCTGGAGATGTCGGAGTTGGAGTATCCATTATTCACTAAAACTTGGGATAGTCTTTCTAGTTCCTGGTGGGTGTCGGCCCAGGTAGAGCAGTGCGTGAGGGCTCTCCTTACATAGGCGGAGATGGAGGATAGAAGATAACGGCAGGGGCATTCACTATCGCCGTTGAGGCATTGTCCTGTGTTAGTTGGTTTAGTGTAGATGGTGGTTTTGAACCCTTGGTCGTTCAGAGCTACGAGGATGTCGAAGAAGGGGAGTTGTCCATTGTTAGATTTTTCAAAGGTGAAGTTAAGTCCGGAGGAGGTCATGAAGCGACGCTGGAGTTCCTGTAGTTCGTGGAGGTCCTTGATTTGCACGAAGATGTCATCCACGTATCTACAGTAGACGGCGGGTCGTTGGGCAGCTAGGAGCTCTTCCTCGATGGTACCCATAAAAAAGTTCGCAAAAAGAACTCCTTGGGGGCTGCCCATCGCCACACCGTCTATCTGCTTGTACATGTTGCCCCGGGGGCAAAGGAAGGGGGCCTCCTTGGTACACAGCTCCAGTAGTGTTGTCAGGGCCTTCTCCGGGATGTCCAGTGTTGGTGTATCAGGGCAATGGTAAATTCGGTGAAGCGGTTCCCCCTTTTGCACTCCTAGAATACCCCTCCACCAATAGGAGACTTTTGCCCCCTGATTTTCGCCTCCTCTGATCCTCCACCCTCTATAAATTATATACCCTTCCTGTTTACGAAGAGTAACGAGGATGTCTTCTGCCACCACACCAACATTAGCAACAACAACAACAGAAAGAAGAAAGCCTCACTAAGAAATGGTGAAACAGTGACTTTTACCATCAAAACAGGGAGACCGGGACGTGAAGCTACCAACATCACAGGCCCTGAAGGAGCTCCAGTCAAGGGCTCCTCTTTCTCCCCACGGAATGCTCCACCAGAGTCGACACCACCTACAACTACAGCAGATGGGGAAGCAGTACTGAGGGCCAAGATCTTTGCCTGTATTCAGTCAGCCATGGCCATTGCTGGCCCAGACAAACACCAACTCTGCCAGCTAATCCCCTGTCTGTTGTCACACAACAATCTACCCACCATCACCATACCTCAGAAGGCCTTCTCCGCGACCCCTGCAAACATCAAAAGGGCGTCAACAAAGAAGAAACTCCCCAAGACACAAGATCGAGTTCCAGAACTACAGGAATCTCCAACTCTTCACATCCATGAAGAACACCAAGAAGAGGACGAGACACAAATGGAACCCGAGGAAGCCAGAGCACCATCATCACCACCAACTTCCCCCAACACCAAGCCAAAATCGCCCAGAAAGAGATCCCCAGGACCACTCCTTCCCCTCCCGACAAACCCGGAGACACCACCAAAAATCGCCAAGGAGAAGGAACCGGGAGAAGACACCATCGAGCTTTCAGAACTAACACTGGGCAGTATTGGATTCATCTGTGACGTTTTTGAACAAGATCCCGACGTTATGAGGCAAGCATATTCTCATATTAATCAAGAAGACTTGGAACGAACTCTCACAGATGAAGGAAAAAACAAACGGGAAGCAAGACTCAAAAGATCAGATATAGCCATCCCTAAGTTAAAATCATTCTTATCAGCAAGTTAGTAACTTAAGTACAGCAATAAAGCATGAATGAAAGTTTTTAAAAAATGACTAGACAAACAAAATAAAGTAATAAACATCCCTCAACAACAGCAAGGTGGACGGCCCACTAACTTGTCTCTTCCACTGTATTTCATCTTTCCTACTTTCTCTTCCCGCCACCCACTCTGAGGTGCCTCCCCCCCCCCCCCCCCCCTACCTTAAAAAAAAAAAAAAAAAAAATATATCATTCTACCCTTACTTGATAATGCTGGTTGTCCAGTGAAACGCGTCGTATATCCTGTATAATCATGTACATTTATGTAACCCTGTACCACCATGAATTTTGCTCATCTCATTCATCTACTTCCTGCCACCCAGCGAAAACTCATCAGAGACCTGGAAACTTTGAATAATAAAATTTCCAACGCAGAAATTGCCATTTCTTTCAACCTCGTATGTATTAAAGAACATTTATTACCTGGCTTTACTAATATATATATATATATATAATTATATATATACATATATATATATATATATATATATATATATATATATATATATATATATATATATAGAGAGAGAGATACATAGATAGATAGATAGATAGATAGATAGATAGATAGGTCGATCGATCGATCGATAGATAGAGATAGATATTTATTTATTTATTTATTCATTCATTTATGTATATCTACTTCTCTGTCAATCAATCATTTTGCCTACCTATCATTCTGTGTAAATTATTCTACCTACTCCGGATCACTAAACTACGATTTTTTCTCTTTCGCTCCCCCACAGGTCCTCTGGCTCAACTAAATTGCTTAACCCGTGCAGTACCGGTGCCGTCCTTTTAACTTTATGCTGGCTACTATTAGACGATTTTATTCAGTTTATAAAGGGCCTTCAGCAATTGACAAGCTTAGAAATATCTCACTTATCCCATTTTACTACCACAGAACCTTCATAAACTGCAGATAATCGTCTAAATATAGCTAAAATAAAATACAAAATTCTTCGCCAGTACAGAAGATGTTAATCCTCTCAGCTCCTCTCCTTTCCATGCACATATAAACAATCTATCTATTCATGTCCTTACTTCGCCATAAAACAGTTAATAATTCTTTCTTATATATCAATCTATCACTCAGTCTATATTCAAATGTGTCTATCATATTCGGGGCATTCCAAACTACGATCTCCTCTCGTTCTTCCCCCTACAGGCCCTCCAACTAAACTAGAATGGGTCCATCCTCTCATCTCCCCTCTCCACTTCACATCCACACACATACACACATTTAACCCCTTTTGTACCAGCGACGTCTTATATATTTAATCTAGCAATATTATAGACGATTTTGTGCAGGTTAGGAAGGTTATATGGCAGCTAAGATGATTAATTGAGAGTGCCTGTATCCTTTTAAAGGGTAGACGTACTTCTGTTGCTGAATAAAATCGTCTAATTATTGTCAGAATATAATAAGAAGGATATCACTGGTGCTGAAAGGGTTAATTAACAAACAACCTATCAATTGACTACTTGCAATCTGTAAGGAAGTTGGAGCTGTAGAAGTCGATGTTTAACAGAATAAGCAGCTATACTACGGTGTTAGTATATTTATAAATACATGAAATCAAATTCAACATACTGTCTATCCATCAGAAACATACATAACTAATGTATTTGTACATAGTATCGATATTTACAGGTTGAACTTCCTTATAGCTTGAAACTCGCAAGTGTTCAATTCATCCATCTAGATATTATCTCTCTGTCTATCTGCCTATCAATCTAAATCCTGTTATATATTTCGGAGCAAAAAACTACGATCTCTTCTTCTCTTCCTTTCCCCCATCGGCCCTCTAACTAAAGTAAAAGGGTTCAATCCTCTTAGCTCCCCCTCCCTACTTCACCTCCTCCACTCCATTCCCTTCTTGCTTGTTCATATCGGCGGCTTGTTGCCAGTCTTTACTTGCTTAGTTATATTTTATTTTATATATATACTGTATATATATATATATATATATATATATATATATATATATATATATATATATATATACTGTATATATATATATATATTATTTAATTTTTTTAAGGGGGAAGGGGGGGGGGGTTGTATTTTCCTTTTCGCTCCCTTACTCAGTCTCTATCTCTCTCATCGACAAAATGAACTGTAGTCAGTACTTCACTATCGACCAATCTAATTACACGCGGGGAAACCATTGCAAAATTATTGGTAAATCTTATAACTCACACGAATCAAAAAAAATATTTTTCAATCGGATTGTCAAGTTGTGGAACGGGTTTCCCCGGGACGTCATAGACTGCAGCACCGTTGGTTATTTTAAACTTCACCTAGACAAATATCTTTCATCAAACCCTATGGAGGGTAGGCTTTTGAGGCACGACATCATTAAGTATTGGCAGATTTTTCATGATCAATGCAGCATTAATCCCAATGATATATTAACCTTTCCATTGTGTATAACAACTAGAGGTCACAGGTTTAACACTCAAAGAGCGGGTGGTGGAGTATATTTGACTGTGCCGCCCAGCGGGGATTTTACCGTAAACAAGCTTATTTCCGTGCTCGTTTTCATGCATAAACAAGAGCCAGAGCGTAATACAAGTATGTATCCCTGAAAGGGTGTTAAATGAGCTTTCCAATGACACCAGAACCATCCTTCTACGATCACTGGTTGTCTTGCAACGATCGTGCAACCGAAGGGCAAAATCGGTAAAATACGGTCATTTCCTTGCATTATTACGTGTGAAACGAGTGAGGGAGGGTGGAGTAGGGCGGAATACATCTCAGTAGCTCCATGGCCACCGTGGCGAGCGGTCATGAGGTAACCTACGCTCCTTCGACCGCTCCGCTCTCTCTCAGAGCACATTACGTGCTCAAAATTGCATGCGACTATAGCCGGGCCCCGCCACATAGTCCTTGGTTCTCTCGCCTGGCTATAGCCGGGCGCCGCCAGTTAAGGGTTAAAGTGTCACACGTGAGAACTGAGCTTGAATGTAGAAGGAGGTAGTTTGCAGTGAGGCGCATCTCTGTGTGGAACTCTTTACCGGACACATTGGTAACTATTTCCCACCTTGATACTTTTAACCCCTAAGTGTCGGCGCGCAACATAAGTCGAGTACTGAATTGTATGGGGAAAGTACCGAATTACATGCTTTTTGCACTCGCGTTGCGCGGTTGTTGCAAGAAAACTAGCCGTCATAAAAGGATCGTTATGGTGTTATTGGAAAGCTCTGTTTATGCCCTTTCAGGGATAGATACTTGTTTTACACTCTGGGTCTTATTTAGGCATGAAAATGATCACGTAAACAGCCTTATTTTGGCTAAAAACACCCGGCTGGGCGGTACATATAAATAAATCGCTAGCCCGCTAATCTAGTGTTAAGGGAGCCCTGGCACGTCACCTTGGCGATATGCTTTACAGGTACCACTAGCACTGCTGTTATCACTTTTTGTATCTTGTCCTTCTTCCTGCCACATAACCTTTCTTATACCACACAACTTTTCTTATATGCTGCATATGATTCACTTTCCGGCCCTTTTTTACATTTTAATATTAAATGACAATGTAACTAGTGGGCTGGCGCATCAGCAGAGTGAGGCTTCCCACCCTTCCCTAGGCTGAGCCTACAGTCAAGGTTTGGGAAGCCCATCAGGTAAGAACAATCAGGTAAGAACACGCGACTGACTGCGTTTGTAAATTAATAACTTTATTTTATTCCCCCACAGATTCATCAAGGATTATTGCGTATATATTACTACGTCGCTACTCTTTTTTTCCCAGATATACGAAAGATCACCTATAACTGCGTTATGTTACTAACCCCTCTGTCCCCTACTAACTTCTTAATCCTGCCACGGGCATTAGTTCCAGGGCAGTAGTTCAACTTTCCAATTTTCCCTTACCCACTCTAAACCACTGATTGGACACTTGATCCACAGTGTTTTGGAGGACAAGCAGCCTAGAGGGGTCACTAGGTATGTTGTTGCTTGATTTCCTTTGTACTCCTTTATACTCTCTCTCTCTCTCTCTCTCTCTCTCTCTCAGCTCCCCTCCCCACTTCACTCCATCTACTTCATTCGCTCATTGCTTGTTCATACCTGAAGCTTGCATTCGTGCTTCTTTTTACTGGCTCTATTTCTCTTTTTGATTTCCACATATCATTGGTCTAAATTTCTGTTTTCATTTCGCTTTAACTCGTCTCTATAGTTATTATATTTTGCTGCAAATAATCGGTCTATTTTTGTTTGATCATAACTGTGGTTTGCACTCAATCTATAAATGTTTCCATATTGTTCATATTTCTCTCTCTCTCTCTCTCTCTCTCTCTCTCTCTCTCTCTCTCTCTCTCTCTCTCTCTCTCTCTCTCTCTCTCTCGTCCGTTCCTCCACTCTTGGCGATGCATGATATGTACCGTTGCTGTGGTTTCGCTGTGTGTGCCGTTCTAACCGAGTGCTCTTACTGTATCGTCTCCACCTGCTTCGCTTAGGCCATTTCTTTTGTTTTTCGATTGGCCGTTTTGCTCTCGTTGTGGGTTCCTTTTGCGTGTACACGTTTTATCTCTGCGTTGTTTGTTTTGATTTTCGAGTGACTGCTTGTTTTTGTTGTTTAGTGTTTGTTTTGTTTAATTGTATTGCTTCCTGGTTCGCTTATACCATTTATTTTGTTTTACGATTGGCCGCTTGCTCTAGCTGTCTTTTGTTTTTGTTTATATGTGTGCGTTGTATTATTATTTTTTGTTCGATTGGCGGTTCGATATTACTATATATTTGTGTTATATTTAATGGTATCCATTCGTGGTTCGCTTATGCCATATATTTGTATTTATTTTGTTTTTGTTTTTGTTATTATTATGTTGTTGTTGTTTTTTTGGGTCACTTGCTTCCCTGGCACCACTGCTTAATATTTGTATTTGTTTAAGGCCGTCATATCTCTCCTTTTCTTTTATTTGTTTATTATTTGTAAGACGCCTACTTTGCTTTTCTATTGTATTTCTCTCTGTGTGAATGTTATTTTCTTTTAGCTCTCTGTTGTTTTGGGCTACGATGTATATTTTGCTTCAATTTTAGTAGTTGTTCTTACCATTAATTTTGTTTGTTTGACTGTCCCGTATCTAGCTGTTGTTTTGGTTGTGTCATTGATATATATATATTTATATACCGTATATATATATTTGTTTTTCAATTGGTTGCTTACTCCTATTGTTTCTTGTTGTGTTTATCTGAGTGTTTCGTATCTCATCTTTGCTTGTTTTATTGTTTCGATCGACTGCTTGGTAGTGTTGTTTACTTTTTGCTATATTTAAGGGGGGATGAGCGTATTTATTTCCTCATTTATATATTATATATTTCTATCATGTTTTTAGTTTCTTTCCTAGACCTCCATCAAGTATGAATTTACAGCCCCTTGACTCCTTTCAAGGTAGAAACATTTCCTAGCCGATGGCCGGATGTTCTTAATTTACAGGCACGCTATCGCTTCCCAGGACAAAATCGACATCTAAATGGCACGAAAGATCTTAAAATTGACAAAAATGGGGCGAAAGTTCTTAAAATCACCAAACTAATGGGGCGAACGTCTTAAAATCTCAAAAGCAATGGGGCTAAACATGAGGAAAAAAAGGGTCCAGGAAAAAAATCCCTCTAGTGAAATCTCCTCTTAAACGTATCCGTTCGTTGGTTCTGGTTATATTGTTACCTATGTGGTACCATTACCACTCTCTCTCCTAGTTTCTTGTTGTATTGTCTTAGCGTTATCCTATTTATTTATTTTTTGATTGGGACTTCTGGCTATTGTTATTTTATATTTTGTAATGTCCTTATACATTCATAGTTATGGCTATACCATTTGTTTTGTTCTCTGTGTATAAAGGAGACAAAAGGCAAAGCTGCCTGAAACAAGTGTCTCCCTCACAGTTGAGAAAGTTATAGAGAATCAAATTCAAGGTACGTCAGAGCCAACATATCAGGACACGCGGAGTTTGAAGCAGTTTAAGTCATAGGAAGAGGGAAAGACAGATTGAGGGATTTAGTTTTAAAGTGTTCTTGTCGAGTAGAAGAAAGACTTAGGTAAGAGAGTTGGACAGAATAGGGCTGGGTGGGTGTTGAAAGGTGGGTTATATGTATATATATACAGTATATATATAATTATATACTGTATATATACTGTATATATATAATATTGTTCTGTACAAGGGCACAGTGCGCCCATGTATCGATTATTGTTCGCATGTGTGGGGAGGATCCTCTCACACCGCACTCCTAGATAAAGTAGAAAGGAAAACCTTTTGTTTCATTAACTCCAGTCCACTCACCGACTCTATGCAATCTCTCTCTCTCTTAGCCGCAATGTTGCATCTCTCTCGCTATTCCACCGCTATTACAATAATTAATGATGCTCAGGGCTCCCACAATGTATACAACCTCCTCTACGAATAGTACTTAGCACCCGTCTTGCAACACAATCCCATCCCTACTCTGTGCAACTCTCCAATCCAAGAGTGAAACGATATTCTCAGACCTTCTATTCTGAAAATCTCTCCCTGAATCCATATTCCCCTCATCCTATTACTTAAATTGTTTCAAACTCCGTGTGTCCAGGCATTTTGGCTCGTACGTTCCTTGATTTTGGCCCTGTCACTCTTTAAACTGTGGGAGGCATTCGTTACAGGCAGTTCTGGCTTTTGTCTCCCTCATCCACATAGAAAAACAAAGATATATATATATATCTAAATATATATATATATATATATATATATATATATATATATATACCAGGTATATATATAAATATATATACAGTATATATATATATATATATATATATATATATATATATATATATATATATATACTGTATACTTATATATATATATATATATATATATATACAGGGAGTATTAAACAAACGCTTACAGACTTAAACTGCTAAGTACCGATTCAAAAAACAAGTTCACTTTATTCTATAAAAAAACACAAAGTATTTAATCATTAACGATTTAAAAGACATAAAGTAAAATATTCAGTGCCGTCCAAGCAGGTGCTTTAATCCGAACACTGGCATTGGTGTCCCCTCCCCCCCCCCCCCCTCCCCCCCTCCTGAATCTCCTAGTTTATACTTCAGCATGTTGAATTATAAACATAATTCGTTTTTGGGGTGAAATATTGTAAGTAATATTCCCTTTATAAACCATTTACAACTCAAATTATTTTCTGTTAATGCCAAACATTTGTGTATTTTTCTTTCAACGTAGGAAAGACCGAAGGAATCTTGGATGAAGCAAATTCCGATCCTCAAGTGGTCTGCAGATATAACTGTCATATAATAGTAAACACAAGCAATGTTGAAAGATAAATACAATAAAACAATGTGGGCATTACAAACTTAGTGTCTAATGTTATTTATATTATTGTACAGTCATGAACATTAATTCATTAACAAACTTATTTGAAGCGGTCTCGGGTTGAATTGAATCTCCTTACTAATTTTTACTGGGTATTTGCATTTTAGAGATTAATTTAATCAGTTCGAGATTTCAAAATCGATTACAATTTAATTACCACCACTGTACATGGTCATTACAGTGTAATAATAAGAGATTAATTTATTATATTTTCATTCCCACCAACTGATGTAATACATTTTTGAGAAATCAATTATACACAACATTTTTATAATTGAATCCTTATACCGAGACACAAGACATTTCCGTGAATTTCATTCAACATAGGAACGATCAGTTCCCAATGAATATGTGAATCAAGAACTATGCTTCATAAAAGATTGAATTAGATTCTGCTGCGTTCGGATACACAAGCCAGATTTGGGCATCAGCATTATACACCGTGAACAGAGTTACAAATGTTACGTATTTTTGTACGCTAATCTGTTGCTTGTAATTAGTATTTTTCTGCTAACTACATAATATCATCACCATATTCTAAGACAACTTTGATATCGTAATTACTAATGTGTGAATAGGTAAACCTATACATTCCTTATCGTTAAGTCCATAGTAAACATGTTAATCATGCATAATTTATTTAGTGCTTTAATTGTAACCCTGTATTGCTACATATCTAAATAAGCATGTCTCATTAATAAGACATATCTGGGAAAATGTGATACCACAATATATGTTCAATTTTAATTTTACGTTGTGTTCGTCATAGTCCGTAACAGTGTTTTTAATACACCCTTTATATATATATACTGTATATATATATATATATATATATATATATATATATATATATTGAGACTGCCGTGGTGTAGTTGATTAAAGCGTCGGCTATCGTCCTGACGGTCGGCAGTTCGAACCCCACTGAGAGATTAGAAACATATATATATATATATATATATATATATATATATATATATATATATATATAATTGGTTTCTTGCCCTAGTTCCTATTTGCCTTTGTTATATTTCATCATATCTGGTCATTGGTTCTAGTTATGCCATAATGTCCTCTGTTATTCGATTGGCTGCTATCCTATTTAACTTGTCTTTTTTTCATTTTGTGTTTTTTGCCGTGTTTCTTTTTAATGTTCACCTTCAATACCCTACATCATATGTGGCATTAAATAAGTAAATAGTCTTGTAAATATTTTAATACCACTAATTATTACTCTTAATATACATAAAGTTAAACAGAGTAGTTATTATATATAAGCTTGACTAGGAACTAGTTTCCATCAGTATTCATACACCCTAAAGGGTATGTACACTCTTTTCCATATTCTTTGGTCGTTTTCCAATAGGTTATCAGTGAAAGGACGGTCTGCTGCCATTTACGGATTTTCGTCTGCTAGCACGGACGACACTGAACATCGATGACGTGTAAAGCCATCTTCACACATACAAGAGTCGGGTGCCCGAGTCCAGCACGAGTGAACGATGGGTGACTCTCTTCGTGACTCTGGCAAGAACCAGCCCGAGTAGGTCACTGTTCCTGATTCACCAAGAGTCAACAAGAGTCGGCACGTGTTCATCCAAGAGTCAGTACGAGTCACGGAGAGTCAACAAGTCATGAAGAGTGTAACACGAACCCAACACACGAGTTGGGGAAATTTGAAAAATATCGGTCAAATTCCAGGGTACGGAAACAAAGAGTCGGTACGAGTCAACACAAGTCAACAAGAGTGTAACAAAAGTCAAGAAGAGTGTAACAAGGGTTACGAAGAGTGCCGTCATCTGGGGTGTCATCGGACAATGTACAGTACCGGCATGTATTTAAGTATGTGTGTATGTATGTATATACTCATGCACACCCCGTAGCTGGGGGTGGCCGACTCGAGACAGACCGAACAGAAACAACATTTAAAGTTCCAATTTTTATGGTTTGATACCACGCTCGCGTTCCCTCACCCCTTTCTCTGTCTCGTCTAGTAGATGAAATTTACAATGGGAGGAGGATTCCTAGTCTACCATCCCCAGAAGGAAAAGTAGGACAGTAAAATAGACATATAAAATATTAAGTAAAAAGTATATAGTACAAATATATAGATAAATATATAAAGAAAAGAAATAGCGCTAAAAATGTCATATTTTGTCGCACACATTATCGCTCGCTCGCTTAGACCAATGACCTCTTCCCCTCTATCAATCTACTGTATTAAATTTTATCTTCTGTATCTAATTATTTTCCTTATTAATGAACAGAATGATCTCTTGTTTTATGTTCTTTTAATCATTATTAAGTTTCTAGTTCTATATAATGGACAACAATACTATCCTACCATTACATTAATAATAATTATGAAAGAAAAACAAATAAAAACATTCCCCCTATCTATTATGTAAGGCTGAACGTATGATTCCGACACCTTATACAGTATGTTCAGAGTGTATAGGCTTATTTCATAATTCACACATTTTACGCTCACTTGGACCTAACGACCTTCGATCTATATCTCCATCATCTAATTATCTCCCTTATTAATGGACAGAATTACAGTATATGTTGTTTGATGTCATATTAATAATTGTTTAGTGTCTAATGCCATGGAAATGAAAAAAACAATGTCTTACCATTATATTAATAATTATTATGACAAAAGAATATAATACAAATTCCTCCCCTCTCCCCCCCCCCCCTCCCTTTTTTCCAAGCTGATCTAGGCTATTGACAATTTATCGTTTCAGAAAGCTAAGCCTCTGTGTTATAGAAAGCTTATTTTTGCTCAGTTATCGATCGCTTTCACTTCTCACTGAAGAATCGGGAACATAATTGTTTACATTTCTGTAATCCACTTGTGTCATTTTGCTCGTTATGTGTTAGTGGTATAATTAGTTTATTTAGCCCATCAAATCAGAAATTATTCACAGATTCCATAGAGACCAAATAACAAACATAGAAGCTGATAAATAAGGGAGATAGCTAGATACAGATGGAAATGAATACAGTAGATAGAAATATAAATAATAGAGAGAGAGAAAGCAGATGACAGGGAAAATTATAATACGAAATGTACACAAATAACACTAGCGGTCTGTTTTCTAAAGGGTCACCGAAGCTACAATGTTTTCGATCTGTTTTCTAAAGGGTCTTTGCAATTTCGATGTTTCCATAGGGTTAAATATGGTTTAATATTATATTTTGAAGAAGTTGGGTCACAAGCGAGTCACAAAGAGTTATGCAGAGTTCAAAAAGATTCAACACAAGTCACAAAGAGTCAACAAGAGTCAACACTGTCTGCACTATGTCCTTCGTGACGGGGACACAACATTTCTTGCAGGTTTGAAATTTCTAGGCCACGTCACGAGTACCCAGGACACACCCCGATATCAACAGTACTCACACGAGTGTAACACGAGTCACGAAGTAGCCAGTCATTACCGAATATGGAAATTTCATCACTCATGTTGGATTTGGGCACCGACTTGTGTATGTGTGAAGATGGGTTAAGGGGATGTTCTTTATAGTCGCATTTACCTAAACGCTAAATATGTTACGAAATATACACTAGTATTCAATTTGCCAAGCTTAGCCTTTACTTATTATGCATGTCTAAATAATTAGAACAGTTACCCAGGTTCTCTCTATAGCTTTCCCTTGGTTTCAAGAAAATGTGATGATAAAGATGAATAAATAAACACGTTTGTTAGTACTGGCATATACTCTTTAATAGATTACAGTAAACTCAGTGTGGCGGCATAGAGTACCGGTACTGGGAATGACCCTCAAAACGGTACTTATTTGGTGTTGTTGCCATAGTTAAACTGATAACTGAGAAATATAACTCGTTTGACGTCATACCCAAAGTGTGCACTGTGATTGGTTGGAGTTCCTGACCAATGACAGCATTACTAATCAAGGAAAACAACAGACGGAATTCACGGCAGCCATTATTTATTTAATCTCGGTGACCGGTCATATGGAAATAGGCTATTTACTTTACTTACGTTACGAACTTAAGTAAAGTGTGTACACTTATATTTTGATTATATGACAACTAATAAGTGGTGGTAATTATAACCATACGTCATCCACTACGTAATATACAAGTCCAGACCTTCTAAACAACGCACCTTACGGCTGATTTCCGCCAAACAACAGCCGACCACTACCATAAGTACCTTTGATTACCGCTGGCCAGTAGGTAGGATAGGGAAACGTGTGTGTGGCGTTACGAGGTGTGACTATATAAAACACAAGTGAGTTGTATATATCATATTTATTCCCATAATAGTTACTTTCATAAAATAGTATATGTATACTTCTGAGATAGGTTTTGTCGTAGGGAACCGAAGTCTTAGGATGAACAGAAGGACAAGGGATCCGTTGTCCTTCTGTTCATCCTAAGACTTCGGTTCCCTACGACAAAACATATCTCAGAAGTAATTCGCAACCGATATGGACACCCCACGCTCCAGGGGTTCCGAAAGTTTGAACAGCTTTCAAAAAAGTTAGAAAAAAGAAGACTAGACCTCCATTTGTTGACATGCTGTAAATCATATAATGCGTTTCCTAAGTTTCTATGTTTTAAACTATACCGTAACAATCTTATCAACTCGCAAAAATACAAGTCATGGCAAAGAGAACTTCTGGATTTAGAAATTGATGAAAAGAAGAAACAAATCAGAGATCACGAACTAACAGTACAACATTCATACCTGTCACTTAAGAATAGAGTATCGAAGCTTGATTTGTGTTGTTTGAATACATTTGTTGATACAAAATTAGAGACATTACGAAGAAATGTATCCAAGGTCCATGATAGGAAGTTAAGTAATATTGGTGCTAACTGACGGCTTAGTTCACTAAATCCTAATAAAGTTATCTTCAACTATTCTGATGTAACCCTATCTAGTAGACTTACGTTCTTGCTATCGCTTGGATTAGATTTTTGTTTACTTGTGTATAAACCTTCATTCTATACATTCTGTTTGGCTTTTGAAAGGGTAACTAATAGATTGAAACGCTGTCAACTTGATAATGGATTCGATTTTAGTGCATTAAACAACTCTTACGCAATGTTGCATTTAAAGAGTTTTTTTTAGCTTCTTGCCTAGTAAGGTTTTTTCGCCTATTTTTACTAAATCTGACCTACTTTTATTGAAGAATTTAGGTAAAAACAAGGACTTGGTGATTTGTAAACCGGATAAGGGAACCGGTGTTGTTCTGCTCAATAGGTGGGATTATGTATCGAAAATGAATAATATCTTGAATGATTTAACTAAATTCTCTAAAGTATTGCACACGGACTTGTTTAAACTATCCCTTAAGCAAGAAGATAAAGTTCATCGTATGATAAAGAAATTAGTGTCCTTAGGAGCGATTTCCGAAGACGATTCAAAGTTACTCAACCCCATGGCTCCTCCCCTGCTATTCTCTACGGCCTTCCGAAGATACATAAACCTGACCTACCTCTTAGACCTATCATGGCGGCTTATAACACCGCTTCCTTTAAACTCTCTAAATTTTTGGTACCTATTTTGTCTCATCTAACTACCAATGAGTTCACAGTAAAAAATTCATATGAACTATCCGAATCCTTATCCAAGTACAAATTGCCGGCCACGTCTTTTATGTGTAGTTTTGATATAGTTTCTCTTTTTACCAACATTCCCCTAAATCAAACCATAGACCTTTGTACAGACCTATTATTTGAGAACATGGAATCATTCTTGGGAATGAGTAAACTAATATTTAGATCTTTGCTTTCACTTTGTACGAAAGAGTCCAATTCTGTATTTAACAACTTGCTATATAAGCAGATGGATGGTGTAGTGATGGGTGGCCCCTTATCGTGTACACTCTCGAACATATGTTTGTGCCACTTTGAGAAGATTTGGCTTAACAATTGTCCCATTAGTGTTAAGCTTATTTTTTATCGCCACTATGTGGATGACACGCTCATCTTTTTTCAAGGAACAGAGTCATGCTACTTTATTTTTGGATTATATTAATTCCCAACATAATAATTTTAAATTCACGTCGGAGATGGAAAGGCAGTCAAAGTTGCCCTTCTTGGATCTTTTGATAACAAAACATAATGGATCTTTAACTACCTCTATTTTTCGCAAACCTACGTTCACTGGACTTGGAACCAGTTTCTTTAGTTACTGCACTTTTAAATTTCGTTTAAACTCCCTCACAACTCTAGTACATAGAGCGTTTCATTTGTCATTTACATAAGAGTATTTCCATAATGAAATTTCTTTCCTCAAATCCTTTTTCATAAATAATGGCTTTAGTCACTTTTTATTTGATAAAGTAGTCTCAAACTTCTTGAATCAACGTTACCAACCTAAACAGGGTATCCTTACTGTAAGAAGGATATCGTATATTTATCTTTTCCATACCTAGGCCAAATTCCTTCTACTATTGAAAGAACTCAAACTAAGGAATTTTCTCAATTTTATCCCCATATCAACTTTAGATTCATTCATCAAAACACCTTCAAAATAAGTTCCTTCTTTTATTTTAAGGACCAACTGCCGACCACCTAGCGTTCGTCACTTGTTTACTTCTACCAGTGCCCTAGCTGCCAAGCAGGGTATATTAGGAGCACTTTCGGGATTTCAAGTCACGAGTTGATGAGCACAAGGGTCAGTCGAGCAGGACGGGCCGGCCTCTCCAGTCCCCTTCTCACTCAGCGGTAAGGGAACATGCTTTTGATTGTGGTACAAGCGTGGACTCTAATAACTTTAGTATACTAGACCATGGCAATAATACAGATTTAAGGATTTTAGAATCCCTTTACATACATAAACAAAAACCGTCACTCAACAACACTGTGTCTGCTGCCCCTCTCAATATATTTTAGGTCGCGAGTGTACTCTGGTTTGTTGTATGAATTGTATTTGTTTTTTTGTATATTGACTAAATTCCCTAGATTTTATAATTTTAATATTTTCCGTTATTTGTCAATGTATGTGTGTTTGTGTTTGATTATGCTTTGATGTATTACTTCACGTAATTTAAATTATGTTTTAATAGTAATTTTCGTTGATTTTAGATTTCACTGATGATGTAATTATAAAATGACGAAACGTCTGGCCAGAATAAAGAAGAAAGATGTCGTTGTTCGTCATATCCCTTGTCCTTCTGTTCATCCTAAGTATATGTATATAGTGAGAAATAAATCCATACAATAATTTACTACAGTTCACTCCGTTTTCTTTCCATAACGATTTGCTTAGCCACATTCAAAGGTATACAGTGAGTATACATTACATTAAATGTTGTCGTCCATTTATTTACTTGGTGTAGAAAGTGTAGTCGTTCGACGGGAAGACCAGGACAGTCTTGGCTAGATTTTTCACAATGTGCCTGAGTGCGCCGATCTATTCCTTGTTTGGGGTTATGCTATTTATAATGTTTTTCGATTGGTTGCTGTCCTGTCTTTTTTTTTTTCTTTTTTTTTGGGTGTCTTATTGGCTTGTATCTATGCACTGTTTTTGGAGATGACATTTTCCTCTCTGGTGTTTTACTGTCCCCTGTGTTTTATTGACTGCTTGTTCTAATTTATTATTGCCTTTGTTGTGTTTAACCGTTCCAATTCTTTCTTTCTGGTTTTAACATTTCTTTCCGATAATTTGAACGATCTTGATGGTTTTGCTTGGTTTCATTTTAGTGCCTCATTCTCGTTGTTTGTGTTGCATTCAGCATAGTGCCCCATATCTTTGTTTTTTTGGATATTATAATGTGAAACTTGCAAAATATACAAACCAAAACAGGCACGACACACTATTAAGGCAAAAAAAAAAAAAAAAAAAAATGTAAAATAACGCTTTAATCAAATAAAAAGAAAAGAAAAAACCCCACAAAACCACCACAAGTTGTTTATTTTGTGTTTCCGATGGTATTGTCTACTATGTGGACATTTCCCTTCATCCTAGTGCTTCGTATCTATTGTTTAGATTTTATTTTGGGTTATGCCATTTACCTTGTTTTAGATGGGACTATATGCATTTTTGGTATATTGTTTTTAGTCCAGTGCCTCATATTTGTTCATTGTGTATGGCTATGTCATTTGCTTTTGTTTCTCGAGTGTATAGTTGCTCTTGTATATTATTGTATTTATCTTAGTACATTGTACAATGTTTTTCTCTGGCTGTAATTTCCATTGTTTTTCGATAACACTACTGTTTTGCTTCTTTTAGTTTAGAGCACCGTATCTATTCGTAGTTTTTGGTTATGCCATATCTGTGTTTGATTCTCCATTTGTTTCCCTCAATTTAATCTATCCTTATTAGTTTTATATTCTCATCATTGTATTTACGTGGTACTCTTCTACCACTTTATATTGGTTTCCTACGTATATATATGTTTACGTGGTACTCTTCTACCACTTTATATTGGTTTCCTACGTATATATATGTTTACGTGGTACTCTTCTACCACTTTATATTGGCTTCCTACGTATATATATGTTTACATGGTACTCTTCTACCACTTTATATTGGCTTCCTACGTATATATATGTTTACGTGGTACTCTTCTACCACTTTATATTGGCTTCCTACGTATATATATGTTTACGTGGTACTCTTCTACCACTTTATATTGGCTTCCTACGTATATGTTTTGTAGATTATGCATTATCTCTATTGCTCCTTTTTGGTACTCGTTTTAAATGTTCATATGTTTATAGTATCTGCATTTTATTCGTATATGCAAGGCAACGTTTTATATATAACTCTTAACTTGTTTCGTATACGTTGACTCCGCTATAAGGTTAATTGAGGTAGAATGACTATAGTCTTCTCATTAGTCCTTCCTAATCTGTATAATATCGTCTAAAGTCAGCCAGAATAATATGTAATTAAATCAACGTACTGAAAGAGTTAAGGAAAAACAAACTATTTGTTTAGTGTATTGTATCTTTATTGGTCTTTGCTGTACGATTTTTTTTGTTTTTGTTTTAAGAGACAATGAACGGAGGAAGGAAAAACACAGATAAAACAAAAAGGTCCATGTGCCTAAAGGCATCCTCCATTCATACATTTTTTGTAACAACTGGATTTAAACATTTGTAGATTGTAAGTTTGTGGAAAGCAATTCGAGGGAAGTGAATTCCAAAGAGTAGTAGCTCTGGGGATAAATGAATTCTGATATGCAGAAGTTCTGCATTGTGGAGGAGAAAGTGTAAATTCATGGGCGCTCTCAGCTGCCCTAGTTCTACGGGGAAAGATGTGGAGAGGCGGCACAATTGAAGCAAGTTCCTCGGAACAATTGCTGTGAAAATATCTGTAGAACAATGCAAGGGATGCAACGTTTCTTCGTATGGATAATGTAGGAAGGTCCTGTGTGATTGCAGGGTTATTGATTAATCTAATAGCTTTATTTTGAATTTTGTCCAACTGCCTCAATGCAACCACTCCACTTCCACCCCACAGAGGTGAACAGTAATCCATTTGAGAACGCACATGACTTTTATATATTACGGCCAACTGCTCGTCAGTGAAGAATTCTCGAACTCTGTACAGGAGTCCCAGTTTTTTAGAGGCATTCTTAGCAATGCTTCTAACATAATGTGTCCAGCTCAAGTTAGTAATTAGCGGCGAGCAACATAAGTCGAGTTAAATAAAGCTGGACTATGTGGCGGCGCTCGACATAGGTCGAGTGGCAATTTCAGCACGTAATGTGGCTGAGAGAGAGAGACAAGTGGTGGCAGGAGACTAGCGAGCGTATGACTGCTCCAGACCACCGCGGCGAACCTACTGACACAAATCTCAGCTCCCTCCTCCCTCTCTCACTCGCTACATACTCAATTATGTACCGAAAGTACCGAATTACCTGCTTTTTGCACTCGCGTTGCACGGTTATTGCAAGAAACATCATACAAGGATCGTTATGGTGTCATTCGAAAGCTCTGTTTAGCCCTTTCAGGGATAGGTACTGTTTTTACGTTCTGGGTTTGGAGCATGATCACGTAAACAGCCCTATTTTGGCTAAAAACCCCGCTGTGCGGTACCAATATAAATAAACCGCATAGGCCGCTCGTAAGGTGTTAATGTTACACCGAGAATGTCAATACTAGGGGAAGTGAATATTTAAAAATATAAGGGAGTCAGTGAGATTCTGTCGGTTAGAAAATTGAATGTACTTGGTTTTCTGTGCATTAAAGGAAACTAGATTCTTTTGTCCCCATCCATTAATTCTAGAAAGGTCCTGGTTCAGAGAAATTGCAGTGTTTATTTTTGAATTTGTAAGATCGGGTTGGGTGAAAGAATTGGTAAATGTGAAGGAACTGTGGAGTGTTGAGTCATCTGCGTAGGAATGTATTGGATTATGAGTGGTAGATATGAGATCATTGATATGAATGAGGAACAGAATTGGGGCCAAAACTGATCCCTGGGGAACACCAGCATTTATTGAGTGAAATTGAGAATAAAGGCCATTCTACGATGTTTCCATTCCTTTGCTTTCGAATGGCTGCCGATGTGTTCATTTCCGTACTGCCTTTATTTCGGTGCTTTTTATTGTCCTCTGCACTACAAATTGACCATTTGATTTGCTTTGTTTTATGTTTTGCTATTTGTCATCTACGTTTGTGGCTATTATATATAATGTATATACTGTACAGTACTGTATATATATATATATACTGTATATATATATATATATATATATATATATATATATACAGTATATATAAATATATACAGTATACATAAATATATATATATACTGTATATATATATATATATATATATATATATATATATACTTTTTTCTATATGTAGGAAAGAGGCAAAAGTCAAATCTGCCTGTAACAAGTGCCCTCACCCACCCCCCAGAATTGAAAGAATGATAGAGAGCCATATTCATTATGTGTTAGTCAAAATGTCTGGAGACACGGAGGTTGAAGCAGTCTAAGTCATAGGGTTGAAATTGAGAGAGTTCCAGAGCTTACTTGTTGAGTAGGAGAAAGGCTGCGAAACTCGGTTAAGTGTTGGGATAGAGAGTTGGACAAAACATGAATGGGAATGTGTTGAAAGGTGGGTGCCTCCTACTCTCCGTAAGGGACGAGATATACACTGAGAAAACTCGGAAGAACACTGATTATTGTAATAGCGGTAGATGCGCGAGACAGATGAAACACTGCAGCGTGTAAAGAAAGATTGTAGAGAATTAGTGAGAGGAGGTGGGACGAAATGCTTTTGAGAGGTGCGGTATGGTGGAGCATCCCCACACATACCTTGGAGTTACCTTGGAGAGGTTCGGCCGGGCGTCAGCTGCTTCGGGGACAGTTGCTCCCCCCTCCCCCCGAGTCTATATGCTGCCGGTGCTTGATGAGCCAGATTATTCGAAGGCACAGCTCTCTACACCGCGAAGCATGGCTGATCAGGCCCAATCTTGAGATGGCTGATCAAGGCTCTCTTGAAGACTTTCGTTGGCACATCCATCAGGTTTATCGCGTTCTCTGGCATTTTGTTGAAGAGACTGGGATACCCCTATTTGTCAATCGGGAGTCACTCAGCGTGCCAAGAGTTCCCCTACCTAAAGCGACTCAACTACTGGTGTCATATGATTGAGAGGGTTAATATCCAAATAGTTGTTTGCGTTAACCATAAGACGTCGGTATTAATCTAATTCTGCCTAACATTAAACAATATAATTCTGATTTCGAAGGCCCTCAATGAAGCAAAGGGTAAGGTCAATCTCGTGTATGCATCTAACTTCCAAAACATCTTAAGCAAAACAAATCGTTAAATGCTAGCCAGAATTAAATGAAGAAATTACACATCGTATACTGAAATAATAAATGTCCGCACTTCATCCATTGTGTGACTCTTTGAGGTGTATGTGTGTGTGTGTGTGTGTGTGTGTGTGTGTGTGTGTGTGTGTGTGTGACTGTGTGTGTGTGGGGCTTGACAACGTCATATATTTAGTTTATTAGTTGCCTAAGTATGGTTCTGTTTATTTGTGTTTTTATTGTCCTATGGGAGGTTTTGAAATGTGATTGACTCACTGTTGTCTTCTGTTTTCAACTTCCAGGTGCCTCTACTGTGCTCTACGGTACGCCTATTCCATTTCCTAATTGTCAACTGCCGACTTCCGAGTTTTGTTCTATAAGGAAGTTGGAGCTGTAGGCAAATATATTTAACAGAATCTACAGCTAAAATACGGTCGTAGTACATATATAAACACATACAACCCAATCCAACATACCATTTATCTATCAGATACGTGCATTATTATTGCATTTCTGTTTAATATCGATGTTCACGGCTCCAACTTCCTTATAGCCTGAAACTCGCATTGGTCAATTGAATACCGCTGCGTTCGTTCCCTCGCATTATTTACTTTGCTGTCTCTCCTTTGATTTCTATGGTACAAGATTTTTGTTTTCGGTTTTCAGTTGTATATCTACAACTGCATACGTGTTGTAATTGTTACCTTTTATTGCTTTCAGCGGCATACATTTGCATTTCCTCAGATTAGTTCCTGTTTGTATTTCCTGTTTTTATTTTTATACTTTGTTCTCTATTCTTGTTGGCTTTTGCAGTATCCTTTTTGTGGTTCACTAATGATATTGTATATGTTCTCTGATTTTCCTGTGTTTTCGCATTTACTTTATCGCTGGTCTTTTAGTGGTCTTTGTTGGAGAATTCTTCATTTTCCTGTGTTTGTCACTAGCTGCCCTGGGTTTGCATTGCTTCAAATTCGGTATTTATAGTTATTTTGATTTGATATATATTCCACTTCTCCCTCCACATCACTACACCTCCCACACCTTAGGAAAGGAGGGATGGCCGTATTTATTTGGTCATTTGTATATACTGTATGTTTATCATTGTTTTAGTCTCCATCAAGCTTTAAAAAAAAACAAAAAAAACAAGACCCTCCTTCAAGATAAATGTGTACATTTGTCGATAGATAAATCCGGTTCCTCTTGAATTACAGGATCGCTATCGCTCGCCAGGAGAAAATCAAAACCTAATTGACACAAAAAGCCTTAATATTGACAAATTAATTGGGCGAAAGGTCTTAAAATCGCCAAACTAATGGGCCGAACGTCATAACATTTGAAAACGAATGGGGCTAAACATGAGGAAGAAGGGGAACCAGAAAAACGACCCATCTCCCCTTAATTGAGCTGTGGTCCCAGGGTGTGCATTTATTCGTTGTTTGTGGTACACTTTGACCATTGACTAGGCTTTCGATTGGCTGCGTTGGTTGGCGTATTTCCTTTATGGTGTAGGGGATTTAAATTTTGTTTCCTCTCGCTACTCTCTCGCCTCTCTCTCTCTCTCTCTCTCTCTCTCTCTCTCTCTCTCTCTCTCACCCGTTGAGCTATCAGACTCGCTCATCGATTGTCGTTGATGTTTTCGGTCACTCTTCGCAATTGTTCTTCGGCACAGTCGCCTACAGAAGTTGTGTTATATTTTAATACTTTTTTAGATGGCTTAGCTTCCTTGTAGATCGGAAAATGGGAAGTCTATAACCCGTTTAGTACCGGTGGCGTTCTTGTTATTATATTATGGCAACTATTAGACACTTTTATTCAGTTTAGGAAGACCCTCAGGCAATTAAGACACCTCCAACTCTCTCCCTTTTCCCTTTTAGCTCCCACAGATCGTTCCTAAGCTGCATGGACTCGTCTGATTGTATCTAAAATAAGACAAAATACACGTCACCGATACAGAAAGGGTTAACACACACGAACAGAACCTGTATTAAGTAGACTAGACAAATCTTACGCGGTGCTACAATTAGTGAGTGAAATATATCAAATGCTGCTTGATTAATAAACTTAGTGTCATAATGTACGATAGTTAAGGGGGTACTGCTTGATAAATAAACTTAGTGTCATAATGTACGATAGTTAAGGGGGTACTGCTTGATTAATAAACTTAGTGTCATAATGTACGATAGTTAAGGGGGTACTGCTTGATAAATAAACTTAGTGTCATAATGTACGATAGTTAAGGGGGTACTGCTTGATAAATAAACTTAGTGTCATAATGTACGATAGTTAAGGGGGTACTGCTTGATAAATAAACTTAGTGTCATAATGTACGATAGTTAAGGGGGTACTGCTTGATAAATAAACTTAGTGTCATAATGTACGATAGTTAAGGGGGTTAGTGCTTGATTAATAAACTTAGTGTCATAATGTACGATAGTTAAGGGGGTACTGCTTGATTAATAAACTTAGTGTCATAATGTACGATAGTTAAGAGGGTACTGCTTGATAAATAACTTAGTGTCATAATGTACGATAGTTAAGGGGGTTAGTGCTTGATTAATAAACTTAGTGTCATAATGTACGATAGTTAAGGGGGTACTGCTTGATTAAGTAGTTAAGGGGGTACTGCTTGATTAATAAACTTAGTGTCATAATGTACGATAGTTAAGAGGGTACTGCTTGATAAATAAACTTAGTGTCATAATGTACGATAGTTAAGGGGGTTAGTGCTTGATTAATAAACTTAGTGTCATAATGTACGATAGTTAAGGGGGTAGTGCTTGCTTTTTGGTCTATATATTTATTTTGAGTTTCCTCGCTAGACCTCCATCAAGCTTAAACAAAAAAAAACACCCCCTAGACACCTTTCAAGATAAATTTGTACAATTTTCGGTAGAAAATTGTCCCGGCCGAAGGCCGATTATTTCCAAAACTACAGGCTCGCTATTGCTGGCCAGGAAAAAATCGACACCTAAATGGCACGAGGGGTCTTAATATTGACATATAAATTGGGCGGAAGGTCTCAAAATCGCCAAACTAATGAAACGAACATCTTAAAATGTCAAAGCTAATATGTTAAACATGAGGGAGAAAGGGGTCAAGAAAAAGCGACCCATCTCCCCTTAAGGTTGATTTTGACACTAATGACATTAATACCCTACTGTAACTCTGCTCCTTTACTTAATGTTGTTGATTTATTAATATATCGCTAACTAATTGGAACACAGTGTGCGAATTAGCTTGTTTAACCAACTTTCACGTTGCTCCATCCATGCTATAATCCATTCATTTTAAGTAGGCCAAAAATCGTGAATCCTAACCTCTGTGACTCAAAGGCTAGAGCAAATGGGCTGTAGATTTCCACAACTATTCCTGGTTTACTTTTCCCAAATGGTAAAAATAGTATCATGATTACTCTAGCCTTTTAGTCATAGAGGCTAGGAGTTACGATGTCTGGCCTACCTATAGTGAATGGGATATAATATAGTATTTGGTGTCCTAACTTGGGATATCTTTACCCCTATCCTTCATATCCTTCCTAATCTGCTTATAATCGCTTAATGATAGCCAGAATAAACTGTCAAAACGCGGCATAACCATCAAGGGGTTAAACATGTTGCCTCATAAGCTGTCAGACCAGTGTTGAGGGTAAATAGTCGAAGGAAAAAGCCCCCGTGTGATAATTATACCGGCTTTAGTTTCCTTAATTAATTCAGCGCCTCTTCCATCCTCTTTGACTCCTCTCCTATGATGATCTCCTGCTCCTCTGATGTTTCTGCTTTATTTCTACTGCCAGCCGAGTTCCTGTTCTTTTTCCTACTGTTGTGTTATTGCTATTGTTTCTATTCCTTCCTTCTGTTATTCCTCTGTTGTTCTATAGCACTTTTTTTTTTTTTTTTTTCTATGTGATTGAGGGAGGCAAAAGGCATAACTGCCTATAGCGAGTGCCTCCCCCATAGTTGAAAGAGTGACAGGGCCAAAATCAAGGGACGTTCGAGCCAAAATGCCTGGACACACGGAGTTTGAAGCAATTTAAGTCATAGGAAGAGGGAAAGACTGATTCTGGGAGAGAGTTCCAGAGCTCAGCTGTTGAGTAGAAGAAAGTTTGAGAGTAACGTTTCACTCTTGGGTTGGAGAGTTGCACAGAGTGGGGGTGGGATTGAGTTGCAAGACGGGTACCACGTGCCCTACGTAAAGGAGGTGGTATGCACTGCTTCTCTTTATATTCTCCTTGGTTCGTTTCCTGCTCTTTTCCTTTTTCAGCTGTTTCTGCTTAATTTTTACTGCCAGCCGATTTCCTGCTCTTTTTCTACTTATGTGTTCTTGCTATTGTTTATATTCCTTTCTTCTGTAATCCTTTTCAGTTGTATAGTCCTGCTTCTCTCCTCGGTTCCTCTCCTGTTCTCCTTTTCTTCTCTGCTGTGTCTGTGTTATTTCTACTCTGTTAGCAGATGTCCTGTTCTTTTCTACTTCTGTGTTCTTGCTATTATGTCTAGTCCTCTATTCTGTTATTACTCTTGTGTTGTATAGTCCTATTTTTGTCTACTGCTTTAATTGCAATCGATGCTATTCCTCTCTTCTGTTATCCCCTTTTAGTTGTATAGTTCTGCTTCTCTTGTGCTATGTCTGACTTGCTCGTATTTGCCTCTGCTTCTCTGATTTTCTTATGACTACTCAGACCGGATTCTGCTCTTGTTTCTCTTCCATGTTTCTCTCCTTTACACATCCACCAGTATGCCTTTGGTATATCCTTTAGTTTCTCTCCTATTCCTCCTCTTCTGTTTTATCCATGTCTGTTCTGCAGCTATCTTGTTATTACCCTTTCTGTCTCTATGCTTGTACGTTTTTTTTTCTCAAATTTGCTACTCAACAAACCCTCTCTAACGAATTATGTTCCTTTCCCATGTCTACTTTTGCTTCTCTCTGTCACTGTCGCTGTCTTTGTTTCTGCTTCCTGTGTCTGTCTCTCTCTGTGTTCTGCCTGTGCTTCTCTTATAATTAATTCGGTCTCTGTTCTCGCACACGGTCTGACAATACGGTGTGTGGATGACGAACTCTACCTGCATTTGAAAACCACACAAGCGCCAAATTGGGAATCGTGTATTTACCATTCCCGGACAACCCAACTAGACTGTTCCTTTCCAGCTGGGAATCAATTTATCCATCAGCCGAATTACAACCGACTGTAGTTGAATTGTCCAATCACCGTATTACCTATAGTCTGTTCAAGCTAACCTGGCAGAAATTGGTGTGCCTTTTAGCCCCTTCAGTACCTTCAGTACCTTTGATGCTGGCTATAATTTAATGATTTTATGCAGTTTAAGAAGGACCTATGTTGGTAAGAGGGTATATTGATATCGTATTTACCCATTTGAGTCATAGAGGTAGAATATAAACTAGAGAAAATCGTCTAATGGTATCCAAATTATGATGCACATTACGTAATGGTGGTGAAGGGGTTAATACTTCCTACACTGCCTTCCTAAGCTGCTCGTGTGACGCCGCTATCATATTATATTGTCTATACAAAAGACAACGTTACCAATGTCTGCCAGCTTAGCTTGAATACACTTTATCTATCAAGTGGCTCTCTATCTACCGCTCTAGTCCCTTCCACCAATTTCACTATACTCAGTTTATTTCCAGCTGATGGTAAATTGCTATCTCACCCTGATTACTCGGCTATTACCAAGATTTTGTAGTGAAATATGTTGTTAATTACAGAACATTGGCAATAATAGGACGCAGAGACATAGCAGTATCATATGTTTCCACTAAGAATAGAGCAATCGGATGCTAAGGGATTTACTTTACTCTTAGGTGGAAAGATGAAAACAGAGTCTACCCCTATCCTCTGTTATCGCAACCACTCCAACCCAAACTACCTCTCCACCCACCATCTTCCACCCCTAACACTATCTACCACCACTACCATTATCTTTAAGGGGGGTCGCCTGCTATTTTGTTCTCCTTTTCTCTCTTTCTCTGGCTTGTATCCATTCGGTCCCATTCAGCCTACTGTTTTAAGATGTTTATCCCCATTCAGGTATCGATTTCCTCCTGGCGAGCGATAGCAAACCAACATTGTATGGAAAAATCAGGCTTCGCCAGAAACATTTTTCTATCGAAAAATGTACAAATTTAGCCTACCGTCAAAAATATTGTTTTTAAATATGCTGGCTCGCTACCGCTTGCCAGCAAAAAATCAACACGTGGATGGGTATAAACTTCTTAAAACAGTAGGCTGCATGGGGCCGAATGGATATAACCCAGAGAGAGATACACAAAAAAAAAACGAACGTTTCCTCAATACCACTCCTACAACCACCTAATTCCCCTTTCGCCGCTACCACTATGCTTCACTCTGCTATCACAACCACTCACACCACTTTCTGCCATCTGTCTACCATCACCTATCACCACTATTTGCCATATTCCTACCTCCACCAGACCACAGCCACTATCATCACCAGAGCACAACCACTATCACCACTGCCTGCAACAACCATCACCATACCATCAACACCACCACCACCTTCCTACCTATCACCACCACCATACCACAACCACTACCACCACTGCCTGCAACAACCATCAACACCACCTTACCACCACCGCCAACAACAACCATCATACCACCACCACCACCACCATACCACAACCACCCCCTCCACCATACCACCACCACCAACAACAACCATCCTACCACCACCATCTCCACCTTCCACCCTTTACAGCTGTGGATTCTCGCTGACTGCTTCGGGTGGAGGCATATGTGTAATTTCAATTCCTTGCTTTATTGGGAAGTGTAATTGACATATGTTACTGTTACCGCGCCGTGTTCCGGGGAAATCATTATGCTTACGGTGCTCTCTCTCTCTCGCTCTCTCTCTCTCTCTCTCTCTCTCTCTCTGGCTTCTTTCGCTTCCTTGGTTCTGTTTATGGCACACTTCTTGAAATCTGGGTTATTGTTATTTGTTTTGCACTCTTTGCTCTTTTTCTTTATTTGTTTGCCTTGCCCGAGTTTATTATTTATTGTCTTTGCTGTTGCTTTCTTGGTAGTTTTTGTTGGCTTGTTTCTCTTCGCTTTTGTTTTAGGTTTGTTTTGTTTTTTTCTGTTTGTGCTTTGTTGGTTTTCTGTTCTTATCCCTGTCATTTGGTTCCCTTTAATTTCAGTTTTTATTTCGTTTTTTTTTTGTCTGCTTTATTTTGTTTTTGGTCCTTTAATATTATTGTTTGTTTGTGTGTGTTCCAAAATGTTGTTGTTCCTTTTCTAGTATTGATACTGTGATTCTGTTCTTTTATTTGGGTTTCTTCTCCGAATTTTTGTTGTTGTGTTGTTGTTGTTGCTGTTGTTGTTACCCATGGAAAGCTGTTCTAGATTCGTTTCTCTTCTGAGTGTCATTCTTTGCTATGTCTGCTTGGCGTTTGTATATGTATGTATTGTATATGTACATGTGCATACCTGTGCGTATTATTACATGCATACGTGTGAATGTGTCTATATGTATGTGTATGTATGGATATGTGTACGTATGTGTTTATGTATGCATATGTGTATGAGTATATAAGTATGTGTATGTATATGTGTTGTCCCTTCTAGTAGTATATTAATATGTATGGCATTTATTATGCAAAATGCATTCATGAAATTATATAAACTGTAGTAGACGACGGAATACTCGAATTGTGTTATTTATTAACTTGAAAGATAATAATACTCTTAATGAGGCTAGGCCAAAATAACTAAGTAACCAATGTAACTTATTTTGTAATCTGCTTATGGCCTCATAAAGATTGTCAATTTCAATTTCAATACTTGCAATCTTAAAGTATCACACAAGACCTTTAAATTATCGTCGATTTACAACGGTAAATATTTTCTGGCAATATTTATGGAATATGTTGAACTGGTATCGGACATTTGGCTGATAATAACTTAATTTAGGTGGGGAAATTATATACCTAATAAGCTGCCAGACTAGCGTTGAGGATAAATGTTGAGGAAATATTCGCTCGTATGCAAATACAGACGTGCCGTTTTGCCCAAAATCAAAACGGCATACTCAACTCTGCGATGGGTTACCATCATCACTACTAATACCATCATCAATCACAATCACCATCATCACTACTACTGCCATCATCACTACAACTGCCACAATCAACACGACTACTGTCATCACCATTACTATGATCATCATCACTAATACAATTACAATCATCACTACTACTCTCACCATCATCACTACTACTGTCACCATTGTCACTACCATCTTAATCACTACTATCATCATTGATACTACAACTATCAACCATCATTACTACTATCATCACCACCATCTTACAATTATCATTACTACTGTTAACATCATCACTACTACTATAACCATCATCATTACTACTGTCACAAGTATTACCAACATGTATCCTACTATCACCATCATCAGTACTTCTGCCATCATCACCATTACTATGATCTTCATCACAACTATTGTCATCATCACTACAAGTTTCACCATCATCACTACTACTCACCATTATAACTATTGCACAAATTCAAAACATATTTTTTGACTGACTGTAGCATTCACGTATCGAATGTTCATTAGAAGTTTGTGTGAAAATCCATCTAACCGTCTAGGAGGAGTTTTCGGAAAGACAGACATACGTCTCACTATTATCATCACATCTAAGACATGTGTATGATGTGTGGCTTTCTGTGATGTGTGTGCCCCTACGGGGCACACACACACACAGGGAATAGGTACAGGGTGGGCGGTGGAGGTCCTGGGGGGAACCATTTTTAGGACCTAAGATCATAACTATTGCACAAATTCAAAAAATATTGTTTTAATTACCGTCGAATTCACGCACCGAAGGTTCGTGTGAAGTTTGGTGAAAATCCGTCAAACGGTCTAGGAGGAGTTCTCGGACGGACAGACAGACAGACAGACAGACAAACATTTCGATTAACATGTACCACTATACGGGGGGGGGGGCGGGGGGGGAGGGGGGCGATACCACTCTGCTTACGCAGAGTTGATAAAGCATTAATCCTTTCAATGAATTGATGCCAATTTCTTTACTTATGACTATAGATAATTTTATAAACCTTACGAAGGACCTGTTAGAGTTAAAGGTGATTTGGATATTAACCTTTTTAAGTCCAAGAGGTTTTTCCGTAGTTCAGTAAAACCATGCTGTTATGTCATTAAACCCTTTCAAGATCCAAAACGCATTTCTTTTCTGTGTTCTGGTAGATATTGGACGATTTTATTCAGATTAGGAAGGGTATATGGAAGTCAGAGGGTTGATTGAGATAGTCTTTACCCTTATAATATTCCACAGATCCTTCCTGAACTGCACAAAATCGTCTAATGACAGCCAAAATAAACTGCTAAAACGCGTCAGAGCTTCAAGGAGTTAAACCTCTTGAAGCTCTGACGCGTTTTAGCAGTATATTTTGGCTATCATTAAACGATTTTATGCAGCTTAGGAAGGATCTGTGGGTATTAAAGGGGTAAAGACTATCTCAATCAACCCTCTGACTTCCATATACCCTTCCTAATCTGAATAAAAATCGTCTAATAACTACCAGAAAACATAAAAGAAATGCGTTTTGGAGCTTGAAAGGGTTAAACCTCTGAGGATCGATGGCACACTTAGGTTCTTTTTTCTGGCTATTATTAGACAATTTTATTAAGATTAGGAAGGGTAGGCTATAATTATGTACGTCAGAGGGTTTGTTGAGATAGTCTTTACCCTATCAATACTCACAGATCCTTCCTAAGCTATATACAATCGTCTAATGATGGCCAAAATAAACAAAAAACGCGTGATATCCTTAAAGGGTTAATAAAGTAATAAAAGCATCGTGTAATGAACAAAATAACAAAGGTTTTGAAAATAAACATCATTTTATGCACTTTAATGTTACATGTATTACATATTATGTTGTCATTTTCACTCAGTCATTCAGTGCTATAATGTATTCATGAGGATCTCGGGTCAACCATGATTGTCTCAGGTCAATCACGAGTGTCTCAGGTCAACCACGATTGTCTCAGGTCAACGACGAGTGTCTCAGGTCAACCGCGATTGTCTCAGGTCAACGACGAGTGTCTCGGATCAACCACGAGTGTATCAGGTCAACCACGAGTGTATCAGGTCAACCACGAGTGTCTCAGGTCAACCGCGATTGTCTCGGGTCAACCACGAGTGTCTCGGGTCAACCACGAGTGTATCAGGTCAACCACGAGTGTATCAGGTCAACCACGAGTGTCTCAGGTCAACCACGAGTGTCTCAGGTCAACCGCGATTGTCTCAGGTCAACCGCGATTGTCTCAGGTCAACCACGAGTGTCTCAGGTCAACCATTTTTGTTATGAGGATTGTAAGAGGGCGGTAATAATAGTAAAAACGATGGTTTAAAAAAAAAAAAAAATCAGTTCTTATCACCAAAACAACAACCACAGGTAAGCACTTTCAAAACAGTCCGCAAACCCTTTCGGATTTTGCACCAAACCCGTTTCTTTATTTTTTTCTCCTGGTCATTTTTTTCAGCGTCCTTTAGATCCACATCAAATCCACTTTTCAAAGTTTCGTCTGATTCTTCATTTTCCTCAATGGGTATAATATTTTGTTCTTCTGAGTCTCTATTTTCCTCGACGGGTATATTAGTGTTTTCTTCTGATTTTCCATTTTCCTCACTTGCTTTGTGATTCGAGTAATTTTCTTCTTGTACTCCCCCTAAATCTTTTTCTTGGTGAGCTCCCTCCGGCACATCAATCTCTTTTCGAACTTCCTCCAAGACATTCTCTTTTGGAACTTCTTTTATATTGCCCTCTGATTCAACTTCCTTTATATGCAACGTGTTTGCATTTTTACGGGGTAGCCGTTTTTTCTGTCGGCAGTATTCAAGTGTGTTGTCGACGGGTATACTAGTGTTTTCTTCTGATTTTCCATTTTCCTCGCTTGCTTTGTGATTCGAGTAATTTTCTTCTTGTACTCCCCCTAAATCTTTTTCTTGGTGAGCTCCCTCCGGCACATCAATCTCTTTTCGAACTTCCTCCAAGACATTCTCTTTTGGAACTTCTTTTATATTGCCCTCTGATTCAACTTCCTTTATATGCAACGTGTTTGCATTTTTACGGGGTAGCCGTTTTTTCTGTCGGTAGTATTCAAGTGTGTTGTCGACGGGTATATTAGTGTTTTCTTCTGATTTTCCATTTTCCTCACTTGCTTTGTGATTCGAGTAATTTTCTTCTTGTACTCCCCCTAAATCTTTTTCTTGGTGAGCTCCCTCCGGCACATCAATCTCTTTTCGAACTTCCTCTAAGACATTCTCTTTTGGAACTTCTTTTATATCGCCCTCTGATTCCACTTCCTTTATAATATGCAGTGTGCTTGCATTTTTACGGGGTAGCCGTTTTTTCTGTGGGTAGTATTCAAGTGTGTTACCCCCACTGTTTGTATTGCCAACTTCCTCGCCCCCTGTACAATCAATAATTACGTTCCTATATCTATTGCTCACGGTAACTTTATCTTGTTCCTTTCTTTTCTTATCAGCTAACTCGAGAAACGCGGCCCTAAAGTCGGCCTGCTCTTCAAAAAATCTGGAGCCTGGTTTATCATAATTCGCAGGTAATAGGCCCCAGGTGTATCCCCGGCACGATGTTACCTGTGCGTAGGTTCCACCCTGATCTTTAGCAATATTTTTTTCCCATAAATCTACCTCTTGACTCCATGACAAAAAACCCATCTCTATATAACTTTGTATCGAACTTGTGACTATAATACAATATATCAGGAGCAAGCAAAAACTATATTTCTGATCACATAGTTAATCGTGAACCTTAATATCACCATATGAGTTTTTTTTTGTAGTGCACCTAGAATTTCCTTTTGTCTTAGGTGTTATGTTAGTTAAGATTGTTAGTAAAGATGCTGTTCATATGATGATGACAGTAGCAGAGATGGTAGTAACAGCAGGTATGATGGTGATAATAGTAGTGATGATGGTGATACTTGTAGTGATGATGATGACAGTAGCAGAGATGGTAGTAACAGCAGGTATGATGGTGATAATAGTAGTGATGATGGTGATACTTGTAGTGATGATGATGACAGTAGCAGAGATGGTAGTAACAGCAGGTATGATGGTGATAATAGTAGTGATGATGGTGATACTTGTAGTGATGATGATGACAGTAGCAGAGATGGTAGTAACAGCAGGTATGATGGTGATAATAGTAGTGATGATGGTGATACTTGTAGTGATGATGATGACAGTAGCAGAGATGGTAGTAACAGCAGGTATGATGGTGATAATAGTAGTGATGATGGTGATACTTGTAGTGATGATGATGACAGTAGCAGAGATGGTAGTAACAGCAGGTATGATGGTGATAATAGTAGTGATGATGGTGATACTTGTAGTGATGATGATGACAGTAGCAGAGATGGTAGTAACAGCAGGTATGATGGTGATAATAGTAGTGATGATGGTGATACTTGTAGTGATGATGATGACAGTAGCAGAGATGGTAGTAACAGCAGGTATGATGGTGATAATAGTAGTGATGATGGTGATACTTGTAGTGATGATGATGACAGTAGCAGAGATGGTAGTAACAGCAGGTATGATGGTGATAATAGTAGTGATGATGGTGATACTTGTAGTGATGATGATGACAGTAGCAGAGATGGTAGTAACAGCAGGTATGATGGTGATAATAGTAGTGATGATGGTGATACTTGTAGTGATGATGATGACAGTAGCAGAGATGGTAGTAACAGCAGGTATGATGGTGATAATAGTAGTGATGATGGTGATACTTGTAGTGATGATGATGACAGTAGCAGAGATGGTAGTAACAGCAGGTATGATGGTGATAATAGTAGTGATGATGGTGATACTTGTAGTGATAATGATGACAGTAGTGATGATGATGCTAGTAACGACGGTGACAGTAGTACAACAAAACGAGCTTGTACCCGAGCCAGGTGATGTCTCAGTAATAACACACCACAGGACTCGGCCGCCTCGTGGCTGCTGCCGTAAGAGGGAGCACCAGTTATGCGACGCAATGCATTTCAAAAAGCAACTTCAAATGCTTTGAAAAGTTTTACTCTTAAGACATTGCTGTTGTTCTATAAACACAGTCCGTAATCAGGTATGCAATAAGAATTAAACAGAAATAAAAACGTTTGTTTATCTACATGTTTAAAATCCCCTAAAATGCTATTAAAACTAGCGTGAAATTTCTTGAGATAAAATTCTATATCGTCTTCATCCTGCAGATCCGAGCGTATTATATGTCCAAGATATTTATATGCATCAACGACATCAAATATATCTGTACCTAACTGAATTGTACATTCGTTATTTTTAGTGCTGTGTGACTTACATTTTATGCATTTAGATTTACTTTTATTTATTTCTAAACCAAGATGTTCAAGTTGAGTAGACAAATGTTTATAGAGACTTTCCATTGTGTCTGTAGTTCTGGCAATTAATACTAAGTCATCAGCGTAAGCGAGGATATTCATTCTAGTTGTTCCTAATTTAAAGCCATGCTCTATGTTAGCTATTTGTTTAATGATGTCGTCAATACACAATTTAAATAAACATTGAGAAAGTATACCTCCCTGCCGAACACCCTTTTCCACAGGATAAAAACGACTCTGGTGGTCCCTCCAACAGAAATTTGCATATTGTTTACGTAAATAATGCATAATCATAAAAACAATATCGACAGGAACACCCCTATCTAAAAGTTTGTTTCCTAATAAAAAATGGTTGACATTATCGAAAGCCTTAGACAGATCGACGAACATTATGATACCACCTCGTTTATATTTTGAATATTTCTTCATGGCTTCTTTAAGTAAGAGACATGCATCACTTGTTGATATTCCTTGTGTAAAACCAAATTGCCTTTCATTAATACTAATCTTTTCTGATAATACCTCTAATAAATTAATTTCAAAAACCTTCAGTAAACATGATGACTGCATCACAGGTCTATAGTTTGAAGAGTCACTAATATTGCCTTTATTATCTTTAATTATTGGACAAATATTCCCTTTAAGCATATCGACTGACATATAACAGTGGGAGAATATTGCGTTATAAAACTGTGATAGAATATCTTATAAATTATAGGAAGCGTTTTTCAAAATAACAGTATGAATCCCATCATGGCCTATTCCATTGTTTAATTTACCCAGCGCTCTCCTAATTGAAACTTTCCATATTTTTAGATGCATTTTTGTACCGTTTGACCAAGCTCCTTTAACTTTATCAAGAAGATCAACTTCATCCGAATCATTTCTTTGAACTTGATGTCCCAGAAATGTATCTGCGAATATATTCGTAATCTGTGTACTGCAGGTTTCTCCATCAATTATATTAGACATCTTCGCTTTCCCTCTCTTCACTGTTAAGATTACTTAAAACAAAAATCTAGATTCCAACATGTTTAAATATTCCTGTGTGTCTCGCTTTCTTCCAAGTTCTACCCACTTCAAATAATCATGTCTAGCAATTTCATGTTTCTGTTTAACCCTTCGGTTCCATTCCGGGATTACTTTATATTTATTAACTTTAACGAATTTAGTTTTATACGTCTGAAGCATCCACCACGGCTGAACAAAATTCTGTATAAAATTTATCAATACATTTCAAGTGTTCACTATTTCGGCATCCAACTTTAGAACAGTTTTCACATATATTAAAACTAATTGTACTGAGATTTAGGCAAAGGAGGTCGTCGATCTCTCTAAGATCAGATGGTTGTAAACGAGTCCAATTTACATGTTCATTTTCATGATTTACATTATTAGGTTGTGTACAATTGTATCCTAACTGCATAGTTGGCAAACTTTGTGGGATAATTGCAAGTGTCGTAACTAACGCCAGATGATCTGATCCAATAACATTATTAAGTATGGCAACATTGTCAACGCTAACCGTAGTATCTCCTCGACCTACAACGTGATCCAGCCACCTACTTGTAGAATTACCATAGCTAACAAATGAAAATGAACTTGCAGGCAACATATCAACATCATAACATGTAAGAGAATTATCATTCATAAAATTGGACAAATTACGCCATGCCCGTCCCGAGAGAGGATCGGCATTAACATCGCCGATAAAATATATTGCGTCAAAATTATAATTCATCATGACATCTTCAAGGGCTGAAAGAGTTTCCAAGTACTTATTTAATGTTCTAGTTTCCCATATATCACTATTTATATACGTGTTAATTAATAAAATATCAGTATCAAATATGTTAATGCTAAAGACCAAAACATTATTTGTTGATACAATTGTATTAATTTTAATATGGGAGTTTTTCCTCCATAATACAGCCATTCCTCCTTCAGGACGACCAGCCATGGCAGCAAGAGCTTTATCAGAGAAGGTGGCTGGAGCACCAACACTTTCATAGTTCTCATCAATATAATCAAGAATATAGTTTTTTTCATGAGTAATAAAAGTTTCCTGTAAGAAAAGAAAATCATACTGGTGACTTGCAAGTTCGCGAATTAGGTCGATATTTTTACACAGCGAGCAACAATTATAAGTGCAAATCCTGATGTCCTGATTACTACTACATAACACTACTACTACTCCACAGGTGATTTGTATGCCAGCATCCAGTATTCCTTCCGTGTTGCCACCACTCGCAGTTGACTTGACGCTTGGATATCACTCGCGGTGACTCTCAGTGACTCACAGTTACACTCGGTGACTCACATCTACTCGCCGTAACCCGCAGTGACTCGCGTTTAACTCGTACTTATTTCGCGGTGACTCGCGTTACATATATGAAATTATTGGCCATTTAATATATCACTCGCAGTGACTCCCGTTGCATTCGTCCCCACTCGTTGTGGCTCGCTACAACTCGTGGTGACTCATAGTTTACTCATGTTCTTCACGTATTCTGTGTCATCCACCAATTGGTGGCTACCCCACTCGCGGTGACTCGTGGTGACTCGTGTCCCGTTGTAGTCACTCCCACAGGTGGATTTGTCCGTGAGTCATGCTAGAGTCATTTACGAATCATCGGGAGTAGTTACGAGTAGATACAAGTAGATACGAGTCACTATGAGTCACCACGGGTCTCCGAGAGTCACAGAGGGTTGTCGGACTCGCGGCCCAAATTTTGTGTAGGAGAGAAATTTTGCCTGCGATTGACCGCTAGTAGGTGCGCAATTCCACATTTTGCCCTACTCGTGGTGACTCTAGTTCACGCTCGTGCATGTGTGAACTAGGCTTTACTGTACCGGTTCCGTCCTTTTATTTCTATTTTGGCAACTACTAGACGATTTTATTCAGCTTAGATTTTTTATTCTAGCATTATTTTGACGATTGTGTGCAGCTTAATTTAAGAAGAATATGTGGTAGTAAAACGGGTTAAGTGAGATTGTTTGAAGCCTGTTAATTGCTGTATACCCTATACCCTATACAGCAATTAACAGGCTTCAAACAATCTCACTTAACCCGTTTTACTACCACATATTCTTCTTAAATTAAGCTGCACACAATCGTCAAAATAATGCTAGAATCAAAATAAAAGATGTCGCTGCTACAGAAGGGCTAACGAGTGCGATCCATATTGCAAACTAAATGGCGCCAGCACAATTACGAAAATGCAAGAGAGAAAAACAATGATATAAGCATGTGAATTATATTTCAGTCTAGTACAGGGCATTAGCAGCGGACAAGTTATTAACCCCTTGAAGATTATGACGCATTCTGACAGTTTATTCTGGCTATCATTAGACAATTTTATACAATTTTGGAAGGTTCTTTGGTAATTGTAAGAGCAAAAATGATCCTTAACGGTTGAATCACATTTAACCCCTTCAGCACCATGACGCCTTTTTACCTTTGATGCTGGCTAACAATAGATGATTTTATGCAGTTAAAGAAGGACCTGTGTTCTAAAGAGGGTTGATTGAGTTCTTATTTGCCCATTTCAGTCGTAGAGGTAGATTATAGACTAAAGAAATGCGTCTAATGGTAACCAGAATATGATGACAATTACGTAATGGTGGTGACGGGGTTAAGGCAACGTCACACTGACATACTTTTGAACGTTTCTATGCGATCAATTATGGTTATAATGTTTATACAAGGCCATACATTTGGTATTCGTAGTGAATAACCTATTAGGAGTGCAATGTATCATATATAACTAGAGGGCTTGGACTAGAAGAGAGTGGTGAAATGACAGGGATGGAAAACATATGCCAAAGGAGACCCCAAAACCATTCCCATCAATGGCAGGAACAACAACTCACCACTATAGAGTTGCGTCAATAACCCGCCGGAAGAGAGACCGGAAACAGCTTCCCCTGGACAACAACAGCAAGATACCCAAGATACCCGTCACCCATAGCACAACTCCAGGAGATACCCAAGATACCCATCACCCATAGCACAACTCCAGGAGTTACCCAAGATACCCGTCACACATAGCACAACTCCAGGAGATACCCAAGATACCCGTCACCCATAGCACAACTCCAGGAGATACCCAAGATACCCGTCACCCATAGCACAACTCCAGGAGAAACGTGCGGCTTACGATACGTATAGCATACGCGGGAGAGGACATTCACCACAATTTGTTGGCTTGTGACAGGTAAACAATGGCCGTCTGCACCTGGGCCAGATTTAGACTATACGGAGGAGGAATTCATGCAAATGAGACACCAACCTCCTTCATTCTTCTCCAGCCACCCTGGCGTTTCCATGCACCACTACCACAGCTAGACAAGGCTGTGCTTGGAATTCCACAAGACGAGAAGACAAGCAGATCACTCTATACAAGCCTCTAAAGGGAGAGAAGGCTCCAATATTGTAAATTAATTATCCTATGTATACCTAGACTTTAAGCTATTAACTTTTATTATTAAATAAAACATAATATTCCCTACATATTCATGTATGCATTATATTTTTAAGGCTTTAGACAACCACGCAATAAATAAAAAACGATATTTCCCATGCCTCTTATGTTCCGGAAACCTCCGACTTGTCACTCTCCGTAAAATCAAATACTACCTGGCCAAAAACAGGGTACAGTTAGGCAAGTCGAGGCACTGTGTCCCACGGAGTTTCTGTGGGGGAGTATACGTTAATAACTCGACCGGATAGCACCACTCGAAGAGGCTAGCCAAAACCCTCTAAATCGTGCCCTTCAAGCAGAGCCGGTGTCCAGACGAGAGTGTGTGTAGGCTGTCACGGAAGTGACCTACGCTAGTGCTACCTGTGCGAGGGTACCCCTGGACCTCCCCCCCCCCCCCCCTGGGCAACCAGGCCAAGACGGACCACGCACTTGGTCGCCCCCACGTATGTCAGATCTCTACAAGGCTACCTTCTGCTATACTCCTACCCAAAATTAAGTGCTTCTTGTTTACTTACTGTGTTTCGTGATTATTGCAAGGTTGTGTAGGATATGTTATGTGTTCAATTAACGTAAATGCCAGAGATCTTTATTCTCTCCTTAGTCCCTTTTGTTACTCGTGTTGTGAGTACACATACAAACGCTATCTTGGGATTGATTTATATATATACTCGTGTATTGCCACTAATTTTATATATATATCGATTCGGCCCGATTACCCGCACACTACACGTAAATATTGTTAACACCCCTGACAGATTTGACCTTAAGTTAATAGGATTATCAGGGTACGTGTATTCGGATATAGATGTTCACAGAGAGTGTTAACTATCGTGTCTCTTAGCTAGACTTACTTTTATTTATGTTTCCTGGCTTCACAACCAGATTAAACATTTAACTTGAATTCATAGTAATTCTAATTTTCCCACACCGCGTTAATAATTTGTTTTTATATTAATGACGATGGTTTTGTCTTCTCCATAAGACTTATCTGTATTTGCTCAGTTCCCTGAACTACGTTTGTTAAATCTAGCAGTATACGTTAGTAGAGAATTGAAACCCCTCTCTGTATTAATAAAGTAGACGTGCCGTTTTGCCCAAAATCAAAACGGCATACCCAACTCTGCGATGGGTTACCATCATCACTACTAATACCATCATCAATCACAATCAACATAATCACTACTACTGCCATCATCACTACAACTGCCATCATCACTACAACTGCCACAATCATCACGAGTACTGTCATCATCACCATTACTATGATCATCACACTACTACAATTACAATTATCACTACTACTCTCACCATAATCACTGTCCATTGTCACTAGCATCTTAATCACTACTATCATCATTGATACTACAACTATCAACCATCATTACTAATACCATCACAATCATCATACTACTGTTAACATCATCACTACAATATCATCATTACTACTGTTAACATCATCACTACAATCATCATTACTACTGTTAACATCATCACTACTACTATAACCATCATCATTACTACTGTCACAAATATTACCATAATTTATTCTACTGTCACCATCATCACTACTACTGCCATCATCACCATTACTATGAACTTCATCACCACAACTATCGTCATCATCACTACAAATTTCACCATCCTCACTACTACTCACCATCATCACTAATACTCACACCATCGTCACTACCATCATCACTACTGTCATTATTATCACTACAACTATCATCATTACTTGTCACCATCATCACTACTATTATGACCATCATTACTACTACTGTCACCATCATATCTACTACTGTCATCATCATCACTACTGTCATCATCATCAATACAACTACAACCATCATCACTACAATTATTACCATTATCACTACTATCACCAATAATCCAAATATTACTACCATCACTTCTAATGCCAACTAAACTAACTTAACCTAACAAATATGTAGCGAGATGTTTTCGCTCCCAGAACGAATGCGTTCTTAGTGTGTGAGCCCCTTCGGGGCTCACACACTAAGAACGCCATCATTGCTGGGGGGGGGGGGGGGGGAGGGGGGCAAAACCATATTTTGGACCTAAAATCATAACTATTGCATAAATTAAAAAAATCTGTTTTGACTGACGTTTGCATTCACGCAACAAATGTTCGTGTGAAATTTGGTGAAAATCCGTCCAACGGTCTAGGAGGAGTTCCGAGACAGACGGATGACGACGACGACGTCGACGACAGATTTTTTTTTCGTGTGGTACCCACTATACGGGGGGCGATACCAAACTCTGCTTATGCAGAGTTGATAAGCTGCCAGACTAGCGTTGAGGATAAATGTTGAGGAAATATTCGCTCGTATGCAACTACCTATAGTACAGACTCCAAACCTGTGAATACAAGAGCAAAATCGTCTAGTGGTAGCTCGATTATAATGCTAGGCTAATAGATCTGAGAAACGGAATGGGATTTTGTGGTCCTTCGTAAAGGGATAGGTGTTATTTATTTGTTTATTTGCTTTTATATATTATTATTTTAGTTTACTTCCTAGGCCTCCATCAAGCTTTAAAAACAAAAATCCTCAAGATCCCCTTTCGAGATTAATGTGTACATTTTTCGGTCGAAAAATGTCCCGGTCGAAAGCCGGTTCCATACAAATTTGCAGATTCAATTTCGTTTGCCAGGAATAACTCGACACCGAAATGACACGAAAGGTCCCGATACTAATAAAGGAATGGGACGAAAGGTCTTAAGTGACAAACTAATTGGGCGAGCGTCTTAAAATTTCAAAATTAATGTGGCTAAACATAAGGAAGAAGGGGTCCCAAAAAAGTAACTACCTCTCCCTTAAGCTGACTCTCAAATAACTTATATTATCCAGAATAATGATATGCGCATTACTGACTACTAAGATTGTGGGTTCGCATCCTGGCCAGGGCAAGAAATATTATAAGCTCGTATTCTTAAGATTTTGTTTGCCTTTGCAACGCTGTTAATGGACGAAATATCCTGAAAAAATGATGGTATCTTTAGAAATGGGCATGTTAATCCGTCTATTGTCTGTAAACAACACTCATCTTCACAGTATTCGTTCTGTATCAGGCGTTGCGAAAAGAAAGATTTGTATACCCCTCCCGCCCGGGCAGCATTTTAAAATGACACCGCGGCAGATGGGCAGGAACCCGGGTGTCCTTTTAAAATCCGTAAGCTTGAATGCCTATTAAGCGTGGTTTGAAAGCCGTGCGTCGACCGTATGTAAACAAAGCCGGTCTTTGCGACACCGCACCTCCGAAAACAAGAAGGAGACGTCGGATCAATGTTGTTGTTGTTTGCTATGACGAGATTAGTGTCTGAAAATGTCCGATATTGCTAACATCGCCTCAAAACTCTCTCCACGGAAATCGTCATCACAACTGAACCAGTTGACCAAGAGAGCTATACTCAACGCCAGTCTACAGATAGGAAACAGGGCTACCTTTTGAGATGTCTGAACATTCTCTAGCAATTAAAATAACCAAGATAGGGATAAGTCTATTACAAAGTTTTTCGGCCAGATTGCCCGGATCTCAATACTGTCCTTAGGAAGGCGAGCCCGGGCAAGAAGGGTTAAGAAAACTACCCATAATGTTCTGTATTTGAGAGCTTCCATACATATCAGTAACCGCAAGTAAAGGTCAGAATAGCCTAAAATAGTCTTTATGCTTGAGTTGCCTGGGCCTTAGTGTAAACATAGGTATGTGTGTACTCTGAAATATGGGTCTACAAATACCTGATGTACTGGAGTACTATCCTCATGCGAGTTATATCTAGATTCAGTAAGGAATATGGTTTCTAGGTTTTATCAGGTCTAAGCATTGTTAGTAACATACTAGCTTTTACTCCCAAGATTCTGGGATCGATTCCCGGCCAGGTGAAAACAATATAATGATATGAAGAGAAAGAAAGTAAACATGTATCTATATATATATATATATATATATATATATATATTTAGTACAAAGGAGAACAAAGGAAAACAAGCAACAACAGTTATATCGATCCTTACGATGGCTGCTTATAACTGTTACTACCTAACCTCTATGAAAAAAGAAAACGATTACACAGTACAGATTGGCGTTATTCGTTTGTAATCGCAGTTAATAGATACACAGAACTCACAGGCCATTTGGTTCCAACGAGGTTATCCGACTTTCAATATACTAGTAACGTAGCATTCACATGATTATAACAGTAGAGAAAATGTAACATCAAAGCATAACACACACACACACACACACAAAGAGAGAGAGAGAGAGAGAGAAGCCAAAGCCTTCGCTAAGCGCCTTTGCCATTGAGCGCATAAGGAATATCACTTGCATTGGCCTCTTAATATTTAACATGGTCCTAAAGGGTTGACTTGTTCACGCAGAAAACAGTGAAACACGAACAGATCTATTTTGAAGAACTGTATAAAGTATACTTTTAATACATGTCTCAATGTAAATTAATAATACATGAATTCCAGGAGTCTCTCATTTACTTATCTATATTATATTAATTTCACCACAACACCAAACACCTCCAATGAAATTAATGAAAGCATATCATTTTATTATGTGATCCACCGTGATTCGAACCTGGGTTATCACACACATATTTTTAAACACTAACCATTACACCACCAATAAGGTTATACCAACTCTCTGTATACCTGTCTATCTTTATTTATCTATCTATCTATCTATCTATCTATTTGTCTATGAATATAATGTTTGCTTAAATATGTTTCCATTTGTATGTATGTGTATTTATTATCATAATTGTAAGGGTGTATGCCTGTATTAATATCTATGTGCAGTACAGTTGAAGCAGCTACATGTGTTGTGGATGTGTGGTTGAATATAATGTTCTTGTGGATTTATTTGAAGTTTGATGATGAAAGAAAGTTGTATTTAACCCTTTAAAGATTATGACGTATTTTGACAGCTTTTTTTCTGGCTATTATTAGGCGATTTTATACAGCTTAGGAAGGAACTGTGGGGATGATATAGGAAAAGCCTATCATAATCAACCCTCTGACTTCCGTATAGCCTACCCTTCTTAATCTGAATACAATCGTCTAATAATAGCAATAAAACAGAACAGAAATACGTCTTGGGACTTTCTAAGGGTTAAGGTGAGGCAGATGGACTGTTGAGGTTAAGGGAAGATGGGTCGTTTTTCTGGTCCCTTTTCTCCCTCTTGTTAAGCCCCATTTGTTTTGAGATTATAAGACCATTAGTTTGGCGTTGTTAACATCTTTCGCCCCATTTCGTTGTCAATTTTAAGACCTTTCGTGCCATTTAGGTGTCGATTATTTCCTGGCGAGCGATAGTGAGCATGAAATTTAAAGAGGAACCGGCCTTCGGTCGGGACTTCTTCTACCGAAATTTTGTTATGTTTATCTTGAAGGGGGGTCTAGGGGATGTTTATCTTGAAGGGGGGTCTAGGGGGTGTTTTTCTAAGCTTGATGGAGGTATAGCAAGAAAACTAAGAAATCAACGAATAAATGAATTAATAGAAGACAAAAAAAAACGGTCCGTCTCCGTTTAAGTTGTTAGAAGTGGGTAAAGCCGTCCATTAACGATTATACTTGTAGTATTTAAGTCTAAATCTGTTATGCTACTACTACGGGGGATGATTCGACAGTCATTTAGAAGTTCGTATATTTAATTTAACAGACTTCCTAACTACTCTAATAATAGGTTCTTGGTTCGGGCCGAGATGAGTTCAAGACGCGGATTGAATATTACGTCGATTCATGCTAGGTTGCACTTTGGACCCCTAGAGTTCCCGTTACTCCCTAACTGAATCCCCGCTATTCAGGTATTGACTCAAGTCGGCTTCGATCCTCCGACCCGTTATTAGTGATTAATCCTAAATAATTAAATAGAAAACCCTGCTGTGTCTTTTATTGAGATCAGGGCCTAATGACCAATTTGCTCTTTGCCTAACTAAAACAAAAGTTATATTCTTTCCTCTACTCTTTAGGTTTCCCACGTTTACTGAGCCTGCTGTATCCTTTCTCAATACCAAGGCTATAACACATATAATACCAAGGCTATAACACATATAATCTATCTCCTCAACACATAGAATCTATTTACTCCTTTGACACAACCGTCGTTAGTACACAAGTACCTCCACAATGACATATAATCGTACAAATTACCGAATGAGATTACAAGGTCTCTCTCATATAATATGGGTTCCACCACCCAGTTACCTCACAATATAGGTTTACATTATTTATCTCAATAATACTATTTGGTTCCGTTACCGTTAGTTACTATAGGTTTACATTCACAATATGGTTCCGTTACCCCGTACTTCACAATATGGTATTTATCTCAATAACACTATTTGGTTCCGCTACCCTGTTACTTCACAATATAGGTTTACATTATTTATCTCAATGACACTATTGGGTTCCGTCACCCAGTTACCCCACCATATGGGTCTACAATCTTTATCTCAATGACACCTTCCGAATTTACCCTCAAGTAACCCTATTACAAACACGCTATGTTACCTTGCACCTTAATCAATAATCGTTCTAACAAAAGATGAGCCATGCTTCAAACGCATACACGGAATAGCTCTTTTAGACTTAATAATAACGAAACTCACATTGGACTAGTGTCCTTCTTCACAGTTTCCTTTTTACACAACTTAATGAATGATTCATATGGACTAGTGTCCTTCCCTAGCTATAGCTAATCTATTAGTGTCCTTCCCTAGCTATAGCTAATATATTAGGCAACTAAACAACTGTTTCCCTCTTTAACTTACTGGTTGCCTCATTTATTAACAAAAGTATTCTTTCCCTCCCCTCTTTACTTTTACTCTTTCTAATCTTTAATCTCTCCTATCAGATCCTATCAAATAACTTTTTCGGCATGGCGCCGTTGATAACAAAGATAACTAATTAATAACACATCATCATCTTTATATATTCGGGTGAGTCTATATTTTGTTCCTTTAGTCTTGTCCTAGAAGGACACATCAATTTTAATAGAAACCACCAGGTTAGTCAACCACTCTCTCTTTCTTTCTTTATCATATGCGGCCCAATATGGGTCCTTGAACAAATATATTCTGGTATGCTGGATCATGTGTGTATGTCTGGAACTGTGCTTTACCACCTCAGAGCTGGCCAGTAGCTCTTCTCGAAGTCCTCACTTCCGTCCACCTTCTGTCATCCCTCTTGAATTGCTTGACTGTATGTGTGCAGACTAGCAACGTGACGAGGGCGAAAGTGAGGAGAGGTCAGGGGTGGTCTGGGTTGTGACTTTAGGTGAGGGCAAGGTAACTGGAAAGGTGGGATCCTGGTTCTCCTTTGTGCCCGGGCGAGAGAAAGCAAGTAGGTTGCAGTGTGTTAACCCGGTGGGCTCTGAGGGTTGAGTGACCCCTGGAGTGGAAGTATATATATAGTAAAGGTGAGGCAAGTAATAATTTTGATCACTCTCATGCTTCGAATACTAGAGTTGGTACAGAGGAAGTAGTAGGGGGTGAGGAAGTGAATTTTAGTAAGAGATGAAGGCGTCGGGGCTTGACCCAACTTGCGTGAGCTGGTTTATGTTGGAGAGACAGTTTGAGGATACTTTTCGAGAGGGGACAGGACGGACAACACATAGGGAATGGAAGTATATAGTAAAGGTGAGGCAAGTAATCAAATTTACCCTAGTGATACGACCTACGCCAAGGCCGATTTTACACTCCAGGTACCCAGTTTAACGTATGGGTGGGACGAGGCGAACACGAGAGAAGGCCTGCCCAATGGCCACTGAGCAATCCTGGTGGCTAACCAAGTTCTCAGTCTCGTGTGTTGATTGGTTGTAGGAAGCCACCAATCAGGCCCCTGAATTCATTTTAGCCACCATGAATCCAGGTACTCATTTTCGTCTGAGTGAGACGGAACTGACAGGGAATGGAGTTTGTTCAACACTCCTGGGCTACTTAAACCCTGGTGGCAAGCCAGGGAAATTTCACCCACCCCTAGGGCAACATCTGGTCAATGTCGGTACCGGGTGCAATCACCCAACAGGTGCGGTCACCCATCCAACTACTGACCAGACCCTACGTGAGTTCGCGAGCGGCAACCTTTATACTCAGGCCTCCCGCTCTCCCGCGCTGTGATTGGCTGAATGACATGCGCCGTGACACGCTCCCTCTGGATTCTGGCTTGCTTCACCTCCTCTTTCTTTTCTTCAAAATAAGTCCCAGGAAGCTGATTATGACCCTCTTTTGGCGGCTTACGGGAGTACAGGGCTGGCACCGAGGTATTACTTAAGGATTAATCAAAAGGAGCTCTTCGGGCAGAGAAAGAGAGTGACGTTTGAGGTGGAGTCAGAAGTCCAGCCTCGCGCTCCGATAATGGAGGCCGCTGATTGGCTGGTGGGTGGGGCGTGGCACGTTGTAGTCGTGAGCTGTCAAAATCAGCTGGCTGTGCAAGTAAGTAAAAGGGAGCTCCGTGATTGGCGGAGGGTTTATCTACTTTAATACTATACTAGAATACACTTTGGTGGTGGACAAATTAAGCCAGAACTCTCTATCAGATGTGCCTGCTTCATCTGCAATTCAAGTACATGTACTGTGTGTGTGTGTGTGTGTCACACAAGCAATTTTCAGTCAAAACATAGTCGGATAATTGTAATCTGGCAGCTTCCAAATTCAAGCTCCATTATAATTAAACTACCTAACGTAATAACCTTCGATATATTTTCCGATCCCAATGTAAAAAAGAGCCTCAAAATAATGCGAGAAAAAACCTGCTCATACAAAATTGCCAGAAAATGCGCTCGTGTAACACCACCTTAAGAACCCTTCACTATTATTACGTAAATATCATATTCTGGTTACCATTAGACGATTGTCTTTAGTTTGAAATATACCTATACGACTCAAATGGGTAAAGACGATCATAATAAACCCTCTTAGTAACATAGGTCCTTCTTGAACTGCATAAAATCATCAAATGTTTAGCCCAAAAGAGAGGTAAAAAGGCATCATGGTGCTGAAAAGCTTAAGCACAAGTATATGTTCAGCCGTGGTCAGGAATATCTGTATACCTTATGGAGGCACAATACAATGGCCAAATATTTTGATAAACTGTTCGAGCCACACGATTATTCTACGGAAATTCACTACTCAACTGATGGTAAATTGAATCCTTTAGCAGCTGATTTCTGGATACCTATACTCGGTGTTAGCGACTCTGAAAATATAACGGCCCACCTACATGTCAATAATTCCAGCTGTTTGGCTCTTGCAACCATGTCCAATGTCTCGTCGTGTAGTACGGTAATTACTTATTCCTAACTAAGGTTTCAATAAGCACGATCACACATGTCAATCAGCTCGAACTATTGCTATATATGTGGGTCTTAATATTCTCAGAGTCGCCTACACTGAGTATAGTGGAAGAATATTTAACTACTGTCTCTCTGCACCATATTTCACTACAAAATATTCGTAATAGCTAAGTAATTAAGATCAAGAGAGGGCAATTTACCGTCAGCTGGAAAGAATCGACTAAAAATATCAATAGCGGATTTGTTTTATGTTAAAGAGGTGTTCCAGTATTCCTGACCACGATTCTACCTGTATTGCTGTGTGAACGTGGAGGTGTAGGTGTGTGTTAAGGGAAGTCATCTGTTTTTTTGTTTTCTCTCTCCTTTTCTCTCTTTCTCTGGCTTGTACCCATTCGATCCCACTCAGCCTACTGTTATCCCCATACAGGAGTCGATTTCTTCCTGGTGAGCGATAGCGAGCCAGCATCGTATGGAGAAATCTGGCTTCCCCGGAGAAATTTTTCTATCGACAAATTTACAAATTTAGCCTGCTGTCAATTTTTTTTTTAAATATGCTGGCTCGCTACCTCTCGCCAGAAAAAAAAATCAACACCTGGATAGGGATAAACGTCCTAAAACAGTAGCCTGATGGGGCCGAATGGATACAACCCAAAGATAGAAAGAGAGAGAGAGAGAGAGAGAGTGTGAGAAAGAGAGAGAGAGTTAAGTATTGTTATTTTCTGGATCCCCTTCTGCCTCATGTTTAGCCCCATTAATGTTGACATCCCAAGACACTCGATCATTAGTTTGGCGATTTTAAGACCTTTCGCCCTATTTCTTTGTCAATGTTATAATCTTCCGTGTGATTTTCTCCTGGTTCTGCTGATAATAGCACTAATATATCTTGAAGCGGGTTCTTCTTTCATGTTTTTATTTATTTGGTTTAGTATTGTTTAGTGTTTGTTTTAGTATGTTTAGTAATTTATTTTATGGAGGTCTACGGATCAATCTAATAATAAACAAATATATAAATAAGTAAATAAATAAAATAAATAAATAAATTGCCCTTAAAGTGTGGGCGTGTGAACAACAAGACAAGCTAACTAAATACAGTAGATTACATTATCGCCAGACAGAATTACCCACACAAAACCACTCATTATTACTTCACCAGAAAATACAATAGCACGGCCGAAGACAACAAAACATATATACAGATTGGCTCATGTTAGGATGGGAAGGCAAAATATATAAAAATGGGGTCATGTTAGCATCGGGAGATCATAAAATATATAAAGATGGGGTCATGTCAGAATCGGAGATCAATACAATATATAAAGATGGGGTCATGTCAGGATCGGAAAACAATAACATATATAAAGATAGGGTCGTGTCAGAATCGGAAGATCATACAATATGTAAAGATGAGGTCATGTCAGAATCGGAAGATCATACAATATGTAAAGATGAGGTCATGTCAGAATCGGAAATCAATAATATATATAAAGATATGGTCATTTCAGGATCATCAAACACAATGTATATAGATGGGGTTATGTTAGGATCAGAATGCAAAAACATATAAAGATGGGGTCATGTCAGAATCGGAAACAGATGAAATATATAAAGATGGGGTAATGGGAGGATCGGAAGACGGCAATGTATACAGATGGGGTTATGTCAGGATCGGTAACAATAAAATATATAAAAATGTGATCATGATAGGATTGGAAGACTAAAATACATAAAGATTGGGCCATATGAGGATAGGGAGTCAAAGGCCATTGGGTCTCTGCAGTTGGTGAAATAAAGTTAGTCGTTTCCTGTGTGGCGGAAAATATTGGTCAAACTCCGGAGTGTTTGTGTGTTGCTGTTGTTGGTGGTAAGTTGTTGTTGGTGTTTTTTATTGTTGGTGGTTGTGGCGTTTATTGTTATTATATGGTGCTGTTTTTGTTTGTTGTTGTTATTGGTGGTGGATATTGTTATTGATTGTTGCTGGTGGTGGTGGTGGTTATTGGCTGTTGTTGTTTTTGTTGTTATTGTTGTGATGGTGGTGGTTATTGTTATTGGTTGTTGTTATTATTGTTGTTGTTTTTTGGTGGTGGATGTCGTTATTGGTTGTTATTATTGTTGTTTGTTGCTGTGATTGTGGTGGTTATTATTGTAGTAGTTTATCCCTAGACTGCCTGGCCTAACAGCCCCTGTTATTCCCTGTTGTTGTTATTGTCGTTGCTGTTTGATTTATTTGTGGTTTTGTTTATAGGTGTCATTATGTTTGCTTTCTGCTTTTTGTTGTATTTTGTTGTTTATATTGCTGTCGTTGTTGCAGTGTTTATGTTGTTGATTTTGTTTGTGCTTGTTATAGTCATTTGTTGTTGTTTGTGTTATGGCTTATCTTCTTTATTAAACTATTGTTGTTGGTGCTATAACTTGCTTTATGCTGTGGTAGTGGAAGTGGTGGTTGCTAACGATGGTTTAATTTGCTGCTGTAGTTCTAGTTGTCGTCGTTGTTGAATCTTTTAGTTTTATGTTAATGATAATGTTAGGTTGGTTATCGGTGCTGATGTTTTCGTTGCTGCAGTTGTTTTGTGGTCACTGTCGTTGTTGTTTATGGTTATTGCTGATGATAGCCGTTATTGTTGTTTTAGGAGGTATTGTTGTCATCACCACAATGTTATAGCCTCACTTGCTTCATTAATTAACCTTAAAGCCAATGGACCTTAATACAATGGCATTTTTCAATAGCTGCATATTTACTGCAGTTAAGCAAATACTTGTACATATTTATTTAAGTATCTCTCTCTCTCTCTATATATATATATATATATATATATATATATATATATATATATATATATATATATATATATATATATATATATACGGTATGTACAGTATATATATTTATATGTATATACTGTATATACAGTATATATATATATATATATGTATAGACAGAGATAGATAGTTAGATAGATACTTAAATAAATATGTACATATATTACCAGTCTCGCTAAGGCAGCCTCCCAGAAGCTAGGTGTGTTCAACCGCCTCAATGGGTTCTTCACCCCTGCGCAGCTTCTTGCTCTGTACAGGGGCACAGTGCATCCTTGTATTGAGTATTGTTCACATGTGTGGGGAGGATCCTCTCACACCGCACTCCTAGATAAAGTAGAAAGGAAAGCCTTTCGTATCATAACTCCCGTCCACTCACAAACTCTCTGCAATCTCTCTCTCTTCGCCGCAATGTTGCATCTCTCTCGCTATTCTAAAGCTACTACAATAATCAGTGTTTCTCGGAGCTTTTCCAGTGCATACCACCTCCTCTACGTAGGGTACGTATTACCAGCCTTGCAACACAATCCCACCCCTACTCTGTGCAACTCTCCAACCCAAGAGAGAAACGTTATTCTCAGACTTTCTTCTATTCAACTGCTAAGCTCTGGAACTCTCTCCCAGAATCAGTCTTTCCCTCTTCCTATGAATAAAATTGCTTCAAACTCCGTGTGTCCAGGCATTTTTGCTCGAACGTCCCTTGATTTCAGCCCTGTCACTCTTTGAAATCTGGGGGAGGGACTCGCTGCAGGCAGTTATGCCTTTTGTCTCCCTCATTCACATAGAAAAAAGAAAAAGAAACAAAACAAAAATATATATATGGGGCAAAGCAGTTATTTTATATTTTCGTCCCCTTTGATTCTTTGATGTAAATTATAAGCTTAATATAAGAAGTGAATAAGTTAGAATGAAAATTACCTCATTGTACTGAAAGAGTTAAATGCAGACCCTATGATTTTATATCGAAATATCAATGCCATATTTGTTTTTAGTGGGACAAATATTAAAGGAATAATACAAGTTAATTAAATATGCAGGTGTTATTTGCCAAAAGCTTTATTCTATGACAGCGAACGATATTGAAGCTTGTTTGTCCGTTAGTGATGCTGTTATTTAATGCTTTTGATAGTTTAATGAATACATTTCATCAATAATGTTTTTCAGTCAGCACTGCCTGAAAACTATCATTATTATTCCCCATTAAATTATGCTGTTGTTTGCATATGATTGTTTTATTTGTATTTATGGTCAGAAACAAATAATATAGGTATTTTATATATATACAGTATATTTATATATATATATAATTTTGTAGATGAAGTATGGACAAGAACCACAACCGTATACATGTTGAGAACGATTTATTTGCAAATGTTCGGACGTATCACACATTCATATGCAGGCTTTATTTCAACATACGATCCTAAAAAGAAAGTAACCTAGTATAAATATATGTTAAGTACAAAGCTTGGGAGGATCTCTTAACTTTTTCGAAAAGTAATTAAACATAATATATATAATATATATATACCGGTATATATATATAAATATATATATATATATATATAAGTATATATATATATATATATATATATATATTATATATATATATATGTATATATATATATATATATATATATACCGGTATATATCTCATATATATATATATATATATATATATATATATATATATATACCGGTATATATATATAATACATATATACAGTATATATAGAAGTATATATATATATATATATTATATATATATATATATACCGGTATATATATATATATATATATATATATATATATATATATATATATATACTGTATATATATAATTATATTTAGCCCCCATTAGTTTTCAGATTTTATGACGTTCGGCCCATTAGTTTGGCGATGTTAAGGCCTTTCGCCCCCACTGGCCTGGTAATCCAAAGGTCCCGGGTTCAAATCCCGATGTATCAATGGGAAGATATTATTGGGATGGAATTTGTGCTGTACCTAGTATCAGTGCATTACCACAAGCCCACCGAAACGTCAATAAAATACCCTCATTGTTCCCTGATTAAATAGCACTGTATGAATATTCCCATATTCAAAATATGCTATAGGGGTGCAATGCCTGGTGAGTTATCTGCTCAACAGGTGGCGTTGTGTGTGTGTAAGTGTGAGAGTCCGAGTGTAGGTGGTGAGACAGTGAAGCACGGGAACGAGGTGGCTTCAGAGATGGGGTCGTTTCGGGCCATGAGTGAGCACCGTGCCTCATGTGAAGGCAAGATGGCAGGTGCTCGTTGTACTCTACGTGCTTCACATGTCTCACTCCCTAGACTGGAACAAGACCTCACGGGCTTCACTGTTCATTGTAAAGCGGTGAATGTTAAGGCTCTCAGCCTATGCCCGAGAGGAAGTAGTTGGAATATAGAAAAAAAAAAAAAAAAAAAAAAAAAAAAAAAATCTTTGTCAATATTAAGACTTTTCGTGTCATTTAGGTGTTTTTTTCCTGGCGAGCTATAGTGAGCCTGTAATTGAAGAGAAACCAGCCTTCGGCCGGGACATTTTTATATCGAAAAATGTACAAATATAGCTTGAAGGAAGAAGGGCCTTGGGGTGTTTGTTTAAAGTTTGATGGAGATCCAGGAAGGAACCTATAATAAATATTTATACATATACTGTATATATATATATATATATATATATATATATAATTATACAATCACATAAATACGACCATCCCCCCTTAAAGGGATTGTTTCTCAATATTTTGATAATTTGTTTACCGCTTTTAACTGCTAACGTTCGTACAGTCAAGAACAGTCAACCTTTAAAGGCAACCAAGGATTTAGGTTATAATAAAGTATTGTGTTGTCTCCTTTGTGTTCGATACTAACCCTTAAAAGATGTGATGACGCATTTCTCTTCTGTTTTCTAGCTATTATTAGACGATATTATTCAGATTCGGAAGTGTATATGGAAATCAGAGGTTTAATTGAGATAGTTATTTCCTTTATCATCCCCACAGAACCTTTCTAAATTGTATATAATCGTCTTATGATAGCCAGAGTAAACTGTCAAAAGTGCCCCATTAATTACCCCTTCCATTCGTTTAAACATTTAAATTACCATAGAGCAGTTGGAAGTATGTACATGCTAAGATTAATATGCAGTATTCGAGAATGCATAATATATCGGAGTTGCAGGGTCTGGTAAATGAGTTTGGAACAGTGTGCGAAAAACGGAATTTGAAGGTAAATACGGGGAAGAGCAAGGTTATGGTCTTCGAAAGGGGTGAAGTCACAGAGTGTGAGGTGAAGCTGAACGGTCAGGCTATGGAGATCGTCAACTCTTTTAAGTATCTGGGCAGTGTGTTGAGTAAAGATGGGACTATGGATGAAGAGGTGCGGGAGAGGGTACAACAGGGGAAGAGGGTTGTAGGAACGCTAAAAGCAGTAACAAGAAATAGGGTGGTCAGTATGGAAGTGAAGAAGTCCTTGCATGACAGTGTGGTAATCCCGACACTGACTTACGGAAGCGAAGCATGGACGTTGGTTGAGAGACTCAGACCAAGAGTGAGAGCAGTGGAAATGAATTACTTAAGGAGTGCGTGCGGAGTTACATGGAGGGATAGACAGACTAATGAGGAAGTAAGAAGGAGGTGTGGTGTGGAGGTAGATGTGCTGGAAAGTGTGAAAAGGAACAACTTGAGATGGTTCGGCCATATGGAACGTATGGAAAGCGAGAGAATGACTAAGAGGGTGTACGAGAGCGAGGTGGAGGGACAGAGGGGGAGAGGTAGACCGAATATGAGGTGGAAGGATGGAGTGAGGAAGTACATGAACGAAGGCGGTGCTGGTTGGGGGGAGGGGCGTCGACTGACTGGGGACAGAGGTGCATGGGGGCGGTTCGTTCGTGGCCACCCCTTCGGGGATCACGGCGTCAGGCAATAGATAGATAGATAGATAATATATCGTAGGCTTGTGCATAAACCTTTAACTATCTTGATAGACTGATGCTCAGTGTGCGAAATTTCGTTGTGAATATCCTAGGTTCGAGTCCTTGGACTATTTTTCCTATTTTCTGAGGAGTGTAGAAAGGGCAGAAGGGGTGTTAGAGGGAAAGGAAGCTGTTGGAGTGGCTTTGGTATATACCATAAGATATATATTAACATGACAATATGACAGCACAGAAGGGAAGATGAGACACAGGGCGTATTTGTTTTCTTTTCTTTGTTCTTCTTTTTAAGGGGATAGGGTATAATATTATATATTTTGGTTGGTATATTTATTGATTTATTATTATTATTTGTTTTCGTTCCCTAGCTAGACCTCCATCAAATTATGAAAATAGCACCCCCTAGAACCCCCTTCAAGATAAATGTGTACATTTTTCGGTAGAAAAATGTCCCGGTTTCTCATAAAATTACAGGCTTGCTGTCTCTCGCCAGGAAAAACATTGATACCTAAATGGCACGAGCGGTCCTAATATTGGCAAATATATGGAGTGAAAGGTCTTAGTATCGCCAAACTAAAAGGGCGAACATCTTATAATCTCTAAACAACTGGGGCTAAACATGAGGGAGAAGGGGGTCTATAAATGCGACCTATCTCCCCTTAAGGCATATTTTCGTTTTAGCAATTACACAAACCTCAAACCTAATTAAAACCAACCATTTTCATAACTTTGGTGGATCTTAGACAAAATATCAAGTAGAGGTAATTTTAAATGAATGTGCTTTAGATATTATGACAGTTATATATGGGACACCTGAACATGTTGTATTTGAGTTAGCCTGAAAATGTCTGACTGAAAACGGCTCCAGAAATTATATATATAACACAAAACATAAAATACAAAAAGGACATTAAAAGATATGCCCTGGGATATGTTATGCTTTCACAAATATAATGAAACTAAAGAGATAGATTAACAACTAGATAAATCACCAGAAAGGAGAACAAGGAGCAAATCATATAATATAGAGTCCAAAATCTGCCTTGTGACAAAGATTAACCAAGGGAAAAAATTGCAATAGCCACAACTAGAATAGAACTAAATATAGGAAATACCATGAAAAGTTAATACAAAATAAATACAAATAAAATGCATCAATAAATAAACAAACACTAAAATAGGCTCCAAATAAAAGAAAGAGACAAATACTAAAAATAAGAGACTAAGAACGAAACCCTGGTCACTGGCAGAGATTAATGAAGAGATAAAACTGCTGAAACATCAACTAGCAATACAAACAAAAAGATTCCAGAAAATATTTATACGAAAAAGAAATCAGAAAATAAATCACAGGAAAAAATAAGCAGAGTAAATTAATTATAAGAATAAATTGAAAACAAATAGTAGATGTGTAGAGCGGTTTAACAAGACAATACCCAACCAGAAGTAAGTACATCTCATGGAACAGATTAACAATATCAAAATTAAAATTAGACACCAGAAGAAAAAATATATGAATAATACAATTCAGATAACATAGACCCATATCTCTGACAAACCTCAACATCGTCAGTGATAATTATTATAGTTTTGGTGTATGCTTAGCCAGTCAATATTATGCACTATATCTGTTCATTCTAGGTTGGGCAGAACTCGTAACCCATTACCTCTCATAACTCAAAAAGTACTTGAGTAATAGAGCTAATATTTCTACCAAATAGGAAGATTGGCTAGGGAATAGGTGTATAAATTGACAGCTCATTTTCTCTAGTCCTTTTTGAGTTACAGAGGTTAGAGTTTAAGATTTGTGCCCAATCTAGAATGAACGGACTATAGTTGTAAGTGTAATACGAAGAACAAGAAGCGCTGGAGCATTACTACAGTTTTTTCATTGCAATTACAACAACTTTACCCTGTTCCAAATTGGTAGGCCATAAATTTCGAACCCTAACTTCTCTAACTCAAAAAGGGCTCCAGAAAAGTGGGCCCAAATTGTCCACACTTATTCCCTGGCGGACCCCTCCCAAATGCTGGAGACAATAGCTCGACACACATCACTATAGGTAGCACCAACGAACTTGAAAATTACTTCCACCCCTGACCTCTTTGTAACTCAAGAAGACCTTGAGCAAACTGGCTGTAAATGTTCACACCTATTTCGCGGTGGACTCTTCCCAAATTATAGAAGTGTCTGCCCAATTGCTATCATTCATTTAGAGTTATAAGAAGTTAAGGGGTCCAGATAACTGTCAGGTTCGTTGGCGCTACCTATAGATAGATAGATAGAGTTATAGAGGTTAATGTTGACGAGTGTTGGCCTACTTATTTGCAATAGGGTATAGCCTACCACAATTATTGACTGGCTAGGAAGACGGGCAACCCTCCAGTAATCACCTTCGACAATGATGGGTGTTGTCGAGGAATACGGATTTAAGGGGAAGTTTGATTTATCTGGAGCCCCCCCCGCCCCCCTTCTCCTTATCTGGAGCCCCCCCCGCCCCCCTTCTCCTTCATGTTTAGCCTATTTAGTTTTGAAATTGTTAGACGTTCACTCCATGAGGACCTTTTATGCCCTTTAAGTGTCTATTCTTTCCTGGCCAGCGATAGCGAGCCTGTAATTTAGGAAAAACCGGCCTTCGGCAAAACATTTTCCTGCCGATAAATTTACTAAATTATAAAATAAGGCAGGTCATGGGGTATTATATAATAAGGCAGGTCATGGGGTATTATATAATAAGGCAGGTCATGGGGTATTATATAATAAGGCGGGTCATGGGGTATTATATAATAAGGCGGGTCATGGGGTATTATATAATAAGGCAGGTCATGGGGTATTATATAATAAGGCGGGTCATGGGGTATTATATACTAAGGCAGGTCATGGGGTATTATATAATAAGGCAGGTCATGGGGTATTATATAATAAGGCAGGTCATGGGGTATTATATAATAAGGCAGGTCATGGGGTATTATATAATAAGGCGGGTCATGGGGTATTATATAATAAGGCAGGTCATGGGGTATTATATAATAAGGCAGGTCATGGGGTATTATATAATAAGGCGGGTCATGGGGTATTATATAATAAGGCGGGTCATGGGGTATTATATAATAAGGCAGGTCATGGGGTATTATATAATAAGGCGGGTCATGGGGTATTATATACTAAGGCAGGTCATGGGGTATTATATAATAAGGCAGGTCATGGGGTATTATATAATAAGGCAGGTCATGGGGTATTATATAATAAGGCAGGTCATGGGGTATTACATAATAAGGCAGGTCATGGGGTATTATATAATAAGGCAGGTCATGGGGTATTATATAATAAGGCAGGTCATGGGGTATTATATAATAAGGCAGGTCATGGGGTATTATATAATAAGGCAGGTCATGGGGTATTATATAATAAGGCAGGTCATGGGATATTATATAATAAGGCAGGTCATGGGGTATTATATAATAAGGCAGGTCATGGGGTATTATATAATAAGGCAGGTCATGGGATATTATATAATAAGGCAGGTCATGGGTATTATATAATAAGGCAGGTCATGGGGTATTATATAATAAGGCAGGTCATGGGGTATTATATAATAAGGCAGGTCATGGGGTATTATATAATAAGGCAGGTCATGGGGTATTATATAATAAGGCGGGTCATGGGCTATTATATAATAAGGCGGGTCATGGGGTATTATATAATAAGGCGGGTCATGGGGTATTATATAATAAGGCAGGTCATGGGGTATTATATAATAAGGCGGGTCATGGGGTATTATATAATAAGGCGGGTCATGGGCTATTATATAATAAGGCGGGTCATGGGGTATTGTATAATAAGGCGGGTCATGGGGTATTATATAATAAGGCGGGTCATGGGCTATTATATAATAAGGCGGGTCATGGGGTATTGTATAATAAGGCGGGTCATGGGGTATTGTATAATAAGGCAGGTCATGGGGTATTATATAATAAGGCGGGTCATGGGCTATTATATAATAAGGCGGGTCATGGGCTATTATATAATAAGGCGGGTCATGGGGTCTTATATAATAAGGAAACCAATGAATATATTTATTATATAGATAAACCAATAATTACAAACCTCACCTTAAATCTCAATATTAGTTTCTATGATTGTCTCTGTGTCTGTCTGTGCGTGTATCCCTGTGAATGAATAGTAAGATTCATCATGAACTGCTTAATATTATGGAACAGATAATATACTGTATGTTCTCAGAATAGACAAGAAGTAAGATACTCTAAAGATAAAGAAGTGAAATCAAATATAATATAATTCTACGAGTACATGCTTAAAAGAGAATAAATAAATCAAATCAAATAAATATGTCAAGAACTACGGTCCTAAAAGATAATAAAGAAGTAAAATAAAATATAATACAATTCTAGGAGTGCGTGCTTAAAATATAATAAAGATATATAATATAATATATATATATATATACATACCGGTATATATATATATATATATAGGATTACGGGCCTAAAAGAGGATAAAGAAATATAATGAAATTAATATAAGTCTAGGAGTACGGGCCTAGAAGAGAATACGTGGTGACAAATATAACTGAAGAGAGCAGACCGAAGTGGTGATCCTATAGTAACACTGATCAGCCAACCTCCGCCATCTTGGTACCACTGGCGACATGTTCTTCTCTGTACACTAAACTATCTCCATAACCATCATAACCATTTGTGAAGTACTAGAGACCCTACAGTATATAGAGAATATACATGTTATCTATGGGGTCTCTAGGAAGTACGGATTCTGGATATATAGGTTGGGCTTTGAATGTACAGCTACTGACAAATGTTCGTGAACTGTTGTGAATTCCTTTATGCAAGTATATCCATTTATATTAATGTATAGATCAAATCAGTTATATACAAATACATGATTAGTATACATTCATTAATATGTAGCTGAATTGATCTGAAGATCAATCAAAATGGATATATTTGCGTAAAGAAAATTGCAAAAATAACTCGCGAACATTTGTCAGTAGCTGTACATCACACACGATCAATAATAATAATAATACCCGGTGGTTTGATAACCATGGCACCAAAATATAATCCAAGAAAATAAGTGGCTACTCTCTCTCCTACCGCAGGATCACTAAGCCACCACCACCACCAGTATTCGACAACTGGTGCTGACAACTGCCACGTGTGTTTGTTAATTTCATTAATCGAGTTTAGGAGTAAAGTTGGTTAGTGGAGAAAACATAATAATTAATTCTGGTTCAGTAGTAGTTTATCGAGAGACTTTCCCTAGGGTTAAGTGCCCCATTAATTACTATTTCCATTCACATATATGCATAGCCTCCGATAGCGCAGTTGGAATGGTTGAGGATTGTTATGCAGGATTCGAAACTGCATAATAAATCGTATGTTTGTTCAACATTCTTTAACTGTCTTCGTGGTGCAATGCATAAGTGTGCTGATTTTCGGTGTGAGCGTCCTGGGTTCGAATCCCCGGACTGCCACATGTGTTTGTTAATTTCATTAATCGAGTTTAGGAGTAAAGTTGGTTAGTGAAGAAAACATAATAATTAAGGGCAGATGAGAATATTTATCTCCTCATTTATACATATTAATATTTTTTGTTAGTTTCCTCCTTCAAGCTTAAGCAAAAACTCCAAGACCCTCCTTCAAGAAACATTTGTACCTTCTTCGATAGAAAAATGTTCCAGCTGAAGGCCGATATCTCTTAGATTACACGCTCGCTATCACTCACCAGCAAAAATTAGACACCTAAATGACACGAAAAGTCTTAATATTGACAAGGAAATGGGGCGAAAAGGTCTTTAATTAACTCGCCAAACTAATGGGTTCAATGTCATAAAATGTAAACACTAATGTGGTTAAACATGAGGGAGAAGAGGGACCAGAAAAACGACTCATCTCCCCTTAAAGGATTGGGGGCATGGGGACTTTGATACTCACTCACACACACACACATTATACACACACACACATTATCTCTCTCTCTCTGTATCTCGTTCAGTGTGTTAGCATTACAAGAGCCTGGAAGAGTTTATCATAGGGTTTGCTTTGGCTGCGTGCTTACGTTAATGTGGCCGTTTGTTTCTGTGTGCGTGTGTCTGGCTGTGTGGGTGCTTGAGTAGGTGTATATGTGTGTGTGAGTAGGTATGTGTGTGTTTCAGTAGGCATGTGTGTATGTGAGTAGGTAGGTGTGTGTTTCAGTAGGTGTTTGAGCAGGTGCATATGTGTGTGTGAGTAGGTATGTGTGTGTTTCAGTAGGTGCATATGCGTGTGTGAGTAGGTATGTGTGTGTTTCAGTAGGTGCATATGTGTGTATGGTTGAGTACAAAGGAAATCCAGCAATAATAGACCTAGTAGCCCTTACAAGGTTGCTTGTTGAAGGCTAGGTATTAGGGAATATACTGGGAAGAGGATGAACATTCATAAGGACATATTTGATATTGGGATAAACATCGGGTCAGGAAAGATAGCTATACAATATTAGCTAGACACCTATTTTGAAAAAAAAAAAAAAATCTGTTTCGACCGTAGTCATTCGTGGATTTAGGGCAAGATACCTTGCCTAGTGAAAGTTAAATGTTTCGACTGTGTCGCACTTTACTATAGAGGTAGGCAACTTATTCAGTAAGTTAATCACTTGGTTGAAAAATAAATGTTCTGCTTCATGTGAACGGAATGCCGTTCCAAATATTTTATAACCATTATTTCTAGTAACATTTGAATAATCTATTGTGAAGTACTTACGTACTGTACATCCATATTGCCATGGTCTTTGCTAAATTTAATAACATGAATCAAGTCCCATCTAACACTGTGAATTCGCCAAGTTAAACAGACTTAGTTATTTTGGTCGCTCCTTGTGCGATAAATTTATAAGTCGGGGAATCATTATCGTTACTCGCCTTTGAACTAGCTCAAGTTTGCCAATGTCTTTTCAATACGCAATCCAAAACACAACACACTATTCTAAGTCAGGACGAACTAATGAAGTCTATAAAGATAGAATGACGTTGTCGGACTTGTATTCCAAAGACCTCCCTACGAAACCAATGTATTTGTTTGTCTTTGTATTACTTCCGCACACTGATGGGTAGGTTATAGATCGCTTTACATAGTTAATTGCAGTCCAGTTTCTCGTTGACGCTGTTAAGAATTGTGTGTACGGTATTTGAGTACGTACGTGTGTTTTTTAGTATTTTTTGTCTTCTATATTCCAACTACTCCCTCTCGGGCATAGGCTGATAGCCTTTACACTCTACCGCTGAACACTGAACACGGTGAGGCCCGTGAGTCTAGGGAGTGAGACATTCGAAGCTTCACGGCTCGAAGCAACTCCATCTCTGAAGCCACCTTGCCTCTGCGCTTCACAGTCTCAACCCCCATCTCAACCCCCACACTCGGACCCTCACTCTCAGAACGCCACCTATTGAGAAATCAACTCACTAGGCATTGCCCCCTTGTAGCATATTTTTGGAATATGGGAATATTCATACAATGCTATTTTAATCAGGGAACGATGAGGGTATTTTGGGGGCATTTCGGTGTGCTGTGGTAATGCACTGATACCAGGTACAGCACAAATTCCATCCCAATAATATCTTCCCATTGACATATTGGGATTCGAACCCGGGTCCATTGGATTACCAGTCCAGTGGCAAGACCACTCCGCCACACCTCCCCTAATGTATGCACAGTATATGTGTGTATATTTAAGTACATTATGTATGTGTCTTTGAGTAGGTATGGTTGTGCTTGAGCAGGTATGTGTGTGTTAGAGTAGGTGTGTGTGTGTGTTTGAGTAGGTATGTGTGTGTGTGTTTGAGTAGAAGTGTGTGTGTTTCAGTAGGTATGTGTGTGTGTTTAAGTAGGTATGTGTATGTTTCAGTAGGTGTCTGAGTGTGTTTGAAGAGGTGTGCTTGTCCTGGAGTAGGTGTGTGTGTTTCCGTAGGCATATATGTGTATGAAGAGGTATGTCTGCGTTTGAGTAGGAGAGTGTGTGTTTGAATAGGAGTGTGTTTTTTTTTCTTTCTTTGTTTTCTATATACCAACTACTCTCTCACGGGCATAGACTGAGAACCTATAAACTCCACCACTGGACACGATGAGGCCCGTGAGGTCTTGTTCCAGTCTAGGGAGTGAGACATGCGAAACACCCATTCATGGCTCGAAGCAACCCCATCTCTGAAGCTGCTTTGCCTCTGCGCTTCATTGTCTCATCCCCCAGATTCGGACCCTCACTCTCAGAAAGCCACCTATTGAGCAACTAACTCACTAGGCATTGCCCCCCTGTGGCATATTTTGAATATTAAAATATTCATACAATGCTATCAATCAGGGAACAATGAGGGCATTTGTTTTGGCATTTCGGTGTGCTGTGGTAAAGCACTGAAACTAGGTACAGCACAAATTCCATCCCAATAACATCTTCCCATTGATATATTGGGATTCGAACCCGGGTCCATTGGATTTACCAGTCTGGTGGCACGACCACTCCGCCACACCTCCCCTGAGTAAGTGTGGGTATCTAATTCGTGAGTTTGATGTTTTATCTTTCTATTGTGATTAAAACATTGGCAGTAATGTATTATACACGGAACAGGAATGTATTCTGTAGAACCTATCCTAGAATTACTGACAAAGTAAATGGGCCAGGCTTGTCTCTATTTTTTAAACTGTAATAATTCAGTGTCTACCCAATAATATACATCCCGCTTCACCCGAACTCTCTCTCTCTCTCTCTCTCTCTCTCTCTGTGTATATATATATATATAATTATATATTATATACTGTATATATATATATATATATATATATATATATATATATATATATACTGTATATGTACTATATATCTTAGTCATGAAATTGTCATGAAATTGTAATAACTCACTTTTTACCAAATCATATTTTATCCCCTTCCTCCAATTCTGCTCCCTCTTCCCCCCCCCCCCCCCCCCTCTCTCTCTCTCTCACTCTGTCTGTCTCTCTCTCTCTCTCTCTCTCTCTCTCTCTCTGTTATATTATTAAGTTGCTCGGAGATATTTATCGTGGTGTTTGCTTTAGCCCCATGCTTGCGTTAATGTGATCGTTTATTTCTATGTGCGTCTCTCTGTGTACGTGGGTTTGAGTATGTGAGTTGGTGTACTGTGTCAATTAGTTTACCTATCTATTTGCGTATGGCTGTACGCAGTGTACGTGTGTCTATCTATGCGATTGTTTGTGCTTAATAATTATTAATATTAATATTATTGTCTTATTATTCACTTGCCGCTCTGAGGCTACCCCTGAACCTGAATGAATTATTATGTTTCCTCCATCAACCGACTTTACTCCTAAACTCAATTAATGTTGATGCACCTGCTGTCAACTCCACAAGACTGAAGGAAAAACTGCTGTCCGAAATACCTGAGTTGGAAGTGCACAAGCAGGGAAGGGATGTTCTTCTGGCTTTCCAGAAAGATGTGGGCTTTGTCTTGTCAGAAGCCTCTGACTATTATAGTGAAGCTATTATCCTTGGCAAAGCAGCTAACATCTTGCGAAGACATATGCTGGACCACAAGTCCACATTTGATGGAACCTTCCATGAGGGGTGCATCGAGCAGGCCATTCCATCACTCTTCTTCAGTTTGTGGCCATGCTTGAACACGGAGCGGACATCAAATCTCAACTGAGGTTTGGCGCATCAAAGACAGATCTAGCAATTGCTCAGCTGCTTCAGTACAACTGCTACGCAAGGTACAAAGAAGGAGCAGCAACTCACAGACACTCCAAAGACAGAGAGACCCCATTCCCTGTTTACATGGGGATGTCCGTCTACACAAAGACCAGAGGACGTGGGGTGAGACACAGGGTGACAGGGAAGGGCAAAATTCCCTCAAACTGGCGAAACTTCCTGAGAGAAAATGACAACAAAGCCGAGCTGTTCAACTTTCTGGCTGATAAGATTGCACGTGTGGCCACACCAAATGTGGTCATTGTGACCAAGGAAGAAGATGCTGTCAGCAACCGCACTATCAATCTGGCTAGGGTGGCACCGTGTAGTCATGAAGAAGCTGACACACGGATCTATGTGCATGCCAGGCATGCAACAGAAGCAGGCAGCAAAGTCATCATGGTAAAAGCCAGCGACACAGATGTTGTCGTCATCGCAGTCAGTGTTCTGCAGGCACTTCAGGAGCTAGGTCTGCAGCAGTTGGGGGTTGCCTTTGGCCAAGGACAGAATCTGAGGTGGGTTCCTGTACATGACTTGTGTTGCACTCTTGCAGAAAAGAGCAAAGGGATGCTCTTCTTCCATGCCTTCACTGGCTGCGATGTCGTTTCAGCATTCCGTGGCAAAGGGAAGAAGTCTGCTTGGCAAACCTGGAATGTTTGTACAAAGTACAAAGGAAGTCAAGCAACAACAGATCTAGTGACCCTTCTAGGCTGCTTGTCCTCCAAAACACTGAGGATCAAGTGTCCAAACAGTGGTTTAGAGTGGGTATGGGAACATTGGAAAGGGAACTACTGCCCTGCCACTAACGTGGCAGGACTAGGAAGTTAGTAGGGGACATATGGGTTAGTAACTGAGGGGAGGATAAAATAAAGTTATTCATTTACAAACGCAGTCAGTCGCGGGTTTGATGCGAGATATTTGTCTAGGCGGAATTTAAATGAATCAACGGTGCTGCAGTCTATAACGTCTCGAGGAAGCCCATTCCACAAGTTGACAACTCGATTGAAGAAGAAATTCTTAGATTCGTGTGAGTTAAAAGATTTACCAATAATTTTGCAACCGTTTCCCCGCGTGTAATTAGATTGGTCGATAGTGAAGTACTTATTGTCGATGCCTTTGATGATTTTGAACACTTGAATTAAGTCACCTCTTAATCTGCGCTGGGTTAAAGGAAATAGATTTAATTCTCTAAGACGCTCTTCGTATGGTTTGTTCTTTAGGCTAGGTATCATTTTGGTAACGTTGAACTCGTTCTAGCTTGTTTATGTCTTTTTGGTAATAAGGGCACCAGGATTGAACGCAGTATTCCAGAAGAGGGCGGACTAAGGAATTGTAATGGGTTAGGATTACGTCTTTGGATTTATGCTCAAATGATCTGCCTATAAAGCCAATTATTTTGTTTGCCTTCTTAACAACTTCTGAACATTGTTGACTCGGTTTTAGGTTACTCGATATTGTTACTCCCAGATCGGTTTCTCTGTTTACATTCTTAAGCTGAGTGCCATTCATCGAATAGTTTGCTTTCTCATTTAGGTATCCGATATGTAGTACTTTACATTTATCCGCATTGAAACTCATTTGCCAAATTTGGGCCCAATGTGACAATTTATCTAGATTGTGTTGCATATCGTCAACTTGATCTTTTGAGAGTACGCTATTTGAAATTTTTGTATCGTCAGCAAATTTTGAGATTGTACAGGTGAGACCCTCATCTATGTCGTTGATATAAATTAGAAAGAGAATTGGTCCTAGTACCGATCCCTGGGGTACCCCGCTACTTACATTGGTCCATTTAGATGCCTTACCGTTTATGAATACTCTTTGCTTTCTGTCGCTGAGCCAATTTTCTATCCATTTCAACACACCGTCTTGTATTCCATGCGCTTTTAGTTTTAGCAGTAAACGTTTGTGGGGAACTTTGTCAAAGGCCTTTTGAAAATCAAGGTATATAATATCTACAGCTTTACTCTCATCGTAGAGGTTGAGGATATCGTGGAAGAAGTCTAAGAGGTTTGTTAAACAGGAACGTTTTTTACGAAAGCCGTGTTGAGTATCTTTAAGTATGTTATTTTCCTGCAAGTGATTTATGAGTCTGTCTCTTATGACCGTTTCTAGCATTTTACATACAACTGAGGTTAAGCTAATTGGACGATAGTTACTGGGTAGGGATTTGCTGCCTTTTTTCAATATCGGTGTTACGTTGGCTATCTTCCACTGATCAAGCATAGTTCCAGACTGCAAGGATTTATTGAATAGTAATGTCAGTGGTTTGGAGAGCTCATCCTTAGCTTCCTTTAGAACTCTAGGCGAGATTGTATCAGGTCCAGGCGTTTTATTTACCTTGAGTTTATCTAAACAATTCAATACTTCTCTCTCTGTAACGGTGATATTGCTTAGAACATCTGAATTATCAATCTGAATCGGCGATGGTGTAGGGATATCACTGAGGTCTTCTGTTGTAAAAACTGATGCAAAGAAGGTATTGAGGGCATTACTCATTTGTACTTCGTCTTTGGTGTATTCTCCATTTTCATCGACTAACGGTCCAACAGTTGAAGTAACTACTTTTTTCTTTCTGATATAACTATAGAATTCTTTCGGGTTTGTTTTACTTTGATTCACAATATGTAACTCTAGGGTCTTTTTACTTTGCTTAATTAACTTTTTGGCTTTGCGTCGTAGCTCTACAAATTTCACCCGTTCTTCGTCATTTTGTGAGGATTTTAATCTATCATTAGCAAATTTTTTAGCAAGCAGGCAGTTTGAAATATCTTTATTCCACCATTTGGGCTTATTATTATGGCCTGGACGCCGTATTTTCGATGGTATGCAGTTTTGCACTGCTTTTAGGTAAGTGGTTTCGAATAACTTCCAAGATGTATTTATGTCATTATTGTTAATTAAAAAGCTCCAGTCAGTTTCTTTAAACATAGCTCTAAGTTTATGAAAGTTTGCTTTCTTGAAATTAGGGACCTTTTCGATGCTACTATTTGGTTTGTGATGAGGCTTCCGGTGTCTTCATCAAACTCAGCCAGTACCCACCGGTAGTTGATGATGAAGACCTGGAGACCTTGGAGAAGTTCGTGGTCATGATGTACGACAGATCCAGCACAGCTGAAGGTGTCGATGATGCGAGGTTGGACATGTTTGCTCGGAAGCAGAGGCCGTACGAAGCCATTCCTCCAACCCGAGCAGCACTGAAGCAGCATGTGAAGCGTGCTGCCCACCAGGCAGGCTGCATCTGGAGTCAGTCAGCAGTAAGTCAACCAGAAACGCAGACTCCTGCCAACTGGGGCTGGACCAAGAAAGGAGATCTGTGGCAGATCGTTTGGACAGAGCTCCCACCCATTGCAGAGAGTTGCCAGAAGCTGACCAAGTGTGGATGCAAGTCGGAATGCTGCGGTCGATGCAAATGCTACTGCTTTGGTCTGACCTGCACGGCACTGTGCAGCTGCAGATGCGAGGTTTAGAAGCGTTGTAGTATACTCATCCAGGCAGCAAGACAATAAGTGACAAACAAGTATAGGCCTACTGCCTACATGTACATCCAATAATATATCGGACTGATGGTGCCTATGATATGGGCACTTTTTACCCTAATTATGATTCCGGGACTGATATTATGGTACAAGGAAGCTAGTGAGTAAGTCCATGGTTCCAAATTCGGATTCTACATAGTGAAAAATGTATGATTTGACACCAAGATCATTCAAATAGGACAAGTCTTTGCGATTTTATTGCGAAATGCAATGTTTCTGTATATTCAATGGAGGCCATCTTTAAAAATGGCCGCCATCTTGAATTTTTAGGTGGCTAACGTGTTTTATCAAAAGAGCAATCCCTAAGGAGTATGTGTACCAATTTTGGTGCTGGTTTCCAAAAATGAACGATTATTCCAGTTATCTGCCCCACTAGAGGTCAAAGGCGACCTTTGGCGACCTTGAGGTGCCTGGCTTCCCACCAAGTACATACGTAGATGCACTTTGTATTGGTGAGGTGAGTAGGCTAACACAGGCCGATAGCAGCTTGGTTAGAGAGAAACCACGATACAATTCTCTCCGTCGCTATGGCCGATTATTTTCTTCAGGATTCTGATAGAGACTTGAACCCTCACCCCGCGGTCAGCTCGAGACCACAGTACAGCACCTGTGTATGTATGTGTGTACGTGTATGTATGTAGTCTCCCGGGCTCTTGCTATGCTTCCACATAATTATTATTCTCTGCACTGTATCGCCACAGGTCTATTTATTTTGGTTATGTGTTAATTTTGCCCATTTGTTTATTTTGACCGTATGTTTATTTGATTGTGTGTTTATTTTGACCGTGTGTTTATTTTGACCGTGTGTTTATTTTGAATGCGTGTTTATTTTGAATGTGTGTTAATTTTAACCGTGTGTTTATTTTGACTGTGTGTTTATTTTGACCGTGTGTTTATTTTGACCGTGTGTTTATTTTGACCGTGTGTTTATTTTGAATGTGTGTTAATTTTGACCGTGTGTTTATTTTGACCGTGTGTTTATTTTGACCGTGTGTTTATTTTGACCGTGTGTTTATTTTGACCGTGTGTTTATTTTGATTGTGTGTTTAGTTAGATAATGTGCTTGTTTTGGTTATGTTTATTTTGGACTAGAGTATATTTATGTGTTTAAGCCCATCTTTACCGGCGGCGTCCTTTTAACTATATTTTGGCTACTATTAGACGATTTTATTCAGTTTCAAAAGGGCTTCCAGCGATTAACAGGCTTCGAACTATCTCAATTAACCCTTTTTACTACCACACATTCTTCTTAGACTCCACAAAATCGTCTAAATATAGCTAGAATAAAATGACAAAGATGTCCTCGGTACAGAAAGGGTTAATATGGCCGTGTCTTTATTTGGGCCGTATGTTTGTTTGGGTCGTCTGTTTGTTTGGGCTGTGTGTTTATTTTGGCCGTATGTTTATTTGGCCTGCGTGTAAATTTGGACCATGTGTATATTTTGCCTGTGTTTATTTTGGTTGTGTATATTTTGGTTGTGTATATTTTGGTTGCGTGTTTATTTGGCTGTGTTTTATTTGGTGGCGTACGTGTTTATTTTGGCTGTGTTTATTTTGGTCGTGTGTTTATTCTTAGCCATGTGTTTGCGTTAAGGGGGAATGTGTCGTATTTATTTGCTCCTCATTTCTTTATGTATCATTTGTTTAGTTTCCTCCCTAGACAGCATCAAAGCTTTAAATAAAACACTCCCAAGACCCTCCTTCAAAATAAATTTGTACATTTTCCGGCCGAAGGCCGGTTCCCCTTATATAACAGTCTCGCTATCGCTCGCCAGGAAAAACTCGACACCTACTGTACATGACACGGAAAGTATTAATTTTGACAAAGATATGGGGCGATAGGTCTTAAAATCGCCAAACTAATGAGCCAAAAGTCATAAAATCTGAAAACTAATGGGGCTAAACATGAGGAAGAAGGGGGACCAATAAAACGCCCCATCTCCCCTTACTAGTGGGGTGGTCTGCCCGGTTCTCTGTATAATATCACCCTGTGCTTCATACTCTCGCTGTTGTTATATGCTTGCAGGTGTGTGTATAGGGGTTTATCAGGGGGTTCTGGTGGGTCTGCTTGGGCTAATGGGTGTGGGGGTTCTGTATGTCTGTGTATGTGGTTATTTTGTTCATAGTATGTTTGTGTATGTTTGGAGTAAGGGGTCGGGCGCAAGTTGGACTAGATAATAGTCCATCAGGCGCCTGGCCTGGGGAGACGATTAATATGAAGGGTGTGCCTGGAAGTGTGGTGGGAGGGCTTGTCGCTTTGGCTCCGCTGCATGTCTGCCTGCCGAGATCGGAACCTCTCCTGGTGGTCAGGGGCCGGGGGAGTGCTGGAGCGACCTTGGTAACCCTGGTCTCTGGGTCTTCTCCTGGGTGACCTGGATGTGTGAGAGTTTGTGTTTTTTATCTGTGTTTATTTTTTGTTTTATGTTGTTTTTGTGTTTTCCCTGTTCTTGCTCTGTCTTGAGTCGGCTACCCCCAAAATGGGGATTGGGCCTGAGCATATAGATAGATAGATAGATGTTTGTGTATGTGTGCGTACTTGTGTGTAATCTTCTTATTCTCTTTATATGTCTCCAGTTGTTTGTCACTATTACTTGTGATCTGGTAGTTACGAATGAATCATTTGAATTATGGTTTTATGCCAAACTCGACTCTTTTGTGAACCAGTGATGTTCTCGGGATACACTCCTTGTCTTGGTGTAATGGGATGGTTGGCTATGAGAGTTGTGTTAGTCCTTATTACTCTGGCATCAGGAATATCAATTGTAATCTCTTCATGAACATTAAAGGTCCAGAAGCTAAGGATTGCTAGATCCTGGTTCCAGTACCTGTAGATACTCATACCTTCGGAACTGCAGGGTCTAAAGGAGTGCAGAAGTCCTTGCTACTGACCACAAATTAGGTGTTGCTACCCTTAAGCTATGTCTCAAAACCAAAAATATCTCAAAATGTCTCACCTAGGAGTTTTCTCTTGAAATTGAATAATAGTCATAAGTTTTAACATTTCCAAAATATAACCATTCACCCGAAATAATCTTGATCACTCAGTTCCCTAATCTTCACTTGATAAGGAGAGGCATCGGGTGAACGGAGAATGCCCATCTGGGAATTGAACCTAGTACCATTATGGTTAAGGAGCGAACACTCTACCATTGTGCCAAAGGTCACCTGATGAAGTGCAAGAATCTGGAAAATACAGTCATTGGCTGTTGACCCTATGTCGCTCTTGCATTCCAGGTTAGTATACGTATTGTTATTTCCCAAGAAAGGGATAACACAAGCAGATTAGAACTGTGGTAAAGCAGAGTTAATATATTCCCCATCACCGCTTATTTATTGCAGTATCCTAAAGGAGGTGAACATTTTATATCTGTTTGATTCAGAGCAACTATTCTGTGTCTGCCAGACACCTTGGTCCCTGAGGGGTTATCCACAACGAATTTCCTTCAACAAGACAATTCGTTCGATTCCTTAGCTTGCTTCGGGGAAGGGATAAAAGGCCAATTGTCCATTGTTGTGTATAGCGTGTTGGGGTGCATGAATAGTACTGTTGGAATGGCTTTGGTTGTGAATGTAGTCTGTAACCAGTGTAAACAGCTCGATCATATTGATCAGGTGCTGGCATTCACATTTTAAAAGTAATACTCTCTACTACAGCTAGGATTCCAGCCATTGCAGAGAGGGGTTGGGAGGCCATGGGGGTGATTGTCAAATAACAACTCTCCCAGTGGGGGATCGATCATCGGGCCCCCTGCGTACAACTCTTGGTCATCCAACTTTCGGTACTTCGATGAGTCTTTTTCTGTTGCACTAGACATATCGAAGGCCTTTGATAGAGTCTGGCACAAATCCTTAATTTCCAAACTGTCCTCCTTCGGTTTGTGTCCCTCCATCTGTGCCTTTGTCTCTAATTTCCTTTCCGGCCATTCCATAGCTGCGGTTGTGGACTGCCATCGCTCATATCCTCATCCTATCAACTCCGGTGTACCTCAGGGTTCTGTCCTATCTCCTATTCTCATTCTAATTTTCATAAATGATCTTCTCAGCTGTACATCCAGTCCCATCCATTCATATGCAGACGACTCTACCTTACACCACTCAATTAGTTTTCCAGAACGCCCCAGCCAGCAGTCCCTCAAAAGTAAACTTAATGAAGCCATAAAATACTTATCTTCTTATCTAGCTACTATTTCCAATTGGGGTAGAGAAAACCCTATTGCATTTAATGCTTCCAAAACTCAATGTATCCATCTTACTACCCATCAGGAACCTCCAGAGGACTATCCCTTATTCTTCAACAATACAAAAATCAACCCTTCATCTTCTCTCAATGTTCTCGATGTATCTTTTTCTTCTGCTCTCACTTGGAAAGACCATATTACTAGTCTCGCTAAGGCAGCCTCCCAGAAGCTGGGTGTGCTCAACTGCCTCAAGGGGTTCTTTACCCCTGCGCAGCTTCTTGCTCTGAACAGGGCACAGTGCATCCTTGTATTGAGTATTGTTCACATGTGTGGGGAGGATCCTCTCACACCGCACTCCTAGATAAAGTAGAAAGGAAAGCCTTTCGTATCATTAACTCCCGTCCACTCACCAACTCTTTGCAATCTCTCTCTCTTCGCCGCAATGTTGCATCTCTCTCGCTATTCTATCGCTACTACAATATTCAGTGTTCCTCGGAGCTTTCCCAGTTTATACCACCTCTACGTAGGGTACGTAGTACCCGCCTTGCAACACAGTCCCACCCCTACTCTGTGCAACTTTCCAACCTAAGAGTGAAACGCTATTCTCAGACTTTCTTCTATTCAACGGCTGAGCTCTGGAACTCTCTCCCAGAATCAGTCTTTCCCTCTTCCTATGACTTAAATTGCTTCAAACTCCCTGTGTCCAGGCATTTTAGCTCGAACGTTCCTTGATTTCGACCCTGTCACTTATTGAAATCTGGGGGAGGCACTCGCTGCAGGCAGTTATGCCTTTTGTCTCCCTCGTTCACATAGAAAAAACAAAACAAAAACTTTGGAACGCTACCATCTATTCCACAACGGCTCTTAAATTAACCCATTGAATACCAGTTACATAATTGTAATTATATTGTCGCAACTATCTAACGATTGTATTCAGGTTAGAAAGGACGTATACCAATTAGTTGACCACAGACTATCTCAATTCATTCTTTTAGCAGTAATATATCCTTCTTAAGCTTCATAAAATGTTTTAAATGTAGCTGAAATCAAATTAAAAAGACGTCGCTGGTACAGAAGGGGTTAAGAAAGGTGTCTTAAAGAAAACAATATCTCAATTAAATTCTAATAACATTCTCTCTCTCTCTCTCTCTCTCTCTCATCTCCCGTCCTCATATTTTTGCCTGGTCTTTCTCACCTTCTAACCCATATATTTCCTTTGTCAAGTTGAAATTCGGCTTCTAATGTTTCTCCATCGTGCTCTGTCCTGTATTGTCCCTCCTTCTTCATCGAGGTCCCTGATTTGCTCTTGTTTGTTCTCGCTTTCATTCCGTCTTTCTGGTAATTTGGTACGCTTGCAGGTTTCCTTGTGCTGGTGCTTCCAAGCTCAGAGATAGGAGTATTTAATCATGCCATCCTATAATACACATGTAAACACACACATACATATATATATATATATATATATATATAAATATATAAATACAGTATGTGTGTGTGTGTATATAACATATATATTTATATATATATATATATATATACAGTATATATATATATATGTGTGTGTGTGTGTGTGTGTGTGTGTGTGTGTGTGTGGATTAAATTCCCTGTACTAGGCTATTCAACAGCCTGTATAACTCTTGTGAATCCTGAAATTACCCTATGAATCTTGGAGACGTCTGCTGTGTCAGGTTGGTGTGCTAGAATGTAGCCCATTATTCTTACACGGCATGTTCTGTATAATGTATGGTCCCGCTAATAAGTAATGTCCCAGCTGTCATTACGTTTGGCTTGCTCTGTGCTGCATTAATGTCTGTCAGATGTTGAATAGGGTGGGTAAGTGTAGGAACATGCTTTTCTATTTCACTCGATGTGGAGAAATGAAGCTTAGATAGTGCTGACACCAATTAATCACTTCCGAGTTTCGGTCTATAAGGAAGTTGGAGCCGTAAACTTCGATATTAACCCTTCTGGCCCGGTTGTCATTTTAAAATGACACCACGAATGAAGGGCAGGTGCCCGGTTGTCATTTTAAAATCTGTAAGCTTGAAAGCCTATTCAGCTTGGTCTGAACGCCGTGCGTCCGATGCATGTAAACAAAGCTGATCGTTACGTCACCGCACCTCCGAAAACAAGAAAGAGAAGACTCGTTTGTTATTGTATGTCTGTATGTCGTTGTTTCAGTAGTGAAAAGATCGTCATATTGCTAACATCGCCTGCAAGTGCTCTCCACTGAAATCGTCATCACAACTGAACCAGTTGACATAGAGAGCTCTACTCAACGCCAGTCTACAGATTGGAAACCGCACTACATTTATAGATGCGTGGGAAGTTTCTAGCAGTTAAACTAAACAAAAATACGGTAGCCTAGGCCTAGACGTTTTTCGGCCAGATCGCCCGGGTAGCCCACACTGTCATTTTGAGAGCCTGCCCGGGCCAGGAGGGTTAAGCAGATATGCAGTAATAATGTATGTTTCTCATGGATAGAAATGATGTTGCATTGGGTTTTATGCATTTACAAATGTACTAAAACCATTTTTCGCTGGTGATTCTGCCAAATATCAATGCCTACGTGTCCAACTTCCTTATAGAACGAAACTCGCAAGTTGTCAATTATTGATCAAACCATACTTGGTGCCGCAACATCACTTATTAGCGCGAGTGTACGTTACCATATCGTCATTGAGGGATTTTTTAAAGGGGAGATGGGCCGTTTTTGTTTGTTGGGTCCCTTTTCTCCCACATGCTATCCCCATTCGTTTTGAGATTTTAAGACGTTTGACCCATTAGTTTGTCGATTTTAAGACCTTTCGTCCCATTTCTTTGTCAAGATTAAGACCTATCGTGCCATTTAGGTGTCGATTTTTTTCCTGGGGAGCGATAGCGAGCCTGTAATTTTAAGAGTAACTAGTCTTTGTCCAGGACAATTTTCTACCGAAAAATTTACAAATTTAACTTGAAGGGGGGTCTAGGGGGTGTTTGTTTACAGGTTGATGGAGTTCTAGCGAGGAAACTAAAAAACAAAAAAAAGAATCAATTAATGAATAGACCAAAAACCAACCACTTCAGTCTCTTCACTATAACTAGACCAACAATACTGAAGGCTGGGGCAAACACCCTTTAACCCTATGGGGTGAAGGGCGGGTCTATATGGATATTCCCTGTTTTACTCCAGTAGTTTGGAGATTGTAAGACTTCACCTAATTTTTTGGCGATTATATGACGCTTCAACCCAATAAGGTGTCGATATTTCCTGAGCGAGCAATAGCGAGCCTGCAATTTGGGGGAAACTGGCCTTCGGCCTGGCCATTTTTCTACCAAAACAATTACATATTTAGCTTAAAGGAGGTCTGGAGGACGGTTCTTTAGTTTCAAGTGGGACTGAAGAGGCGTCTCTCTAAGTCTGGAAGGTAAACAAATATGCATTTTTCTAAAAAGGCAAAATCCAGTAAAACCCTCAAAATTAATTAACCAAAATGTGATTAGCTATTTCACGGTTGACTTTTCCCAAATGATAAAACTGTCTGCTCTATTGATCTGAGAGGATAAAGCCGGCGTCACATGGGCAAGTCTGGAATCCTCTATAATGTAATGTATTCTGTACTGTTATTTTTATATTGAAATAATAATATATTATTATTAATAAATATTAATATAAAATAATCGGCCAAAACATAAACCTTTCACCCTTATTGCCAAACTCCGATACAAGTTGTCGTCATCTGATTGAAGGGGTTAATGCCAGACTCCGATACAAGTTGTCGTCATCTGGTTGAAGGGGTTAATGCCAGACTCCGATAAAAGTTGATTGAAGGGGTTAATGCCAGACTCCGATACAAGTTGTCGTCATCTGGTTGAAGGGGTTAATCCCAGACTCCGATACAAGTTGATTGAAGGTGTTAATGCCAGACTCCGATACAAGTTGTCGTCATCTGGTTGAAGGGGTTAATCCCATACTCCGATACAAGTTGATTGAAGGGGTTAATGCCCGACTCCGATACAAGTTGATTGAAGAGGTTAATGCCAGACTCCGATACAAGTTGTCATCATCTGATTGAAGGGGTTAATGCCAGACTCCGATACAAGTTGTCATCATCGGATTGAAGGGGTTAATGCCAGACTCCGATTCAAATTGCTGAACATGTGGATGTGATCAGAATATGGTGATGGGTGGTTATGGTAGCCATCGAGATAATACAGTTCTATATTATATTGTTTGGGATTAACCATGGAGCTACGATATACCTCCATGGGTTTAACGTGTAGTGCTCGTGTTTTACTCTAATTGTACTGTACGGGAATCATTATTAAGGGGTTTGTTTTGCTGGACCCCCATCTCCCTCATATTTAGCCCTATCTGCTTTGAAATGTTAAGACGTTCGCCCCATAAGTTTGGCTATTTTCAGACCTTTCGTCCCATTTCTTGGTCAGTTTTTATATCTTTCGTGCCATTTAAGTGTCGGTTTCCTCCTGGCGAGCACTAGCAAGCCTGCAATTTAGGAAAAGCCACCCTTTGGCAGTTTTTGTTTTCTTTCGAAAAATTTACACATTAATCTCGAAGTTTTGTTTTGTTTTGTTTTGTTGTTTTAATGTTGATTGAGGTCTAGGGAGGAAACTGCTACTAATAATAATAATAATAATAATAATAATAATAATAATAATAATAATAATAATAAAAAAAGAAATAACAAATAAATAAATAAATAATTAATAATAATAATAATAATAATAATAATAATAATAATAATAATAATATCCCCCAATAAACTCCCCTGAATAAAGTGCTCCTCCTCAATTGGTACTTATACCCACGTTTACATTTGTTTGAGTTTACACTAACACTTGTAACGAGTTGGGTTATGCTGAGTTTGGTTATGAATCATTTCCTTCCGTTCCAACAACCCTTCCAAAATCCCAAAGCCACGTTGTTGTTATTATTTACCTTATGCGGAGACTTATGGTGAATTATGTTGTGTTAACCCTCTCCGTACCGGTGACGTCTGTGTTGCCTTATTTTAGCTATGTTTACACGGTTTGTTGGCAGGTTAACAACGACCTGTGGGAGTTTAAAGGGATAAATGAGGGAGTTGAAGGTCTCTTAATAGCTTGAGGTCCTTCCAATACACCAACCGCAAGAGAGGACACCCCGTCAAGTGCGTGCTTAAGGGGAGATGGGCCGTTTTGCTGGTCCCCTTCTCCGTCGTGTATATTCCCATTGGTTTTTAGATTTGAATACGTTCGACTCGTTAGGTTGGCGATGTTATGACTTAATACCCCAATTCTTTGTCAATATTAAGACCTTTCATGCCATATAGGTGTCGATTTTTTCCTGGCGAGCGATAGCGAGCCTGTAATTTTAAAAGTAATCGGCCTTCGGCTGGTACATTTTTCTACCGAAAAATTTACAAATTTATCTTGAAAGGGGTTCTAGGGGGTGTTTTTTACAGCTTGATGGAGGTCTAGCGAGGAAACTAAGACATTATAAAAAGATAAAACAAAAAGCAAATAAATACGCCCATGTCGCCTTAAGCCCATATGCTTAACCCTTTCACGCATTTATGACGCAGAGGTTGCGAGATTAGCAATAAGAAATAGAGTTCTCTCACTCTTATAATTACCTCTCCAAAATTAGTTTTCTGCCCACAGCTAACTCAAAGACAACTGCAGAGGTTGAAGTAACTAAACTAAAGGTTTATAAATACCCCTGATGGTAACAAAGGCTTTAAAGTATCCCTAATAGGCTCAAAATTGCGTCAAGAACGTGAGAGGGTTAGGGGGACAGTGTTTTTTGTTTCTATTAATTCATTTATTCATATATTTTCTAGTTTCCTCGCTAGACCTCCATCAAGCTTAGAAAACAAAACCTAGACCCCCTTCAAGATGAATTTGTAGCCTACATTTTTCTACCGAAAAACGTCCCAGCCAAATTTCTCTTAAAATTACAGGCTTGCAATCACTCGCCAGGAAAAAATCGACACCTAAATGACACGAAACGTCTGAACATTGACAACGAAATGGGGTGAAAGGTGTTAAAATCACCAAAATAACGGACCGAACGCCTTAAAATATGAAAACTAATGGGGCTCAACACGAGGGAGAAATGGGCCCAGAAAAACGACCCATCTCTATTAAGCCTGTTATCTTTGTTATAAATTCTGGTTTTATACTAACACTTCTAACAAAATATGTTATACTGAGTTGCGAGAAGGGAGCACTAAGCTTATGTCTACTACTAAATACGACATAAGAGATAGGCAATATAAACTGAAATGATTACTGAAATATTTTGACGAGTCCAACTATAGAATCTAAGGTATCTTAATATAACCCCCTAGAAATACTTTCTCTAAAGTATCTACATTTGTTATCCTCCCCTTTTTCCCCAGCTAACCTAATCCCACAAGGACCCCAATGGAAATACGCCTAACGGCCTTATTGGGCTATCCTTAGTTGGAATTATGCAAAGCTGGTACTGTACATGTCATATTTGTAATATATTATGTGGTACCAATATTGTAAAATGCTAACTGAATAAATATTAGTATTAGTATTTTTAGACTATTTCCGTTCTAACAACCTTCCCACAACCCAAGTGCCATGTATTTATTATATATTTGTGTCGATACAATCTAACACTTGAAACAATTTGTGTTATGTTGAATTTATATATGCATCGCCTCCTTCCGTTCTAATAACCGTCCCCAAAGACCCCACCACAAGGACAAAGAAGGGAGCCGGTAGCAAGGCAAGCGTCACCGGTCCATCTTCTTTACCTGCTGAAATATATATAAGGGGTAGGAGGCGAGTTGACGAGGCCTGAAATTCACTTGACTCAGATGGGTGGCTCAGTAGGTGGAGAGAGAGAGAGAGAGAGGTTGGGATAGTGGTTGAAATGATATATATCAGTCTCACTGTCCGAGATATACAGTATATATATATTTATATGCAAAAATAAAGAGCAATTTAGGCTTGGCTGCCTTTGGTTAGGCTAGATTCGTACTGGTAACTATGATGTAACCTTCCGATGTCATCCTTGCGGGTTACCTAGGGCAAAGCTCCAAGCTATCCCTCTTCCCATCCCAAGTTGCTCTCAAAATGATCAATCAACCTACACCAACCATGAGTTACGTGATCTTGTCCTAGGGCTTAGATCTCCTACATTCATGAGTTGTCATTAGTCACTATCCACAATCCCTGCAAGAACAAGGTCAACTTCATAGATATTAGTAAGGTTCATATACTGTATTGACGCAGTTAGCCCTTATAAACTAACATGTTTGAATCAGCTTCAAAGAGTAGACACAGGTTTGATGTGTGGTCAGTACCAAAGGAAATGATATGTCTCTCCTGATCAATATCCTTGTCCTGCAATCATATAACAAGACAGGAAACACCAATGTCATGTAAATTATGTAAATCTGTAGTATAAATATCGAAAACGCCATACATTTTTAGTTCACCCATCGTGTAAATGAGCAGAAGACTTATGGACGCTCAGCTCATGTTTCCTATTGTTCTTTTTGTTATTGAACAATAATGTTATCATGATTCAATAAGTCTACATGAGAGAGGAGAGGGAAGGTCGGAGATGGCAGAGAATCAACCTCTTGACCTATTAGACTGTTCAGCCCAGTTCAGATATTAACGAAATCGGCCTCACGACAAAAACGGACTTGCAATAAAAAACATACCCCCTTGCTGCCTGCTGTGGCTCCAAATGGTTCTAAATGACTGCTTGGCCAGCAACCCACAATGGCAACATAACTCAAACAGACCCTTAGCCCAAATTGCCGCTTTGCCCAATAGCCCTCTGGGCGGCCCAAATCACCCTAGTGTCTCAAAATGCATTGCAACCTAAAGTGGCCCAAACTGGTTTCTCGACCCAAATCATTTGCTGGTTTCAAAATGGTTGCTTGCCCATAATCGGCTAATTGGTCCCACAACAGTTGTTTGGCCTTTATCAGCATGTTGTGCCGAAACACGAAATCCAGATACCCAATATTGCCAGTATCAAGGAGTCTGCCCTCAAAACTTCAATTTATATGGAGACGGATACGCCAGCCCCATCCTCTATGACCTTGACTTTGCCCCGGCTTCAGAAGAAAACAGGAGCAACTGGCCAAACCATACCCCCAAGGTCCCTGGGAAGCGGGAACAAGACCTTCTGGCCCAGAGCAGGAGAACCAGCAAGAACAGGTCAAATTTTAATATCCTCTTTGGGATTGACTAGGATGTTAGCTCACCTGCTTAATGCAAACAGCTCCCTTTCTGGTTAAAACGTGAGGTTAAAGCCTGAGTATCTCGGTCATACAACATGAGCAAATCTGTCACTCTGGTTATGAGCCACCCTAACCTCCAATTTGAATAATTCATTCGGATCACGCCTGACATTTTCGGCATTGATATGAGTAGCTCCTTCACACCTGTTGGTTATAGTTACATAACTCCCACTTTAAGAAACTCATATGGTTAGGCCTGAGCATATTGGCCACAGACGTGAACAAATCTGTCACGCCTGGTTAGAGTTACCAAATCCCCGAATAATGCCGAATTGAGTAGCTCACTCGGGTTTTGCTTGAGAATTACAGCAACGGCAAGAGCAACTCTGTCGACTTCTGGTTGCAGTCAATTGACCTCCGATTTGAGTAGCTCATTCAGGTTATGCCTGATTATATCGCCAAAGACTTGAGCTACTCAGTTGCCTCACCACTACCAGTCCCATAAAGCAGCCCAGAGAAGGAGCCACATAATTACCTACAGTCCAGGCGAGACGATTGCCCTACACTCGACACCTGGCCGGATCAATCTTGGATGGACGCAATAGCTAGCAGTCTCTGGCTTTGAGGGACCCTTCTTAGACCCTGAGATGAATATTATAAACAAACCACACTCTGTCGTAACTTCTTTGGCGGTCATAATACTTGACTTTGATTACGCCTGAAAGAAGTTAATATTTAATTATTTTGACTCCCACGACACCTGCCTTACACACATTCTTATTTATATGACCCACTACCACACACCCCTTGAGAAATATATCAAACTCATGTTCCACTTGCCTTCTTGGGGTTGCACTTTGTAAATACCTAATATAATTCCTTGATTCCATGTATTGTTGTTTTGGTGTTCTTGAAGTTTGCCAATTAGTGTTTATCCCTAATAGTCCTTTGGATTTGGTTTCACGGGTGCCTACAGTATTACTATCATATTTTATATGGATATCTTGCATTCACCACGTATGTATGAATACAAACCTTAAATACCATAGCCTGTGTAATCTGTTTATTGCCTGACCTACCCAGTCGATATAAGCATCTGCCATTCACACAATAAAGATTTCACCAGGCCCTATCAACGATATTCAGGGTCGGTATCTTACAGCCGTTTGGCTCAATTCCACTGCTTGAATTTCATGACTGTTCAGAGTAATTTCACCTCATCCCAAGAATTCCCATCTTGTGTGCAAACAGGGAAAAAGGGACGGGGAGGGTTTGATGAATTCTGGGTTGCGCGGGATGGGGACAGAGGTGTTCCTTGGCTTGCAACATTATTTGGGAGAGTTCATAGCATCGTATATTTGGCTGAGACGACAGTTTACATTGTGACCCAAATCACCACTATTATGATTGTAACTACCAAGAAAAAGTGAATCCATCCTCACTAGAATTCTCATTTCCCCTCCTCATTACATCCTTTTATCTTCTCGTATTTTGTCTCCTCTCCTTCTCTCCCTCTCCCTCTCTCTCTCTCTCTCTCTCTCTCTCTCTCTCTCTCTCTCTCTCTCTCTCTCTCTCTCTCTCTCTCTCTCTCTCTCTCTCTCTCTCTCTCTCTCTCTCTCTCTCTCTCTCTCTCTCTCTCTCTCTCTCTCTCCACCATATACTCCCCCCCAGTGATCGTCCCTACCTTAACCATGTCATAGTGGTGTGGGCTGTTCTACACCGCTCAGTAATTGTTGTAACTCAGGTTGGGGTGCCCCTCTTCTCAAAATACAGCAATCCTTCAGACTGGAAATAGATCATCATAATCGCTATCAACAATCTAAAAATGAATTTATATATAAATATATTACAAGCCTAAAAATTATTCTTTTAGTTTCCTGAAATATATCATTAACACTTATTACCCTTGTTATATCATTAACACTTATATATCATTAACACTTATTACCCTTGTTAAATAGTAGCCAAGACAACAAATTTATCGCGTGGTTAGTTATCATTGGGCTAACTCCAAAGTTAGTCAGATGAAGTATAACATTTGCAGGGGATTTGTTTATAACCCACATACACACACACACAAAATATATATACATATATATATATATATATATATATATATATATATATATATAGGTTAAATCACAAATACGTGTGATCAAATTATGTAGTAAAACTCGCTAGGAAAATTGAAACAATGGAACACCAAGCTTTCGTCTTTTCTCTCAAGACATTTTCACGGTAATACAGGCTATTACCCTGAAGATGTCTTGAGAGAATAGACGAAAGCTTGGTGTTCCATTGTTTCAATTTTCCTAGCGAGTTTTACTACATATACTGTATATACATACATATATATATATATATATATATATATATATATATATATATATACTGTATATATATACTGTATATAATATGTTATATTTTTATATATATATATATTTATATATTCCAACTTACTCCCCCTCGGGCATGGGCTGAGAGCCTGTACATTCAACTGCTGTACATTCAACGGTTAAGCCTGTGAGGTCTCATTCCAGTCTACGGAGTGAGACATATGGAGCACTTAGAGCTGCAACCAGCCTTTGCCATCTTGCCTTCGCAAGATGCACGGCGCTTCGTTTTCCAATAACGGCTCGAAGCAGCCCCATCTCTGAAGCCTTCGTGCTTCACTGCCTCAACCCCTAAGACCTGGACCCTCACTCTCAGAACGCCACCTATTGAGTAATTAACTCATTATTCATTGCCCCCTGTAGCATATTGTGAACATGGTAATATTCATACAGTGCTATTTAATCAGGGAACAATGAGGGCATTTTTGGAGGGCGTTTCGGTGGGCTTTGTGGTAATGCACTGATACTAGGTACAGCAGAATGTACATCCGAATAATATCTTCCCATTAATACATCGGGATTCGAACCCAGGACCATTGGATTACCAGTACAATGATATATAAAGTTACACAGAGTTACATATATACACAGACTGCACAGACCTTGCAGTCCCTACTAAGCAATCAGGACTGAATTCTAAACAAAATTGCTACCAAGTGGAAGATAAGGATAGCAAATCAGAAGGCCAACCCACTACTCCCTCCGACCTTGGGTTGGCATGAAATACAGCTGGTAAAAATGGCCCCCATTAGAAAGAGAACATTTCTATTAGGAAATGTATAATAAAGATAGAATTTGGAAAAATAATAATTGCTACTGATACTTAACTTTGTATTTTGTTTTAAATCTAATTTTACCCCAACCTCCTCATAATGAATGTCTGGATTCCTTTTGATTGCGTCGATTGTTTTATAGGGAGAGAGAGATAGATAGATAGATAGAGAGAAAAAGTGAGAGAGAGAGAGAGAGAGAGAGAGAGAGAGAGAGAGAGAGAGATAATTGTTTTAAAGGATCGGGCACATGTAGGCTGTACATGATGCATTGGAACACTGCAAGCACCCAATGGCAGTGGCACTCTTGGTGGCGAAATAATAATTATAGGTAAATCTCCAACTACATCATGGCTCATGGCGGCCCTCGGCTTCAAGTTACTTCTAGAAAGCTTGAGACAGTGTGACTCACGGTTGGAAGATAAGATGAAATTATATATATATATACAGCACACCGAAATACCCCCCCCCCATACTCTCATTGTTCCCTGATTAAAAAGCATTGTATGAATATTCCCATATTCAAAAATATGCTACAGGGGTGCAATGCCTAGTGAGTTAATTGCTCAATAGGTGGTGTTCTGAGAGTGAGGGTCCGAGCCTGGGGAATGAGATGGTGAAGCGCAGAGGCGGAGCAGCTTCAGAGATGGAGTTGCTTCGAGCAGGAGTACTTTGCATGTCTCACTCCCTAGACTGGACCAAGACCTCACTGGCCTCACCATGTTCAGCAGTTGAGTGTGCAGGCTCTTAGCCTATGCCCGAGAGGGAGTAGTTGGAATATAGAAGAAAAAAACAAAAATATATATATACTGTATACTGGTATATATAAATATATATATACAGTATATAAAGGTGTATTGAAAAAACGCTTACAAACTTAAAGTGCTAAGTACTGAGTAAAAAACCAAGTTAACTTTATTTATAACAAAATACCAAATAATTAATAATTAATGATTTAAAGGATATAAAGTAAAATATTCAGTGTCGTCCAAGCACGGGTTATAATCCAAACACTGGCATTGGTCTCCCATTTCATCCTCCCCCCCCCCCCCTCCCCACCCCCCCCTCATCTCCTAGTTTATACACAGGAATATTGAATTATAAACATAATTAGTTTTCAGGGTGAAACAATGTAAGTAATATTCCCTTTATACACCGTTTACAACTCAAATTATTATATGTTAATTCATTATTTTTTTTCAACATAGGAAAGACCAAAGGCATCTTGGATGAAACTAATTACAATCCTCAAGTGATCTGCAGACATTACTGTCATATGTTAGTAAATAAAAAAGCAATGTTGAATGATAAGAATACCCAAACAATGTGGGCATTACAAAGTTATTGCCTAATGTTATTTAATTAATTGTACAGTAGTGAACATTAATTCAAATACAAACTTATTCAAAGCGGTTTTAGGTTGAATTGAATCTCCTTACTCATTCTTACCGAGCATTTGCATTTCAGAGATTCGTTTAATAAGTTCGAGACTTTAAAATCGATCAAAATTAATTACCACTACTTGAATCTTTATACCGAGTCGTAAAATATTTTCGGAATTTCATTCAAGATGGGAAGATCAGCCTGCAATGAATCTATGAATCAAGAACTATGCTTCATAAACGACTGAATTACCTTCAACTACGTTTGGATACTCGACCCAGACATGGGTATCAGCATTATATCCCGTGACCAGAGTTGCAAATGTTACATAATTTGTTATGCTAATCTGTTTAAAATAATTAGTATTTTTCTGCTAACTACCTAATATCATCACCATATTCTATGATACTTTGATTTCGTAATTTCTAATGTGTGAATAGGTAAACCTATACTTTCCCTTTAGTTAAAGTACATACATGGATACATGGTAAACATGTATCAATGATTTAGTGCTGTATTTGTAACCCTGTTTTGCTAGATTTATATATAAGCATATATCTCATTAACCCCTAACTCTCGGCGCGCAACGTATGTCGTGTGAAATAAATTTGGACTAAGTGGCGGTTCACAACTTATGTCGTGCGCCATTTTCAGCACGTAATGTTGCTGAGAGAGAGAGCTGAGCAGTGTGAGGAGCCTAGCAACTGTATGACCGCTCACCACCACCGCGGTGGACCAACTGAAGTGACTCCCACCCTTCCCTCCCCTCTCGCTACACAGGGAATTATATAGGGAAATTACCTAATTTCAGGGTTTTTGCACTCGTGTTGCACGATCGTTGCAAGAGAACCAGCGGTCGTACAAGGATGGTTCAGGTGTCATTGGAAAGCTCTGTTTACGCTCTTTCAGGGATAGATACTTGTTTATGCTCTGGCTCTTATTTAGGCATGAAAATGATCATGTAAACAACCCTATTTAGGGTAAAAAAAAAAACGCTGGGCGCTACGGTCCGCTAGACCGCCTAGCCCACCAATAAGGTGTTAATAACACTTTTTTGGGGGTAAAATGTGATGCGACAATATATGGTAATTTTTTATTTTACGTGTTAGTCATAGTCTGTAACAGTTATTTCAATACACCTTATATATATATATATATATATATATATATATAAAAAGTTTCCTTTCTTTCCCTGCTATTTTATCTTTGTGGGTCAATTCTCCAGCACGTGTCTGCTTTATTCTCCCCGTGACCTTCCCCCATGAGTCCCACCTGACCTCTGACCACCTCTGTGGGCGTGGGGGTCACAGGTCAGGTAAGGTCATGCAGCCCCACCATAGCCTCACAGGTCAAACCACGCGCTGTGAAAGCCAACTGCCACCTAATGTGTTCTTCATCTACTCCGGTGAAGGTGTAGTGCATTGAATGGTAGGGGTAGGGGTAGTTGTTCTTGTTTTATTGTTTTAATGATGTAGGCATTATGTACTACGATCTAGTTTGTTTGTTTTTATGATGTTTGATGTTGTTGTTGTTGTTAGCTTTGATTGATTGTTTCGACTGTGATAACTCAACAGAAACTCTCACTAATATACGATATAGTTGAGCCAGTCAACATTAATTGTTGGAAAATATGTGGCTAACAAAATATTTTGTTTTCAAAAATACTATATTAGACTGTCAATATTATGCAACAATTTGCGCTTTCTATGTGAGTGTAGCACTTGGTCCACTTATCACTGAAGGCAACTATACAGCCACCAACAGATAAATCTGTTAGATAGAATTTTCATTAAGCTACATACCGATAATATTATTAGCTATATGGCGATAAAGGATTGGCAAACACTAAACACAAAATTAACAACTCAATGGTTTGATTAAGTCTGTAATGTTATGTTTGCCATTGCTTTGCTTGTAATAGCTAAAACAATTTAACGACGTTAATGGAAGTAGCACTATAATAGCTGAAAATATTGGTAAACTTTACAAGAATTAAGGGGCTAGTGGCAGCTTTTTTTTTCTATTAATTAATGTATTCATTTATATTTTAGTTTCCTCACTAAACCTCCATCAAGCTATAAAAAACACCCCTTAGACTCCTCTTCAAGATACATTTTTATATTTTTCGGTAGAAAAATTTCCCGGCCGAAGGCCGGTTATTATTAAAAAACGACACCTAAATGGCACGAAAGGTTTGGAATACAAGACGGTGTGTTGAAATGGATAGAAAATGGGTCAGTGACAGAAAGAGTAGTCATAAAAGGTCTGGAAGGGTCGGGATGCTAGGTGTGGTCAATGAACCCTCGACTCCCATAATTCCTTCCTAAAGTGAAAAACAGTGTTTAATAATAGCTAAGATAAAAGGAAGAAAGGTGTCTCAGTATCTTGAAAGGGTTAAAGGTAAACCACTTAAACCAAATTATTCAGATGACAAATGGTACGGTTTAAAATTTATGTTTTCAAAATACAATTAAATGCATAGACACAATGAAACTAGTACACATAATTATGTGATAAATAATACTATTCAGGTTACAATTTGAGCACCCTTTTCAGTGTCTTTAAACACACTAATGAGTTATGTAAACCATGTGAGTTCTGTAATGAATGCCAAATCAGCGAGGTTTCCTTAGATGTGTTAAATTGGGTGACTGGACATTACAACCAGTAGTCCATTTCAACCAGTAGCCTTCAATCAGTTCCAACTTAATCAATACTTTAAGTTAGGTTAAGCTAGTTGTATATTAACTCACCTTGGTTGATCTGGCACTGGTAAAGAGCTACTGGATGACATGGTCTAATGGTGGAGTTGATCGGGAACCACCGTGTTCACAAATGTGTTCACTAGGCCAACAAAGTTACCAAATACTGGTTCCTGGTGAGGCCGTATTGGTTTATATACTGTAGAGGTCGTATTAATGGGGAGATGGGCCGCTTTTCTGGTCCCCCTTCTTTCTCATCTTTAGCCCTATGAGTTGTCCTGGAACCGTTTATTTATTCACTAGGCCAACAAAGTTACCTAGGCCGTCCTGGTTCCTGTTGAGGCCGTACTTGGGCTGATATTTCAACTCTTATTTGTTTAACATTAACTGTGTACTGTTATGTTACTATCACTATCCCTAGCCAGTCATCAATGTCTTCTAGTAGCCAGTCACTAGTACTACTATTTGTTTAACATTAACTGTGTACTGTTATGTTACTATCACTATCCCTAGCCAGTCATCAATGTGTTCTAGTAGCCTGTCACTAGTACTACTATTTGTTTAACATTAACTGTGTATTGTTATGTTACTATCACTATCCCTAGCCAGTCATCAATGTGTTCTAGTAACCGGTCACTAGTACTACTATTTGTTTAACATTAACTGTGTACTGTTATGTTACTATCACTATCCCTAGCCAGTCATCAATGTGTTCTAGTAGCCGTTCACTAGTACTACTATTTGTTTAACATTAACTGTGTACTGTTATGTTACTATCACTATCCCTAGCCAGTCATCAATGTGTTCTAGTAGCCTGTCACTAGTACTACTATTTGTTTAACATTAACTGTGTACGGTTATGTTACTATCACTATCCCTAGCCAGTCATCAATGTTTTCTAGTAGCCGGTCACTAGTACTACTATTTGTTTAATATTAAATGTACTGTTATGTTACTTAAAGAGCAGCTAGGTAGGCCCTTATAGTTCAGGTTGCGGTAGTGATCGGTAAAGTCTGTCACCAGGAGATCTTGGTGGTAGAGGCTCTCTTTCAACACATCAGTCATTACATCTTCATCACTCGACCAGCCTATCACGAACATTGCCTCAGGAAGAGAAACACTAGATTAATATATGTGGTGATGTTAAGGGGAACATCGACCTCAAACCATGGATATCCATTGATATTTTGTTTTGTTTTTTATAATGAAAACAAATATTTTAGTTAGCCAAATTATTTGTTTTCTTTCTAAGTTCTAAGGCGCGGAGAAAACTACGGTTCTAATATTTAAATGGGTAACTAAAGTATTTCTCCGAAAATAACATATGGCTTCTTCGTAACTTGAGTCAAGTAATGTTGATGTATTCTGAACAATCATGTTATTTCCACTTCTCTGATTGTCTCTGTTCCTGATTATTGTCCGATTGCCTCCATGTTTTGTACATAATTAGACCAATCATAGGCCTACATCAAACTTTTGTAGGACTTGGAATGGGTTTGTGGCACATTTTTCCAAGCTCATATTAACTGTCTTCGTGGTGCGATGTATAAGATGTTGATTTTCGGTGTGAGCATCCTGGGTTCGAGTCCACGGACTGCCACATGTGTTTGTAAATTTCATTAATCGATTTTAGGAGTATGGTTGGTTGTTGGAAGGAACATAATAATTGATATTGGTTCAGGAGTAATTTATCGAGAGGACTTCCCTAAGTGGTTAAGGCCCCATTAATTGCTCTTTCCATTCACATATGCATAGCCTACGTGAGTGGCAGTTGGGATGTGTGTACATGCTTAGATTGATATGCAGGATTCGAAGTTGCATAATAAATCGTAGGCAGTGTCCACCAACCTTTAACTGTCTTCGTGGTGCGATGTATAAGGTGTTGATTTTCGGTGTGAGCATCCTGGGTTCGAGTCCACGGACTGCCACATGTGTTTGTACATTTCATTAATCGATTTTAGGAGTATGGTTGGTTGTTGGAAGGAACATAATAATTGATATTGGTTCAGGAGTAATTTATCGAGAGGACTTCCCTAAGTGGTTAAGGCCCCATTAATTGCTCTTTCCATTCACATATGCATAGCCTACGTGAGTTGCAGTTGGGATGTGTGTACATGCTTAGATTGATATGCAGGATTCGAAGTTGCATAATAAATCGTAGGCAGTGTCCACCAACCTTTAACTGTCTTCGTGGTACGATGTATAAGGTGTTGATTTTCGGTGTGAGCATCCTGGGTTCGAGTCCACGGACTGCCACATGTGTTTGTAAATTTCATTATATATACTTTAATTAATTTCATTGGGGGTGTGGTGGTGAGATTAATAAAAATAATATTAGGAGTATGGTTGGTTGTTGGAAGGAACATAATAATCTATATTTTTGGAAATAGGGACAAATATTGATCTGCTGTTTTCAACATGATCAAGTATCAAATTGGTGAACACAAGACTGTAGGGTTATAGCCTATACATCTAAGTTACCCCATACACAAAATAAACGAAATCCGCCAGGACAAAATTAATAGATAATTTTATTATTATAAACTGAAAAACGCACGCACACGCACATGTAGAGCGATAAAAATGTCAAAAAGTCTTACTTATACCATGTACAGTACATATTATATAATAAAGAGCCAAAAATAAATCTTTTATAAAGGGTGGAAAAAGGTTGTGATGTTTATAGGTTCCCCTACTCATGGTAGCGTCGGGAGATTATTATTTATATGACACCGAGCAATAGGAAAATACCTATTTTTTTGTTTTTGTTATTGTATGTGTAATGCCCTGTACCCACAAAAATCCCGCAACCACAATACTACCCGAGTTGACGTCTGGGATAGCGTTAAGTAGTCGTTGATGGCGAAGTATAATAAACACACCATGTGAATCACTACGAGACTTTTAGCTGGTCCTGTTATGGATAACTAAGGTTGCTATCCTGTTGTACGTCCGTGGTAGTAAAGTGGGTTAGCGCGCGGGTCTGGTAAAAACATACATGTCACAAGCCAGGGTTCGAACCCGTGCCAGGCATCTCAAAGCCTGGGGATTTTTCGGGAGGGTTAAATTCCCTTCGCACCCAGCATCTCAGTATGAAAAAGGTGCATAGGGTGTATAGTGAAAACAGATAAACATTAACTCTTTTGGTAGAGGTGATGTTCTCTTCATCTATTATGGTTACTATTAGACGATATTTTAAGACCCTTTGTGCCATTTAGGTGCCTATTTTTTCCTGGCAAGCGATAGCGAGCCTGTAATTTAGGAGGAACCAGCCTTGGAATTAATGGTTGTGTATGTGTGATTGTGTACGGTCGCGCTAATAAGTCATGTCCAAGCTGTCATTACATTTGCCTCGCTCTGTGGTGCATTAATGTCTGTCAGATGTTGAATAGGGTGGGTAAGTGTAGGAACATTCTTGTATATCTCACTCATAACGAATAAATCAAGTTTTAGATATTTGCTGATACCAATTATTGATCAAAATATGCCTGGTGCCCAGACATCACTTAACCTCTCCGCGGCACACAGGTTTTTTTTTTACAGGGTCATACTGTGCGCATGTATGATGATTTTGGGACCCATTGCCAATTTCGATAAAAAGTACATCAGCGTGTAGGGAATGTTTGCGTGCATCGGTCCATATATATTTGACCCCCAAAAAATGTCTGGGGGGGGGGGAACGGTCAGTAGTTGAAAAATGTGCAGCGAATGGCACCGCGCGGGTACATTGTCATCGAGCGGCGAGATTTCCCTGCCGAATTTTCACGCGCCCAGGGGATAGAACCAGAGGGAGGAGGGGGTGGATTACCGCGTATTATCACGTATATCTCCTTTTTTTATCCCTTTTAGGCTATGTAGAGTACGTATACGTGTGTAGGCCACCCATATAACAATGAATATGCCTCATGGTGACCAAAAATTGCAATATAGAAGGGAATTATCAAAGAATTTCTAGGCGGGAATGAAGATGGGTTGGAGGTTTGGCGGCAATTTATGAGATGAGAGTGTGGTTTGTGCTATAATATTACGTATATCTCGTACTTAGAGCACTGTCATGCTATAATACAGACTTGTACGTATGAAGACGTGCCATATATCAATATATATACCGCATATAGACCAATTCATGCGATATTTACGCACATTATCAAGGAGTTTCTACGCGTGAACCAAGGTGTGATTGAGTTGTGCTGGGAATGAAAGGGGGAGAGGGTGTGTTACGCCATAAATATCACTTATATCTTGTACTTAGAGCACTGTCATGCTATAATACAGACTTGTACGTATGTAGACGTGCCATATATCAATATATATACCGCATATAGACCAATTCATGCAATATTTACGCACATTATCATCATTATTACCATCTAGCAGACGGAAGCCTAAAAGGGTGGGTGGGGGTGGGTTGGTGGGAGGGAGGCAGGGAGTGAGTCGTGGAGAGAGTGAAGACAGGGAGAAACATACGCAGCTATCAAGAAACATACGGAGCTATGTGATAATTGTGGAGGCACCCCAGGCGTATGGATGTCTTGGGATTTTGAACCTTATGTCTACCAGGTGTCTGGTGTTCGTTGCCAACAAGAGGTCTACAATAACATGAATCAGGAATGGAGAGAGAGAGAAAGTGAGACATGCGTATGTCGTACGTATAAATGGACTTTAGAATTGCATTTTTATGCAAGCAGACATTGCATTTTAGACACATGTGAAGTACCACAGAAACATGTAGGCCATTGACTGTAAATAAAGTACTATATTATAGACCAGCAACGAGGGTGGTCAGTAAACATAGGCAGATTGCCTTTTTTGATAGAGAGCTAAATATAGACTCGTGTCTCCTTACACTTGCGAAAGGGTAGATTGCCACCAGAGAAACTTATATTTATTTATTTCCAAGTAATATGCAATCTAAATGTATATCCGAGACCTACTGCAAGTATTTGTATGACAGTCATGACTATGTATAATCCAATATACGATCGTAGGCGAGACATAAGAAAGATGGTTGAGCAATTTTCGACACCCACACAGTTATTATTCATTTTTATTTACAATATTATACAATACAAATGTATTTGTGAAGAGTATTTTATGCATTATTGTATTTATAAAAATTTTGGGCAGGGCAGGGGGCGAGTCCAGGGCAGGGCACAGGGCGAGTCCAGGGCAGGGCAGGGCAGGGCAGGGGAGGGGGCGACACTCAGTAATTTTTGAAGGTGTGGTAGTCCCTGAAGCAGTCACCCAAGCAGAGTGCAACTTTGCACTCCGCGCACATTGAGGTGACTCTTTTGGTGACGTGGTGTTTTCTCACACTGGAGCTGCAGACGTGGCACTGCACCTGCCTGTGACGAGTGCCAATCAGCTCGGTGTTGGTTGGGTAGTGTCTTTCGACACCCAGCTGGATTCTGTCAGGAACGTGATCCCCACGCCATGCCGTACGTCTGTGAGTGGTGGTGCCATACTTCTCCAGGAGTTGGTATGCCACGTTATACACGAACTCCCGGAATTTCAGCTTCTGGTTTGGGGACATCTCCCTCTTCACCAACCACAAGTTGTAGGCGTTGAGCATCGTGATGTCAACTAGGTCGAGGAAGAGCTTGTGATACCACTTCACAGTCTTCCTCAGACACTCAACGCCTGACAGCTGAGAGTCAGACTTGTCCACCAGGCGCATGTTCTTGGTATAGTCCACTACCATGTCGGGCTTGTAGATGGTCTTCCTGGTTTTGTAGTGGATTTTACCAGAGTCCATCTGGGCACCTGTGTGGACGGTGGAAAGCAGGTGGACGTCTCGTTTGTCCTTCCACTTCAGGGCTATCACTTTCCCGGACTTTTCTAGCTGCTTATATTTCTGCCCCATTCGTCGCCTTCTTCGGACATGCCTCTCGCGGTGTTCCTGGGCCAGGTCGTCTTCAGAAGGTGTGTCACTGGAGGAGGCATCTGTAAGAGGAATGACATTACCGGTGAACTTAGGCATAAACTTTCTTGTCTTTCTGACAGTCCCACATGACCCCGTTTGGTTGTCATGAAGAAACTGGCAGAGAGCAGGAGAAGTATACCAGTTGTCAGTGTAGATGATGTGGCCTTTGCCCAGGTAAGGTGCCAACATTTTCCTGACGATGGCACCTGACATGCCCATGGGGTCACCGGCAGCGGCTTTCGGTACGTCAATGTCAGTACCTGTATACACGATCATGTCAAGCACTATTCCAGTTTCACAGTCACACAAAACGAAGAGCTTGATTCCGAACCTATGCCTTTTCAAGGGGATATACTGCTTGAAAACAAGACGTCCTTTGAAGAGCACGAGCGACTCATCAATCACCAAATTGAGGAAGGGGTAAAAGTATTTCCTATACCTCTCCAACAACATGGTGAACACATCCCGAACTTTCCATATCCTGTCAATCCTGTTAGGATTTTCGTTGTCTGCAAAGTGCATAAATCTTAGAAGCAACAAAATTCTGTCACGAGTCATGAACTTATTGAAAGTTGGGGTGGCGATGAGAGGGTCGTGCTTCCAGTAGTGTTCCAACACATGCTTCTTGCAAAGAGGCATGAGGAACAACAAGGCAAAGAACGTCATGAATTCTTCCACAGTCGTATCCACCCAGCCTCGTATTCTCGCTTTTGGAGAAATGACGTCCAATCTGCCAAACACCCACCTGTAGTAGGCGTTTGTTTGGGCAACGATGTAAGTCATTACCTCAAAATCGAAAAAAGCGAGGAAGAAGTCGCTTTCGTTTGCGTGCTCGTCACAGGGCCAGTCGTCAGTTGTACCTGACGTCCCAGGATTGAACTGGGGCACTTCAGGTACAAAATTGACCCCGTCAGACCACTCGAACGAAGGCATGCCAGGGATTGGAATGTCGTCTGCGTCTGCTTCTGCGTCTGAAATATCGCTTCCATGGTCGCGATACAACGCAGTATCATCATCACCCTCCTCTTCACTTGACAGACGCCCTTCCTCATTCTCGTCACCAACGTCGGACTCACTGCCACTGTCCACTCCCAAATCCCCCCACCCTTGGTCCCATGCTAGGGCGTCGTCGTCGAAACCCGGGCTGCCAATGCCCTGCGAATCACCATCAAGCAGCAGGGCGGCATATTTGGATGGTGTCAGAGTTTTTTGGGTCAGTGTAGCACGTACGGGAGTCTTATGGACAGGGACAAAAATGCCGGCAGGGGCGGCGGCAGGGGCGGCGTCGGCAAGGGCGGCAGTGGTGCATGGTCTTGTGGCCCTGGAGGCAGGCAAGATGATGGTGGTGCCTGTCGCCCCTTTCCCTTTCTCTTTCCCGGTTCCTTGGGCAGGGGCGGCAGGGGCCGCAGGGGCAGCAGGGCCAGCAGGGCTGGCAGGGCCAGCAGTCGCTTTCCCTCTCCCTTTCCCCTTCCCCTTCCCCTTCCCTTTTCCTTGGGCAGGGGCAGCAGGGACAGCAGGGGCAGCTGGGCCAGGGGTGGCTGGTGGTGGTGCTGGTGGCAGGGTCATTGTGGCAGGCGTACGGGTTCTCTTCCCTACGCCTGTGCCTTTGATTTTGCCTGCCCCCGCAGGTTCTGCAGCCCTAGGGCGGCCTCCTGCGTCGCTGGTACTGGTGGCAGTGGTAGCAGTGGTGGTGGTAGTGGTTGTTGCAGTGGCCTGGGTCGTGGTGGCAGTGTCCCGAAACAGAAATGACCTCTGTACCTTTGCCGTGCTTGCACATGTTTTCCGTGCTTTGGGTGCTGGTGTTTCGTCCTCCGAGCTGTAGGGCGTGTCGTACTGGTAGCTAGGGTCTTTAGCAGCCACCCTCTGCCTTCCACGGCGGCTGACACCACCAGAAGGAGGGCTGGTTATGTCATCAGGGAGCGAGCGTGAGGGACGTGTGGGCTCCATGACTAGTGCTTGGTTACTGGCGCGGTGGTGCTTGCACGAGTGCGGGGCGAGCGTGTGGTGGGGTGGTGTCGAGAGTTGACATGTAGTACTATACCCACACAAATTTTTAGCCGCCTGCCTATAAACGCGCAGTTTTGGTACGCGTTCAAAAGCCTCGCTCTTAAGAGTCTTCCCGCAGTCCGCCGGGGGAACTCTTAGGAGTCTTCCCGCAGCTCCCGGGGTAACCCCTTCAACACCATGAAGTCTTTTTACATTTGGTTCTGGCTGAAATTAGATGATTTTATACAGTTGAAGAATTAGCTATGTTGCTAAAAGGGTTTATTGAGATCGTATATATCCATATAAGTCGCATAGGTAGATTATAAACTAAAGAAAATCGTCTAATGATAACCAGAATATGATGAAAATTACGTAATGGTGGTGAAAGGGTTAATAGGCCTACTGTACTTTCTCCAAACTTACTTTGTCCTTAGAGTCGGCCCAGGTGGCTCTGATGACGTCACTTCTCTTGAGATTAGTTGGGGCTGCGGAAAATGAGGTGTCACTTAAGAAAAGAAAAATATACTGTTTATAGTTAAAATAGGACTTCAGAGGCTATCAACCCTTCCGGATTATTAAGCCAGCACACTGTAAGTCACATACATTTTCAAGGCTGGAGCCCCTTTTCGAGAACTCCAGTCCCTTGAAGAAAAAAAGAAGCTGAACAAGTTTACAGAAGTTGGAAAAGGGTCTAATAGAAGAGGCTAAGATGATCTTATGCAACCACTTGAAATTTGATGATGACCAAGATAATTCTCTACCTTAATTGTAGCATTAATTATACCGGAGCTGTAAATATAGCTTGCACGTTAATGATAATTGATGTAGTGGGATAAGGAATTGTAATGCCCTGTACTCGCAAAATTCCGCAACCCCCGTACTAGCCGAGTTGACGCCTGGGTTAGCGTAAAAATAGTCGTTGGTGGCGAAGTCTAAGAAACCCACCACATGAAATACCACAAGACTATCACCTGGTTCTTTTAAGGAGAACTAAGGTTGTTATCTTATTGTACGTCTGTGGTAATACAGTCGGTAGCGTGCGAGTCTGGCATCCCTAACCAGACCCTCTGTGTTCACTGACCAGAGTTCGAAACTGCGCCAGGCCATGGGGAAGGCCTGGGGATTTTCGGGAGGGTTAAATTCCCTTCGCACACAGCATTTCAGGAATGAATGCGAGTTATCTGGTTATTCAATATTCCTTAATCAGAGAATGGGGAACATTAGGAAAAGATTATTGGGGTGGGGTGGGGGGGGGTAGACTCAAGAAGACTGAATATGATGATGATTAACTCCTTCAGACATATTATGTTCCAATAAGTCCGAGGAGGCGGGAGCCCCAGGATCATTGCCACTGCCTCGCACTACACTCACAACAACACTGCGGCCGTTAGAATTATCGGAGGAGCCGAGGTTGCCACCAACGGTTTTATCGTAAGCTAACTTATCGGACTTACTGAGCTCATATGACTCAAAATCGCGTCATAAACTTAATGGAGAGGTATGGAGATAAGTCCATCGCGTCATATGAGTTTTTGGTTATAAGTTCCATATGACGTGATCGCGTCATATATGTCTGAGGGAGTTAATATACATGTATAATTGTATATATTGTTATGTAATCCAGAATTATTATCGATTATATAAGCCAGATTAGTAAAATAGTTAAGTTTCCCACTCAAGTGTTTGACTCTTGAAAGTTCTAGACCTGTCAGGATTCAGTATGTCTCTCCCAGCATTACGTCATTTCATTCATGTGTGTACTAGAAAATTCCAGATTCACTGGTGAAATATATATACCCCCTGAGTCCATGCAGTTTCTACTCTCAGACCAGCTAACTCATCACGCCTGTTCTCTCTCTCTTGCCTGTAAATAGTTACTATTATACCTAGTGAAGTGACATATCTCTCCTGGCTACCATCAAACGATTTAGCAGTCTGCATACCTGTTGTGATCGGGGAGTTGAGTATACTGTATAAGTGTGTCCCATATTATAGCCTATTATTATTTTTAGTGATATTGTTGTGTATTATTATAAGTTTATCTAGTGATCAATTATTTTATTATTTTATTGCATTCATTAATATTATAAGTGTAAAGCATTAAATTAATTTGTGATTAGTTTCCAAGTTTGTGTTTTTGATCAGTAAATTTAGTTATCCGTATTATTGTAATTTTCAGAAGGAATATTTTCTCAAGTGTTATTTTAGTGCTTATATAACTTATAAATAGTTTTATTAATTACTTGTATTGCTGTTATTAATATTGTGTGGATTTCCTTAAGTTTTTAACATATATTAATCATTTCCAGTGAGCTTGAGAAAATATTAATTATAATGTGATATAGCGATTTTTACCTTGCATTCCTTCAGTAAAGGTATATAGTTATTTATTTTTTCACTTGCATATTTTCTGATAATCTTAGTGCAATATATATTGTTATTGCTCGTCCTGAAGAGACTGATTTTATTGTTACATTATATTACTTACTTTAATTAAACTAAGAATTTTTAATCTAGTTTTCCATGAACCTGGATATTTTGAGAGTGTTCTGACATCAGTCTTGAATTTCATATTTAACCTATTGTGTGTGTCATTTCACCTCGCCCAAAACATAACATTGGCGACCTTGCCAGGATCTTCGGGACTTGTTTAAGAATATATTAATTTATTTGCTGTGATTGTGATATTTAAATTTTCATGATGTCTTCTTCTACTATATCTACCTTAGAGGAATCTAAAGATTTAGTAGAGTGTTAAGACAGTTGTTGAGATAGAAAGTAGGAATAAAAATGAACTCAAAGTTCTTGCACAATACCTGCAGCTTGCTCCTCCTAGTGGCAATAAAAATCTAATTGTTGACATGATTAATCAGAAACTGTTTAATATAACTCATTCAGTTGACATAAATATGAATGCACAATTAGAGCTTGCAAAGATTAAACTAGCTCAAGCACAAATTGATGCACAACAGGCACAAGCACAGGCTCAACATGCACAAGCACAGGCACAGGTTCAACAGGCACAAGCACAGGCTCAACAGGTGCAAGCACAGGCACAGGCTCAACAGGCACAGGCTGAGGCTCACACTAAGCTTAAAATTGCTAAGTTAGACCATGAGTACCGTATGAAACAGGGGGGAAATAGGTCACCTAATGCTGATCATTTTGATGTGACCAAAATGTTAGACTTGTCCCTGTCTTTAATGAATCTGATGTAACTAAATATTTTCAATTGTTTGAGAAAGCAGCTAACGGTTTCAATTGGCCCAAGCAGTATTGGCCAATACTCCTTCAGAGTGTACTCACTGGAAAAGCTCAAGTCACTTATGCATCTTTGTCTCAGGATCAGTCTGATAATTATGATTTAGTTAACCCTCTCCAACATATGACGCAATTTTGAGCCTATTAGGGATACTTTCAAGCCTTTGTTTCCATCAGGGGTATTTATAAACCTTTAGTTTAGTTACTTCAACCTCTGCAGTTGTCTTTGAGTTAGCTGTGGGCAGAAAACTCATTTTGGAGAGGTAATTATAAGAGTGAGAGAACTCTATTTCTTATTGCTAATCTGGTACCCTATGCGTCATATGTGCTGAAAAGGTTAAGAGCCTGATTCTTAAAGCATTTGAGCTTGTTCCTGAAGCCTACAGACCTAAATTTAGAACCACTTACAAGCAGGATAAGCAATCTCATGTTGAGTATGCCAAAATTAAAGAAGATTTGTTGTATCAATGGTTAAACTCAAAGAATGTAAATGCTGACTTTGATAAATTTAAGCAGATTATCTTATTGGAGGATTTCAAAAGATGTGTCAGGAAAGATGTAAGTTTATAAATTGATGAGAGAAAGGTAGACACTGTTACTGATGCTGCAATTTTAGCTGATGAGTATGTTCTCACTCACAAACATTATACAGGTAATCAAATAAAGAGATAGGAGAGTAAATATTTAGCCTCTTCTCAGAGTACAGGTGTACAGAAGGAGAGTAAAGATAATGTTTCTCAGGAAGGAAATACTAGTTCCACTTCTGACTTTTCTAAGAAGAAATTTAATTATTGTGGTAGACTAGGTCATGTTGCTGTGAAATGTTTCAAGAAACAGCGTGATGCTAATTGTAAACTTGCAAATGTTCAGTCAGTTGGTCTGCTGTCCACTCTTGAGAGTTCCCAATGTCTTATAAATTACTCTGTTTCACCTGCTTTGAGTGCTTTGGAGAGTAACGTAAGCTCTATTGATGAAGCTCCTCTTTTGAGCAGTAATTCTGTTGTACCTGCTTTGAGTGCTTTGAAGGGTAACGTAAGCTCTACTGATAAAGATCCTCTTTTGAGCAGTGATGCGGGTGACACTCTCAAGAGTTCCTATGCAAATTTCCTGTCTGATGGTTTTGTCAGTTCACTTAATGGCAGTGACAGGAAATCTGTTAAAATTTTACGAGACACAGGTGCTTGCCAATCTCTACTAGTGACTAGTGTTTTAGGCTCTAATAATTCCTCTGGTGAAACTGTAATGTTGTAGGGTTTAGTGAGTAATTATTTTTCTGTCCCTCTGTGCAGAGTAAATCTTGAGTCTGATTTTGTTCAAGGACCAGTTATGGTAGGATTGGTTGAGACACTTCCTATGTCTGGTGTGACTTTTCTCCTTGGCAACGACATTGCTGGGGGTCGAGTTTGTCCAGCTCCTCGGTTGTCTAGTGAGCCGGTGGCTGGAGTCGAGGACGGCTCCTCTGATGTGTTTCCTGCATGTGCTGTCACTAGGGCAAAATCTAAAGTTACTGGTGACCTAGAGAGTGATGATGATGATGTTTTCTTTGCTGATACTTTCCTTGCTAATTTAAACCATTCAGAGGATGAAGCAGTTCCCCGCAGTGTGGATAATTTGTCACCTCTTGAGTTGGTAGAGTTGCAGCAGGCTGACTCAGAGTTGGAAGGTTTAGCTAGTTCTGCTTGCAGTGAGGAAGAGTCAGTCAGTGCTTCTGCTTGTTACTATTTTAAGTCAAGAGTATTAATGAGAAAGTAGAGACCCCAAACGTCATCAGCAGACTGTGAATGGGAGGTTGTGCATCAAATTGTCATCCCTCAAGTTTGTAGGCAGGATATCATTAGGGTGGCTCATGACTCCAGTTTGGCAGGACACATGGGAGTGAGGAAGACTGCAGCCTGTATTTTAAAGCATTTTTACTGGCCAGGTATTTTCAAGGATGTTTCCTGGTATTGCAAATCTTGTCGCACCTATCAAGTAGTGGGGAAGTGTAATAAACAAGAGAAAGTTGCACCACTCGTTCCCATTCCTCCACTTGAGGCGCCATTCACTAGGGTGTTAGTTGATATTGTAGGACCTCTTCTCAAGAAATACTTCGGCGAAGAATGTAGTGAAAGAAATGCTTGGGTTCTTCACCAGATTGGGATTGCCTAAGGAAGTACAGTCAGATCAAGGGAGCAATTTTATGTCAATTTTTTTTAAGCAGTCTTTGAAAGAGTTGGGCATCACACAGATCACACCTTCTGCATATCATCCTCAAACACAGGGAGCTCTGGAGAGATATCATCAGACACTCAAATCTATGCTGAGGAAGTACTGCTTGGAACACAAGAAAGATTGGGACAAAGGTCTTCTTTTTGTGCTGTTTGCTTCAAGAGAGTTTCCAAATGAATCACTAGGCTTCTCACCTTTTGAACTACTCTTCGGGCATGAAGTTAGATATCCTATGAAGTTGAAGAAGGAGTTTTGGCTGTCGGAATCGGATGACGTCAACCTGCTGGAATATGTGGCGAACTTTAAGGAGCGGTTATTAACAGCGTTCCAGCTAGCTCGAGATAATTTGGGAACTGCACAAGAGAAGATGAAAACGTGGTATGACAAGAACTCAAGAGTACGCCAGTTTCAGCCAGGTGATCAAGTCCTAGTTCTGCTGCCAATACACGGACAACCTCTTCAAGCCAAGTTTAGTGGACCGTACATGGTGGAGAAGAAAGCCAGTGATGTAAACTACGTTATTGCCACGCCAGATCGTAGGAAGAGCAAACAACTTTGTCACGTCAACATTCTAAAATTGTACCACAGGAGATACCCTGATAAACCCGTCTGCACTGTAGCTGTTCCTCAAGACCCTGAAAGGGAGGCATTCCCATGCAGTATGAACTTGAGCAATAGCCTGGGGCAGAATGTTGCTATTATGAGTGATCTGGAGACTAAGTTATCTCATCTAACCCCGGAGGAGAGGCAGGCATTCACGGCTCTACTCCAGAAGTTCCATCAAGTATTCCGAGATACTTCAGGAAGAACAACTATTTTTATACACGATGTTGATGTTGGAGATGCGAAGCCAATAATTAAGCTGCCAGCCTCCCGTGTGAATCCCTTAAAGGTTCCCCTGATCCAGAAGGAGATTGACTACCAACTCACCCACAAGATGATTGAACCCTGCCAATGTGAGTGGACTTCTCCTGTTACCTTAGTTCCTAAACCAGGTTGATCACAACGGCTCTGTATTGACTATCGACGTGTTAACCAGGTCACCAAAACAGTCACCTACCCAATACCTCGCATGGAAGATTGTATAGATAGGATTGGAAAGGCCCAGTACATCAGTAAGTTTGACTTGTTAAAGGGATATTGGCCTGTACCTATGACTCAGCGTGCTAGGGATACCTTATGTTTTGTAACTCTTGGTAAAACTTTTGTATGTTCTGTAATGCCGTATGGTATGGAAAATGCACCTGCAACATTTAAAAAACTCATGAACATTGTAACCGAGGGTTTGGAAGGATGTGTTGTGTATATTTATGATGTATTGATTTTTAGTGACACCTGGAAAGATGATCTATACCATGTCAGTAACTTTCTTGATCGTTTGGTTCAAGCTAACCTTGTTGCAAATTTATCAAAATGTGAATTTGGTCAAGCTAAAGTCCAGTATCTTGGTTATGTGATTGGTAATGGACAAGTTGTCCTAATTGTTTTAAAGTATAGAAATTTCCCCTGTAAATTTCTCTCTTTAGGGGGAAGGTGAGTAGTATGAATATGGTCACATCATTACATGCCTGCGGTGTGTAATGATCTGGCCATCTCTAGATGATCGCCCCCCCCCAAAAAAAAAATTGCATATAAATTCATTTTTTTTTTCTTTTTCGTAAGAGTGAATGGGGTTTCATACAAGTTTTCATGGGGATGATCAGGCCAGGGGTCTATTTTCGTAAAAGTTTATGAGCCTTATCATCACACGTCTCCGGCGTGTGATGATAAGGCCAGGGGTCTATTTTCGTAAAAGTCAATGGGGTTTGCATTCAAGTTTACGAATAGGCACATGTGGTAGATGTGTGGGAATTGAACCGAAACCATTGAAGTGAAGTTAATTTCCTGTTTATACCTGGGAAGGGATGACTTGCAAGATTGTGTTTCATAATTTTTTGCTGTCAATTATGGTTTAACATCTTCAAATGTAAGTATTATCAGAGAATAAGTATTTAGTATGATGCAGTTTTAGTATGATGCAGTATTATCAGAGAATAAGTATTTAGTATGATGCAGTTTTAGTATGATGCAGTATTATCAGAGAATAAGTATTTAGTATGATGCAGTATTATCAGAGAATAAGTATTTAGTATGATGCAGTATTTAGTATGATGCAGTATTTAGTATGATGCAGTATTTAGTATGATGCAGTATTTAGTATGATGCAGTATTTAGTATGATGCAGTATTTAGTATGATGCAGTATTTAGTATGATGCAGTATTTAGTATGATGCAGTATTTAGTATGATGCAGTATTTAGTATGATGCAGTATTTAGTATGATGCAGTATTTAGTATGATGCAGTATTATCAGAGAATAAGTATTTAGTATGATGCAGTATTTAGTATGATGCAGTATTTAGTATGATGCAGTATTTAGTATGATGCAGTATTTAGTATGATGCAGTATTTAGTATGATGCAGTTTTTCGTCTAGTTTCCGATTTCTACTGTTTTAGAGTCTGAATATATTAGAGAACGCTTGTTTATCTATAATTGTCAAAACAAAGTGCGGCTATGTGACACCAGACACGGGAAAATGGTTGATAGATGAGCTGATAAGAATATGGAGGATTATGGGATGGATGTGGAAGACGGTGGGTGGGTGGTATGTGGAATAATAGGGAGGAAAAGGTGGAGGATGAGGAGAGAGAGAGATAAATAGTTATAGCTTCGCTATGAGTGGATGGGTGGGTGGCTTTTGTAGTGGATGAGCGGATGCGAGTGACGTTACGATTACCTGTCAATACTTGTCGATGGATGACAGTGAGGATGCGTGTTAATACTCGTTGGAATTATCCTGCTGTGGGATGTTAGGTGGGTGGGTGTTGTGGTGGATGGGTGTTGTGGTGGATTAGCGGATGTGAGTGACGTCACGATTACCTGTCAATACTTGTTGATGGATGACAGTGAGGATGCGTGTTAATACTCGTTGGAATTATCCTGCTGTGGGATGTTAGGTGGGTGGGTGTTGCGGTGGATGAGCGGATGTGACTGACGTCACGATCACCTGTCAATACTTGTCGACGGATGACAGTGAGGATGCGTGTTAATACTCGTTGGAATTATCCTGCTGGGGGACGTAACTACCAGGAATCTTTTTTATATTCATATACTGTTGTTGTCGTTCTTTTGTTGTTATTTTTCAGAGTGGGAGAGCACTTTGTACCTGGCTTCCCTACCCACAGTTAAGATAATCTTCCACTCATTAAGCACACAATTGCCAACGTGTTTGTTTTATGGTGTTATTATTGCTCTTATTCTTACATTAGTTATTCATGATGATAGAATTAGAAGGTATTACATACAGAAAACTAATATATATTTTAATATCCGCCTATAGAGTCAAGATTGGGGCTTTTTATCACCATCAAACTCTCTATTTTCCTCCATTTCCAAATCATCAGCGTTGGCACTTTCTTCCGTCTATAATTTCTGTCCTCATTTTTCAAATAATCTCAGTACACCCTTAGACAATGAATTGTATACACGGCTTGTATAGCTCTCGCTCAGCTGATCATTCACGTTTTTCCCTATCTCATCTTAACATTATTTTGCAATGAGACAAAATTAATGTCTTAGTTAAATTTGAAAAATACATCCATCATCATTACGTAATATTGCTAAGTAAATATCGAGTTACTGGGAAAAAAAAAAAGCTGAGCGAGGGCTATACAAAGACTAAGCTATACTATAAAAACAAGGACAAATCAAACAAACGTTTCAAAAAAGGATTTTATTCAACGCGTCATGGTAAGTACCAAAAGCTAAATGCACTGTATCATATCCCTCCTCTTCGGGGTCGTGTCAACAACTGTGGGTGTTTTAAGTGGTGGTTCTTCTACATTTGTAGCCGCTGTAGTACATCCAAACTGACGTTTCGGCGGTTCTCGCTGTTGATTATCAGCTGGCGGAGGGGTGTTGATTATCACATATACCGTTTCACTTAGTATTATCACTCCACTTCTTCTAAGGGTTTGGATAACTGCAACAGAAAAAAACAAAAAATATATAAGACACACACACATATACAAAATACTAGTATATTAAGTTAATACTAGCACATTAATAATTAATTCCAGCATTGGTGTAAATATTTACGATCATATAATTTCTGACATACGGAGCCCTGTATGTTAATTTAAGAGTTAGAATTAGAGTTGAAGGAGTGTCAAACTACCCAAGCGGCGAAGCAACCAGCGAGCGAACTAGCGAGTGGGAAACCAGCTCGTCCGCATACCAGCAAACAAGCCTTCACACCTGCGTGCGTCATAGGGGACCCTGCAAACTACTTCGATGACCCGACGCTATGAGTATGATCGACGCCAGGAGACTCCATTGGACCACGCAACTCGAGGAGCTGTGATTGGAGCGGGCACTACCCCCCCGCCTCCTGATTCGTTCCTACACAATCATTGTTCAGTATATAAGACCCGAATTGTGGGCATTCAAATCAGTCTCATTTGGAGTTGGGGAAGGTGAACTTGCAGCTGGAGGAAGACGGGGTGAAGTATTATAATGGGATTGTGACTGTCAGTCAGATTATATAAGTGTGTGTTAAGTGTGTTCCATGTAAACACTTACGTTATGTTGGTTAGTGAGATATGTGATTGGGAATTAACGTTGAACGCTACTATTATGTACGTAACTATTTGATTGGGAATTAACGTTAACGCTATTATTATGTACTTAACTATTTTAGTTGACTAACTTGTGGACTAAAGCAACTCTTTAAGTAATTGGGTTATGATGAAAGTAATACTATTGTTTTATATTAATACTTAAGAGTTCTTTCATTTTCTTTTAATTAAGCTTACATTGCTTAACGGTGCTTAGTACGGCGATGCTATTTTCTCATATTAGTAATATCGCCTTAGACTAACATGGCTGTGTTAATATTACTTCTAGTGATTTCCTAAGCTGAAGAAAATTCTTTTAGCTTCAAAATATTATTTTTGCTTTTCATATTATTTGAGTGAGACCTGAATCGAATCTATGAAGCGATCCTGTAACTTAATTTACTCATAATCAAACCTCAATGTTACGTGGTTAAGAAATACATTTAACTAATTATTAAATATATATCTAACTTGTTATGTGACTTTGATATAAATCCTGATGATAATAATAATATAATACTGTTAACGTAAGACAAGAACCAAGAATAATTACATTAAATATAAATAAAAGGACATATAAGAAAACTATCTATTCATTTCAAAAAGGGTAAGAGACAGAAATATTCTTACTTTAATATTTATCTTTCAAGACTTTTTATAGAATTAATAGTCCTTCTTTAGATATACTTCTTCGGTTCATAACCATAGCCTACTAAGCTTCGGTTAAATAATAATTCTTTATAAATACTACATGACTTTAATTAGTTTCAGTATTTTTCATAATTAAAGAGTATCAGTCAATAAAGGATACTAAGTCCTAAGATCCAAAAGGAAAGGAAGCAACAACATGAAATAATGTTATTATATTTTACTTTTGTTTTGCCTTCAGCTGACTGATACCTTAATATACTGTATATATCTGTGCTATCTAGATTCATCAAGTTAACCACTTGAGGATCAAGATACGTAACAAATTATATATTCACTCACCATCGTCTAGAACTCCCGACTCCTCCATCTTAGGCATAATGATGACGGCGTCCCTCCACCGAGTGTTATATAGATATATAATTTATGCATTCATGGCAACTATACCCGCTCAGTTGACAACGCCCGCTTTTTTTTTCATGATTCGGCTAATAACAATCATATCCATCACTTACTACAGCGAGTATTTACTTTTTTTCCGCCACTCCCCCAATGTCCTATCTCGGACATAACCACCTCGCACATAATTCCTTTCGTTTCCTATCTAGGCAGAAAGTCCTTATACAAGGCGGCATTTTGAAAAAAGTATAGCATGTTCTGATGATGCATTTATCATTCTGGTAGTGATCCCCCCTTTCAAAGTTTCTATTAAAATACGCCAATATGCCAATGCGCCAATTAAACCCTTACAACTAATTATTATTATTATTATTATTATTATTATTATTATAGAAGCTGTCTAAGCCTCCCAACAGGGTGCAGATACACCTATAAAAGATGAATCCCCACAAAATACCCGTAAGTACTGGAGAAAGACTAAGACAACTAAGACAAAGGAAAAGGGCTACAGTAGTTAGAGAGCCCAGAAGAAAAGATCAGTTTGTCAATTAAAACACCAATTCTAAAAAGAATAAAAGCAAATCATGATTAAAACAAAAATTTACTGCTGTAATAAAACATTAACTCTGGACTTAAAAGCTGAGATATGGGTTGACTGTACAACCTCGTTTGGTAAATGATTCCAAAAGGGAATCATTGAAGGAATAAAACACCGAGAAAACTGAGATGTAGAAACATTAATTGGAGTCATGGCAAGGTCATTAAGACTCCTCGTAAATCTTGTTGCGCGAATTGGAATAAAAGGTTCTGGTAAAACACTATGCAATGGATGCTGAGTATTGTTAAAAAATTTAAATAAAACACTAAGGGCACCAACCCGACGCCGATGATGAAGATCAAGAGCTAGAGCAGGGAGAATAAATTTAATAGAATTAAGAGCTTTATCAAGCAATTTCAAATGACAGTCAGCAGCTGAGTTCCAAACAGGAGAGCAATACTCAAAGTGAGGCAAAATAAAAGCATAAAAAGATTTTATGACTGTGGTTTCACAAACGAATGTTTTGTAACACTTGCGAAGTAAACCAATCTTTTGAGCAATAGTAGAAGACAAGGAACGAATATGCTTCTCAAATGTCAACTTAGGATCGAGAGTCACTCCAAGCAAACGCAAACCTGACACATCCTCAATTTGTTCACCAGAAACATGCAAACAAGGATGAGGAGGAGCCAAAGTACGTGATCTACTGATTATCATGGAGTGAGTTTTCTTAGCATTAAGCTTCATACCCCAAAGTTCACACCAAGAGGTAATCTTAGCCAAGTCCCTGTTTAGAGATGCTGCAACTTCGATTCTACTCTCTGGAGATGGAATTGATGAGTATAAAGTTATGTCATCGGCATAAGAAACTAGTTTATTTTCAAGCTCAGAGCACAAGCAAGCAATAAAAATAATGAAAAACAGAAGCCCAAGTACACTGCCCTGTGGAACACCCGAAACAACAGGCACAGAAACAGAAGTGCACTCATCAACGACAACATGCTGAGACCAGTCTGTCAAAAAATCTTTAAAAATAGATAAAAGACTACCACCAATACCATGAAGTTGCAGCTTATATAAAAGGGCTTTATGATTAACAAGATCAAAAGCAGAAGTAAAATCAATAGACACAATACGAGATTCATACCCTTTGTCCAACGAAGACTGAAGATCATGAGATAAAGTTAAAAGCGCATCGCAAGTACTCAAACCTTTGCGAAAACCAAACTGTGAATTGGGTATTATATCAAGACGATTACAGTATGAAGACAGGCGTCTAGCTAAAAGCCTCTCAAAGATCTTTGAGAGGATAGGCGTTATGGATATAGGACGATACTCAGAAGGGGATGACGAAGAAGTAGCTCCCTTAGGAATTGGAGTGATGCTAGCTTTTCGCCAGCAAAGAGGAAAACTACCAGATTTCAAGAGCAACCTAAATACTATAGCCAATTTAGGTGCTAAGACAACAGCAATATTCTTAAAGAAGAGAGGGAAAAATCCATCTGGGTCAATCCCACCATAAGTGTCAAGATCCAATAAATATTGTCTCAATTCAGCTGATTTGAATGCTATCGACTTTAGATTAGGACTAGGGAAACATGTCAAGGGCAATTGCAATTCCTGATCACTCTGCTTACCTATGAAAATATTAGAAAGGATATTACCCTTAGTTAATGGATCAAAAGAGATAGAACCATGAGAATCACGAAGTGGAGGCATGGTGGAATCAATTCCAAATAGTGAGGCCTTAAGTAAGGCCCACCATTTATGTGGCTGAGTAGCACCTGCGAGAACTTCCTGCAAATGGGAATTGTAATCCCTCTCGGCTGTACTATATACTCTCTGCGCAACTGACCGAAGATGTACATAGTCATCCCAAAGCAACTGGGATCGATTACGTCTCCAGCGGTGATATGCAGCCTGCTTGTTATTATATGCACGCTTACAGTCGTCATTGAACCAAGCTTTATCTTTAATACGGGATTTGATTAACTTAGAAGGGGCTCTTCTTTGCAGGATGTCTAAGAGAGAGTTATTGACGGATGAAACAGGGTCATCAGATCTTAGTATGTGATTCCAATGGATATTGGTAACATCATCACATACATTTTCCCAATTAACTCGAGATTTAAGATAGACTTTACGAGAAATAGTGATATCTGGCACAGTAAATTCAAGATTGATTTTACAGGTTATGGCATTATGGTCAGAAGTACCTACAGGAGCAAGAACTGCAGTCTCCACAACACCAGGAGCATCTGTTAAGACGAGATCAAAAATACACAAAGACCATAACATAAGCCCCGCAAACAAAAGTGGAATTACTCTGCAGTCTAAACTGCAGACAATATAGTCTATAATCTTTAAGAGATTTAATTATATAATCAATTGTTTGTGAATAGACGTCAGGTCTGAGATTGTAACTGTCAAAAAATCCAATCTGCCGTGTGTTATAATTCATATAAAGAGCTAACCAATCACCAATCATGTTCGAATTTTCCCCTACCAATAAAATACAAACAAATACCCGATTTTGTCTTTTAATTATATCTGGCAAGCTCTCGACTGCAAAACAACCCAAAACTCTGCTTTATCACCCAATATATACATGCTTCAATCCATTCTCTATCTCCCTTGCGTTCATTTGTGTTTATAGGCTCTAACCTTTGCTCTCATATGTCTTTGTGAATCAATTTCAATAATTCCAGTCGTCTCTCCAAAGAATAATATCACTCGATTATCATCAACCCCGTTAGCAAAACTGAGATCAATTCTTAAATTCCCCGATTTTTGAGTCGGGGTAGCCTCATCAGCGATTCCATGTACAAAGTTAAACACTCCCACCATTCGCCCGTGAGCGAAACTCTTAAAGTCTATGGTGTGCTCGTGATTGAGTCCCAAAGATTCTAATGTGCTATAATGGAAAGTCAAATATTTATTCGTGAATTCAGATCTAAGATTGTATTGGGTGCTTCCATTAATAGTTACTCTGGTCTTTGATAAGCTGCCATTAGTTAGATACAGGGGGTCTTGACATAATTATCATTAATTGAATTCATATCAAGAATTATCATAAATAATTGTTCTGGTATTACTTGAGACCACGGCAGATCTGCGGAAAGACTCGTCTGATTTTGACCTAAAACATAGCTCTTATAAAGCGTTGGAGTATATGTGTACTCTAGGGTCTTACTCATCAAGGAGTTGTTTAAACTCTCTAACGCACTCATGTAAGGGAATACACGATCCACCCATAATTTGGCAGAATTAATAACGTATCTAAATTTTTGTTGGGTTGGTCAGTTCCAATCACCCCCTTAGGGCTATTCATTTCTAATCTAATACGCAACGATACCCCATCCAAAATATACTGATCGATTGTAGTAATGTCTAAGAAAAGAGGACCCGTCACAGATACTCCTTGACTTTTCGATAACGTCCAGCGTGCAACTTCGTCCGTGTTGCCATTTTGGAAATATGCTTCAGCATAGGTATCTGGTATACCAGTACCCTTCATTTCATCATGATAATATACGGTACTTCCCAGGGTATCCATTTTATGTGGTGAAATGGAGGTGGCCATTTTAAGAAAAGACGCGTATGAAAAGTACACATTAGCCTCTACCGTTTGCTCATTTAGATAACAATTCGCCGTTCGAAACAGTGAATTGGAAATACCATTGCATAGCGCGACATGACCATTTACGTCAAGGGCGGTAGTCGTATCCTCCTTAACCACGCCTATATCCAAGTCAATCGTTAATGTTGACAAATCTAGAAATTGACCGGTCACCCGAGGAATTCGAAATTCTATGTAACTGTCGGATATGGTGTTATTATACCCTAAATTTACTGGGAGAATATAAAGTTTAGTACGACCAGCAATAGCGCTTTCCACTATCCGTGGTCTGGTGTATAGAGGGAATGACGAGCTTACGCTAGCATTATATTTCTTAAAAGGCACTTCCCTCCAAGTACCCTGGATCGTAGGGTGCTATTGCGCAATATGATTTTTTTTTTGTATGTGCTAGAATTTATGACGAGATAACAATGGTGATGGTATATATATATTGAGCAAATTTTATTTTTGTAAGATGGTGGTGGTATGTTGAGTGTTGTTTATGAGCGAGGGAGGAATAATGCGAGCTGCTTCATCCCACCCCTTCACCCTGGTAATCCCGGACCTTCATGGTTATAACTCTGGACAAGTCTACATATGATTTTTTTTTCTTCTATGTATTAGAATTTAAGATGCCTCAATATCCCCCAGGGATCTGTATTAGGTCCTTTGTTGTTTGTTATATACATAAATGACCTTGATTTAGGTATAACTAGTAGGATAAGTACATTTGCAGACGATACCAAAATGGGGAGAACAATTGATTGAGATAGAGATATACTGTAGAGTGCCTCCAAAGGGATCTAGATACCTTACACGAATGGTCAGTAAATTGGCAGATGAAGTTTAACATTGACAAATGCAAGGTATTAAAGATAGGGAAGATGCAAACAAATGTTAAATATAAACTAGCTAATATGGAATTAGAAAACTCGAATTGTGAGAAAGATCTAGGTGTGTTTGTTAGCAATGATTTGAAGCCTAGACAACAGTGTATAAGCGTTCGAAACAAGGCAAACAGGATTCTCGGGGTCATCTCTAGGAGTGTGAGTAACAGAACTGCTGATGTTATCTTAAAACTTTACTTGTCATTAGTGAGACCCCATATGGATTATGCTGTTCAATTTGGGTGTCCTTATTACAGAATGGACATAGATTCATTGGAGAGAGTACAACGTAGAATGACAAAAATGATCCATAATATTAGAAATCTTCCGTATAAAGAAAGGTTGAAGAAATTAGGCTTACATTCGTTAGAGAGACGCAGAGTTAGAGGGGATATGATAGAGGTGTTCAAGTGGGTTAGTGGGATTAACAAAGGGGACATGACAAATGTACTAAAGCTCAGTGAGAGCGAAAGAACTCGTACCAATGGTTTCAAATTAGATAAATTTCGTTTCAGAAAAGATATAGACAAATATTTGTTTGGTAACAGAGTTGTAGATGGGTGGAATGGACTACCAAGTGCTATAGTGGGAATAAAAACGGTAGGGAGCTTTAACCCTTATTTAGCGGCGAGCAACATAAGTCGAGTTAAATAAAGCTGGACTATGTGGCGGCGCTCGACATAGGTCGAGTGGCAATTTCAGCACGTAATGTGGCTGAGAGAGAGAGACAAGTGGTGGCAGGAGACTAGCGAGCGTATGACTGCTCCAGACCACCGCGGCGAACCTACTGACACAAATCTCAGCTCCCTCCTCCCTCTCTCCATACTCAATTATGTACTGAAAGTACCGAATTACCTGCTTTTTGCACTCGCGTTGCACGGTTATTGCAAGAAAACTATCCATCATACAAGGATCGTTATGGTGTCATTCGAAAGCTCTGTTTATGCCCTTTCAGGGATAGGTACTTGTTTTACGTTCTGGGTCTTATTTAGGCATGAAAATGATCACGTAAACAGCCCTATTTTGGCTAAAAACACCCCGCTGTGCGGTACACATAAATAAACCGCATAGGCCGCTCGTAAGGTGTTAAGATAAAATTGGATAAGCATATGGACGAGAAGGGTTGGGTGTGAAGGGGGATCAGCAGGGTTGGGCCAATCAGCGCTCTGCAGACCCCCGTAATCCTGCGTTAATCTCTAACCGTTTTGGTAAGATGATCCTCAGGGTATTAGAGTGTTGAGCGTATAATTGGGGTTGTGTGGGACAGGGATCTGCCTTGCTTAGGCCAATCGGCTTTCTGCAGACTCCCATTTTCTTATGTTCTTATGTTCTTAATATGATTTTTTGTTGTATGTGCTAGAATTTATGATGAGATAACAATGGTGATGGTATATATTGAGCAAATTTTGTTGTAAGATGGTGGTGGAATGTTGGGTAATAAAAAAATATGGTGTCTCTGTATATTAACCTATTTATCTTGATGACATTATGTAATAGTAGTTAGTTCATCCCAAGTATGGAAGGGGAAAACATCTTCAATGAAAGTCATATTAATTTATTTCACAGCCCGGCCAGGGTAATAATTGCCGGATATACCAATTCCGGCAAGACCCAGCTCTGCAAAAGACTTGTGGAAAAGAATAGTGACGTTTTTAATAAAATTTACATATGCGGGGCATCATCTCATCCTCTACAAAATAGTTCTAAAGTTAAGGATAAAATAGTGATCAGCGAGACAATTATAGATCCCGAGCAAGAAATTGACTCCCTTGAAAAAAAAAATGCACACCCTGCTAATATTGGACGATAATTTCCTAACGGCGGTTAATTCTAATATTATAGCCAATGTCTTTACTAGAGGAAGACACTTGAATATATCGGTATTGTTTGTTGCGCAAAATGTGTTTTTTGCTGGAAAATTTTCACGCACAATTACTCTTAATGCTTCCCACTATATTCTCATGAAAAGTCGTGATCTGGGGCAGATTGAATGCATCGGAAGACAAATTTATGGAAAGAAACATGGTGAAAATTTGGTGGAAGTCTATAAAAGTGCTGTTAAGAGTCATTCGTACGGTTATATGCTAATAGATCTGAGTTTGAACACACCTAACGCGATCCAACTGCGTTCGCACATCGCTGGGGAGGGTATATGTGAAACTGTTTACCAATTTTAAATATCAAGCAATGGTTAACCGGAGGAACATTCTAGAAAAAATATATGAAGATCACGGACACCCTGCAGGGTTAGGGAGCATATTAAAATTATATAATGCCACGAAGTGCATAGATTAACCAATCACTCTAGAACAAGTGCAATCATTGTTTAAATCATCCAGAACTTATACTCTCCATAAACCAACACGTAAGCGCTTCCCAAGGCGTCAAGTAATAGCTACAAAACCAGGCAATATTCTCACTTGTGATTTAGCCGATCTTACGCATCTTAAAAGACAAAATGGAGGCGTGCGATATTTAATGGTTGTGACGCCTGCAGCTCAGCAGAACGCCACGTGGGCTCAGCCGCTCGCTTGGCCACTCGCTAGCACTCGCCGGGGCAAGGTATTTGGCTACAGTCTATCTACAATGTTGTTCTTTCTTTCATAGTGTTCGTGTTGTTACAGACAGTCCCGTGGAGGTCTTTATTTTCGTCTGTGACAACGGGAAGCATTTTATATCATGAGTTGAACATAGGATGCATTGTATATAGTTAAGGAGAGAGAATAATATAGGCAGTGGGGTGGTAGTGTGTGCGTGTGTATACATGTGCTGCCTCCCCCCTCGCTTTGTAGGCTCGCGCGCGTGCCGTCTCGCGCCTCTTGATTGGCTGGTGGTTCCTGGCGCCTTCTGCAGCCCTGCTGCCTGGTGACGTGGCAGCCTGTGATTGGCTGACCACCATGCCTTTGTGTGTGATCCTGGAGGGGTCCCGAAGAGTTCCATCCTCAGAGCTTTCCTGACTAGCATACCCTTCACATGTCCCTTGCCCCCCTGTCTCCCGACTTCTACCTATAGAGTACTTTCTCTCTCTCTCAACTTCTTACCTCTCATTCTTCTACTCTATTTAATATCATAACTTCCCTTTGGTTCTGCACGATTTCATATATCGGCCATCGTATTATATGCTGAAGCTCTCGGATAACATGTTTAGTTAGGCATTTTGTAAGGGTTACCAATATTGTCTGTAGAGGTTCGACACACTCACGGTGTTTCCCTTCCTGTATCTTGGTGGTCTGCTGGGGGATTTAATGCTAGACTGGGATAAGGCTACTGGTGTTGTGATTTCCGATGTGTACTAGGTTTTGTTGAACCTGTACAATCGCAACGGAGACGTGGGAAGCCTAGGTGGTCTTTCTGACTGTGTACCTTGTGAGTTTAGCACTGTGTTGCGAGTGAGGGCTTTTGCCTCTGCCACCCAACTGTGCTAACTCGTTTGCTTTGACTTTGAGAGGGTCGCCAGGAGAGAACCAGATACTAGCGATCTGGATCTCTCAACAGAGCACCCCGTCAATTAACGTAATTTGGTCGCACAGCTTTAAGGACTTCGCTAGGCTACGAGCCGCTTGCTCAGCCATTGTTTCCTAGCCTACTACATCCCAGCTAGACTTTATTCGCCTAGCAGACACCAGATTTAAATTATAAACTCTTTCTGTTATGTATGCATTATTATTCACGGCATTTATTAGTCTAGGTTGTTGTTGAGTTGCACAACCCTAGTAGGCTGTTTGGTTGATGAGGAAGTACTTCTTTTGCTGTTTGAGTTCCTACTATTGCGCAGTTATTATTATTCCTGTGCCAGTTAACCCTATATGTCCTTACAATTGTCATATCCTGTTCCTGCTTTATACTACAGTTCAAAATCCGATACGATCGTCTTACCCCAGCATCCGACTTTCTTCAGAAGATTCCTGCTCGATACTTTGGGACTTTCGTTCACTTTCTTTAGTATAGGACTGACAGTTCATTATTGTTTAGAGTAACTTTAAATATACCTTCTTCTAGTTTGCATTAAATCATTGCAGTGATTTAATTAAGATCTCTATCTTTTCCTAGTATACCTTATTAACGTAATTGTATGTTGTGATCAGGCTGTATCAGAGATCATCAGCCTGTAGTAGTAGTGCACTTATACTGAGTTATAGGATACCCCGTTATCGCAGATTTAACTCTGGAGGGTATAGGTGTTTTTGTGCGCCGGCATTATAAGTTCAGGGGTTGGATCTAGTGTTACCGTTGTGGCTGTGTGCTTTCCTAGTCCAATGATAAAGAGCCCTTGTTTTATACGAGCCCCGGTCGTAACAAATGGCGACCTTGCTTAGGATTTTGTGAACTTAGAGAAATATTGCAAGAGTGTTGTGTTCATTTGTTTTTGTATAAAGGAATATAGTGGACACGTGGATTTTTTTTGGCAAGTAGTATAACACTTAAGAGTCTTCGACCATCTTATATTTTTGAGTGAATAGTGCTGCATAAGACTTTAGGTACTTCTTTTTTTTATAAACGTTGAGAATTTTCGGTGGTCACTATGTCGGACGACGGATCAGTGTACAGTGAGAACACAGTACGGGGAACAGAAACTGAGGTGCAGCAGCGGGCTTTGTTAGATGACATTAGAGTTATAGCTAGTGAGGAGGATGCAAGGAAGTTTCTGGAGATACCTATTACTGCTGACCGGGTGTCGGAGTTTGATCGGTATGGTCTCCAGTGTTTGGCCACGGTCATGGGGCATGTGGGCATTAGCAGCATGTCGAGAGGTGACCTGGTGGCCTGTGTGCTCGGCGGGGTGCGTGGGGCTTCGGGTGGAGCGGGAGCTGAGGCACCTTCGGCCCAGCCCCCATTCCACTCGACTCCTACCATGGCGCCCCCTCGGGCTCCGGAGCCGGGTATATTCCCGCAGGCCGATAGTCACTGGCAGCGTGGTTTGTCACAGGGTGGGTCTCCAATTGTTGCATCTCCTCCTCCTCAAGGTTTGACTCCAGATATGCTCCTCCAGCTTGAGATGGCTAAGTTGCAGCTGCAGCAGAAGCGGGAATCTGAGCAGCAGCAGCAGCAGCGGGAGTTTGAGATGGCATTCAGGCTGAGGAGAGAAGGGCCAGATATGAGACTGAGGCTGAGGAGAGAAAGGCTAAGTACTGTGCGGACATAGATCTTGAGAAGTCTAGGGTGGAGTCGACAGGGCAGCGTCTCGGTTCTGGGAATCGAGGTCTTGATCAGTCGTTATCGCACCTTCTCAAGTTGGTCCCTGTATTTGATGAGTCGGGTGTCACTGAATTTTGTATGCGTTTCGAGAAGAAGTGCCGGGAGCACCAATGGCCCGAGGTTAAGTGGGCAGCCCTTGGTTGGCAAAGGACTCAAGGCATATGATGCGTTGCCCTTGGAGTCGTGCATCGATTACGAGGTATTGAAGGAGGCTGTCCTGCGGGCATATGAGTTACAACCAGAGACGTACAGATTGAAGTTCCGGGGTGTAACGAAGGGTCGTAAGTGCACCTTTCTTGAGCATGCCCGGGATCTGTCCGATGCATTTGGAAACTGGCTGCGTTCTGAGAAGGCATCGACGTTTGAGGAGTTGAAACAGCTGATGCTTCTAGAACAATTTTGTAAGTGTACGGGCAGCGATCTGACGTTGAATCTTAAAGAGAAAAACCCAAGAACTCTTCAGGAGGCAGCTGAGATGGCTGACCTTCGGATGTCACTGATTCGTGGGTGCGGGTCTGCACAACGGAACGATGCAGGTAACAAGGGGTGCAACACTCCACCCCCCCCCCCCGAGTCAGTGATACACCATATAACCATTACAACAAGAGCAACGATACTAAGTCTGACCATAAACCTAATACCGTCCCGTTTAAGAAGGGTCAGGGCCCTTCCCCACCTCAAGGGAAGCCCAAGGGGGAGTTAGAGTGTTTTCTTTGTCATGAGAAGGGGCATTTTGCAAGAGCCTTTCCAAGCAAGCTACCTAATGCAGTTGTGTCTTTGGCTCGCAACATTGGGGTGTCCCCGAAGTCGTCTGAGTTTGCCCAGGGTATAACGTCAGAGGCTGGGACACAGCCAGTGGAGAAGAATCCGGAAGGCTCGAACCCTGTCCACGATGTCTTTTGTGACCATCGAGGGCATGGCTGCGTGAGGTGGGCTGGTAAGAAGTATGGAGTTGAGCTGTTGCGAGACACGGGTGCCTCTCAGACTTTAATGAAGAACTTTACTGGTAGACCAATAAATGCAGCACGGCTTGTTGTGGTGCAGGGTATCAATGCTGTCAAGTCATACCCGTTGGTCAGGATGGAACTGGAGGTGGATGGTGTGACACGAGAGTTGGATGTGGGTGTTGTGGAGAACTTGCCTGTTGGGGGCGTCGACCTCCTTCTCGGCAACGACTTTGCGGTGCCTACTTCTGAGGTTTCACCCTTAGTCGTTGCCGAGAAGCCGGCCGACGTGAGTAGGGAGGAACAGGAGTGAGTAGAGAAATGTCAAGTACAACCTATGGCGTGCGTTGTTACAAGACCTCTTGCATCCAAAGTGTCACAGCCTATTCCTCAGTCTTCTGATCATCGGAGGAACGGTTGGAAGAAGATGGCTAATGTTGGTAACAGTTTGAAGAGTTTAGTACCAGCAGCTCTTCTTGGCAACTCAGTATTGGCACCATTGTTGGAGTCTGGAGAAGCCCCAGGACCTGTCCCAGCTAGTGAGGAGGTAGGGCAGGAAGAGACTCCGAGGCAGCAACGTTACACACGGAGAGAAAAAAGGGTTGCTCAGTTTGATATTGGGGGAGGACTTGGGTTGCTTCGGAAGCATCTAGACAGGCTGGTTCCCTCAGATATTTGTAAACTGCAGTTGGAGGATCCGGAAGTTCAGAATTGTGGTAATGGTGCTGTCGAGATCAAACACGAGGACGGGGAAACATGTCATGTGAACCTGTTGGAGGAGTTTGTGAGGCAACCACCTGAGCAGCCTACTGTCCCTGCGTTGGTCTGCAGCGACCAAGGTGGAGAAGGGGAGAAGGGCAGTAGGGCACAGGTGGAGGAGAGTAGGGATTATCATGTCTCGGCGGGGCAGTGGGCGGGGGACACGAGTTTGGTGGCTGTGGAAGCGCTAGAGCACCTGCCTGAGCAGCAGTGTGCAGCGCTCCAGCACCAGCTCGGTTCATACCCCACTGGTCGTGCCGAGCCCCTGAGCCTCACAACTCAGGCGGTGCAAGATGTTCAGCGGGCAGGTCACGTGAATGTTGGGAGACCGTTAGCCTTGTTGTTTTGGTGGTTCAAGGTGGGCGACGAGGCTTTGGCATGGTTGCCAGGTCAGGGTCGACCCATGGCTGCCAAGGGTGGTGGTCAAAAGGAGGGATTTGAGCAGATTGGTGAGGTTGGCTGTGGCATAGAAGTGCCCAGTCGTCGCATAGCCTCCCAATGCTGCTCTAGTCGATTGAACAGCCCTACCATAGACCGACTGTATCTGGCCATGATGCTAAAAGCGGTGATGCTGCGCAGGCAGATGTAGTCGTAAGGAATGCGGGGGTGTGCATGTACGGTATCGGCGGGGAAGCCTTAGCAATAATGAACTATGGGAGTGACTGCACAGGTGGTACTGATTGTCCCTCTCATGACCTGGCTGTTCTAGGGACGAAGGTGGAGAAGGAGGGAGACTACAGGTTAGAAGGTGCAGTCTCGGCTGGGTTGTGGGAGGGCACTAGGATTGTTGTTCTGCGAGATAAGTTGTTTACTAGGCTGTGGCAGTGCATCCGCATGTTTGTTGCTTCTCCAGGCCTGATGTATGGGGTAGAATCCGACATGGAGGCTGGAGACAGTGCGAGGCTCAGTTTAATTCCCTACCGTATAAATCCTGCTAAAAAGCCTGTCGTGAAAACAGAGCTAGACGACATGTGGAAATAGGGTCTGAGGGATAAAGGATATTGTGAGTGGTCGTTGCCAGTGAGTTTGCAACCTGAGTTGAGTGGCAAGGTCAGTGTGTGTGCATTATCCCTGACAGACACCTATCCATTGCCCAAGGGTCTGAGGGATAAGGAATGTTGTGAGTGGTCGTTGCCTATAACTTGGCAACCTGTGTTAAGTGGCAAAATCAGTGAGTGTGTTGATTGCGAGAGTGTGTGTGCATTATTCCAGACAGACGCCTATACCTTATCGAGAGTTGACGACACCATAGACCGCCTCGGGGCTGCATCGCCTATCACGCCTATCACGCCTATCATGCCTATAACCTTTCACTAGTGAAAGGTTATTGGCAGGCCCCGTTGCCGGAAAGAGCGAAGAGAAATGCCAGTCTTGTGATGAACTGGGCAGTTTATCAGTGCCAGGTGTTGTTTTGCTGCCGGGACACAAGTTGGATGTGTGGCATGCTAAGGGCACTGATAATGTTTAGGCTGATTGTTTGTCACGGGAGGGTTTGTTTGCAGGAGAACCCTCGCCGTTCAGTCAGTGTGTGTTGAGAGTGGAGTAAAATTGGCTTGCCCCTGTAAGTGCAGCCGCCAAAAACATATTAAAAATTAAAATTCTATAAAAACTCTTTCTTTAATAGTTACAAATTTTAAGTATGTTATAGCTAAAGTTCTGAGTCGAACCTGTGCTTCTCTCAGAAGGCTGGGCTAGTAGAAGCTCGCTCTAGGAGCATAGCAGTATGAATTAATTAAGCTATTGTGTTGGGAGGGGTTGTAATTTTTGTTGATGAGAACTGAGCTTTGCCTTCTTTGTTGCGAAGTGGTTAGGGGTGGCCAGTCTTATCGGGGTTCTGCTTGTCAGATATTGAGCTCATGGTTGAGCGTCTAATATATTGGGTGGGGTGTGACGCCTGCAGCTCAGCAGAACGCCACGTGGGCTCAGCCGCTCGCTTGGCCACTCGCTAGCACTCGCCGGGGCAAGGTATTTGGCTACAGTCTATCTACAATGTTGTTCTTTCTTTCATAGTGTTCGTGTTGTTACAGACAGTCCCGTGGAGGTCTTTATTTTCGTCTGTGACAACGGGAAGCATTTTATATCATGAGTTGAACATAGGATGCATTGTATATAGTTAAGGAGAGAGAATATAGGCAGTGGGGTGGTAGTGTGTGCGTGCGTATACATGTGCTGCCTCCCCCCTCGCTTTGTAGGCTCGCGCGCGTGCCGTCTCGCACCTCTTGATTGGCTGGTGGTTCCTGGCGCCTTCTGCAGCCCTGCTGCCTGGTGACGTGGCAGCCTGTGATTGGCTGACCACCATGCCTTGTGTGTGATCCTGGAGGGGTCCCGAGGAGTTCCATCCTCAGAGCTTTCCTGACTAGCATACCCTTCACATGTCCCTTGCCCCCCTGTCTCCCAACTTCTACCTATAGAGCACTTTGTCTCTCTCTCAACTTCTTACCTCTCATTCTTCTACTCTATTTAATATCATAACTTCCCTTTGGTTCTGCACGATTTCATATATCGGCCATCGTATTATATGCTGAAGCTCTCAGATAACTCATGTTTAGTTAGGCATTTTGGAAGGGTTACCAATTTTGTCTATAGAGGTTCGACACACTCACGGTGTCTCCCTTCCTGTATCTTGGTGGTCTGCTGGGGGATTTAATGCTAGACTGGGATAAGGCTACTGGTGTTGTGATTTCCATGTGTACTAGGTTTTGTTGAACCTGTACAATCGCAACGGAGACGTGGGAAGCCTAGGTGGTCTTTCTGACTGTGTACCTTGTGAGTTTAGCACTGTGTTGTGAGTGAGGGCTTTTGCCTCTGCCACCCAACACTGTGCTAACTCGTTTGCTTTGACTTTGAGAGGGTCGCCAGGAGAGAACCAGATACTAGCAATCTGGATCTCTCAAGAGAGCACCCCGTCAATTAACGTAATTTGGCCGCACAGCTTTAAGGACTTCGCTAGGCTACGAGCCGCTTGCTCAGCCATTGTTTCCTAGCCTACTACATCCCAGCTAGACTTTATTCGCCTAGCAGACACCAGATTTTGATTATAAACTCTTTCTGTTATGTATGCATTATTATTCACAGCATTTATTAGTCTAGGTTGTTGTTGAGTTGCACCACCCTAGTAGGCTGTTTCGTTGATGAGGAAGTACTTCTTTTGCAGTTTGAGTTCCTACTATTGCGCAGTTACTATTATTCCTGTGCCAGTTAACCCTATATGTCCTTACAATTGTCATATCCTGTTCCTGCTTTATACTACAGTTCAAAATCCGATACGATCATCTTACCCCAGCATCCGACTTTCTTCAGAAGATTCCTGCTCGATGCTTTGGGACTTTCGTTCACTTTCTTTAGTATAGGAGTGACAGTTCATTATTGTTTAGAGTAACTTTAAATATACCTTCTTCTAGTTTGCATTAAATCATTGCAGTGATTTAATTAAGATCTCTATCTTTTCCTAGTATACCTTATTAACGTAATTGTATGTTGTTGTGATCAGGCTGTATCAGAGATCATCAGCCTGTAGTAGTAGTGCACTTATACTGAGTTATAGGATACCCCGTTATCGCAGATTTAACTCTGGAGGGTATAGATGTTTTTGTGCGCCGGCATTAAAAGTTCAGGGGTTGGATCTAGTGTTACCGTTGTGGCTGTGTGCTTTCCTAGTCCAATGATTAAGAGCCCTTGTTTTATACTAGCCCCGGTCGTAACATGGTGCGTCTGGATATTTTCAGTCGTTATCTATATGTATATCCATTAAAAACAAAATCTTGTCAAGAAAGTATGCAAGGGTTGCGCACAATATTGCTTTTCCGTAAGGTGTCGGGTAAATATACTCGCTTAATGACAGATTTAGGGGGTGAATTCACAAATAAAGTAATGAAAACTTTCTTAACACCTTACGAGCGGCCTATGCGGTTTATTTATATGTACCGCACAGCGGGGTGTTTTTAGCCAAAATAGGGCTGTTTACGTGATCATTTTCATGCCTAAATAAGACCCAGAACGTAAAACAAGTACCTATCCCTGAAAGGGCATAAACAGAGCTTTCGAATGACACCATAACGATCCTTGTATGATGGATAGTTTTCTTGCAATAACCGTGCAACGCGAGTGCAAAAAGCAGGTAATTCGGTAGTTTCGGTACATAATTGAGTATGTAGCGAGTGAGAGAGGGAGGAGGGAGCTGAGATTTGTGTCAGTAGGTTCGCCGCGGTGGTCTGGAGCAGTCATACGCTCGCTAGTCTCCTGCCACCACTTGTCTCTCTCTCTCAGCCACATTACGTGCTGAAATTGCCACTCGACCTATGTCGAGCGCCGCCACATAGTCCAGCTTTATTTAACTCGACTTATGTTGCTCGCCGCTAATTAAGGGTTAAAATCTAAACATATCCAGAGATATTCCACCCATTCAAGGGAAATAAAAGCAGCCATTGCTGAGAGAGCAATTAGAACTTTAAAGGTGAAAGTATATAAATATCTAACGCTGAATAACACGTTAAAATATATCAACGCCCTTCCTGATATTGTTAGAGTGTATAATAATACGATACATGCAAGTTTGGCGGGAAAGACACCTGCGCAGGTGCATCAGCTGTCTAAGGCTGACGAGATTATAGCCCAATTTAGAGCGATGTATATTAAGAAGAAAACTCTAGGGAGACTTTTCATTCGCAAACTGAAGGTTGGTGAGACAGTACGCTTGCAGAACATCTCTACAACTCAGTTTATATTTAGTAACAATTATAAAGTATCAAATACCGAGGAAATTTTTTAAATATCGCGGGTTGATCATGATAAGAATATACCATTATACTTTCTAGAGGATCTGGCGGGGGAGGAGATTTTGGGTGGGTTTTATCGTGAGGAATTAATCCCAACAACTTTGCCTGAATATTATCCTATTGACATAATAAAGACTAGAACTGAAAAGGGGAAGAAGAAATATTTAGTTCATTTTAGAGGGTATCCGACATCCTTTGACAGATGAAGGACACAAAAAGACTTGACTAAGCTATGAAGAAGCCTTTAATCGTAAAGCATATAGATTTAATAAAACTCCTGTCAGTACTTCCGCTAAAATTAAGAAATAAAATAATAAAGGAACTGAAAAAAGGGGAGAGATTAGCTTCATTGCAGAAATTTGCTCCAATTTTCTAAAAAAAAGACTGACCACAGACCCTAAGATCATACAACATTCAAGAAAATATAAAAATCAGATAAAATTAGTAGCGTTAAAAAAAACCACCCACTTTTAAAAAGAGAAAAATTCTAGCTTCAAAACGAGGTGGTGCTATTTTGAGCGCCTTAATCCCTCTTGCATTAAGTGTGATTACTGGTTTGATGCGTTAATAAGTATGAAAGAATTCTGTTTAATACCTAGAACCTTGGCAAAAAAAATATATTTTTGATAAAATAGAAGCCCCCACCTTAATAGAAAATGAAGGTAAAGTACAAAGTATAAAGAAAATTGAACGTAAAGTAAAGAGATCTCGTATACATGAGTCTGATAGGAACGATTATAAGGATTTTAGTGAAAGTGCCGCGTTAAGAAACCCGCCGTTGGATAATCTTATTAATGCTCGCGCAAGCCCCGCCCTTAGACAGCAAATACAAGCCTTGGCTAATATTTTAAGCACCAAACCAGGGATACGCTGGGATAAGGATGGTAATTTAACCTCTCCATTTAAGGGGGAAAATATTATTGAGATACTTATAACTTTGCTAAATACAAAGAGAAAGTTTAAGCAAGAAAATCTAGTTATTTTTTTATTTAACACAGGGGTCGGTGGCCTCCCTGAAATCCTAACGCAGCAATACTACATTGAAAAACGGATAGGCGGGGGAGGGGGGGGGGGGGGGGAATATGTGGATTTCTTATTAAAATATATACTACAGTATACCTAATTTGGAAGGGGTATAATAATGATTGCATCATGTTATACCAGGTATTAACATGTTTTGGCGAGTACTTGTTAAAACATGTTGATGGAAGGTAACGATTACATCCGGTGTGGAGGGGTTGGAATGCTTGTGTCACGTTGTGCGGGGTATGATATTACAAAAAAATAGCAGTGTCGGAATATTCTGCAAAAAACAAAAAAGGAAACTGGGCTCTATTAAAAGAGCGTGTATAGGTGAAATCTCCCGTGATAATGCGATATGGTGGGCGGAGCATGGATGAATTGAGTGGTATAAGATGATAAAGTCAAAGCGGGAAAACATCATAACTCCCACGTCTCTACTACACGAGCGAGATGGCGAACTATCCACTTATTTTTAGAGAGGGGGTAATAGTTGATGAGGATTTCAAGTCATCAGATTCATGAATCGCGTACGCTGTCAATGCTATTGGATGTGACTCTTTTGGAATTGCTTGGGATTTAGCTCTAGCATATCCTTATGCTGACATCTACAAAGAACGATGCCGACTATTTGGTCTGGCGCGGGCAGTGCGTTATGATAGAAAAATGCCCGGGGGTGTTATTATACGCAACCCCTCTTCTGAAAGCCAGAATGAAAATCCCAAACTCGTCGTGCTAATCACTCAATTCGGTATCGGCACCCCTGTGGAGGAGAATCAGCTAGCTCAATACTACATGACTAACTCCAATGACATTCATTTCCCTGACGGGTTAAAAAGGGACACGACTGAAAATCGAGTTGCAAACTTTCAAGAATGTGTGAACAGACTCGGGGCTTGGGTTGTGGATAATCCCATGATTAAACGGGTTGTATTCCCGGCTGGGGTTGGACGTGGTGGTCGTGATGATGATATGTGGAACAAGTCTGCCAATCCTGCACGAGCTGGCACTACGACTGAAGCCTTTGAATATTGAAGTTATAATATTAATCTCATATTCAAAGAAATGGCAATGTGGATCAGATAAAGTGATGAAAAATGAGGATGGTGAAGAAGCGAGTAGGGGATATAACAACAAACCTAGGGGGATACCAGTAAGATGCCAGTGAAGAAGACGTTTGTGATGAATATTTGGATATGCGGACCTTCATTACTAATATGGTATGTTGCAAAATTTGGTAGTAATACTCATGTAAAATATATATATATATATATATATATATATATATATATATATATATATATATACAGTATAGATGTATATTATTTGGGTTTATAATTGCGACCGTGTAGAATTATTTTTAGTTCATCTACAGATATGGCGGGAGAACATTATATATATTTATCGAACATCAGCTCATTAGATGTGTATCCTGCAAATACAGCTGATTATTTTACTAATAAAGTCTCTCCACCTTTACAACTTGATCCTGAAAGGGAGTATGAAATTTCTCTACTGGAGTTCTTCTATCCCAAGAATTATTTTTGTGTAGTCGAAAATGACAAAGATGCATTTATCGACGTATTTTATCAAGTTCAGGGGGATATTATAACCGGGAACTATTTTTGTACATACAAACCAAGAACTAGCATGGAATCAGGGGATATACAGTATATTTGTGATATAATAAATACCGAGTTATGTCAGGATTTGAAGGAGAGGTGTTTAACAAATTTTGATAAACACTTCGTCATAATAAAGTTATATATTGGGATCGTAAGACAAAAAAAGTATCCGTTGGTATTGATCGAGTGGATTCGCGGGCTAATGGCATCTCTTCTGTACTATCTGCTATTGACTTTGGCTTCAGTAAACGTATGGGGAGAATATTAGGATTCGACACTGGGGTAAAATTCCATTGCTTGCTCACCGACAAGGATTCCCACTCTTTAGCTCCAAAAATGGCAAGACCCGATGCCGGGGTAGACTTTGTTATTATATATTCGGATGTGATCACCCCTACATCGTACGGGGGTCAGCTTGTTAATGTTTTAGATGTTTTTGCAATGGAGTCGACGGGGGGTACTGGAGTTAATAAAACGATTTATAAGAAACTAAATCGAAATGTGATTGACTCTATTAGTTTAACAGTTAGAGATCAGCATGGTTGAAAGCTGACATTTGCGGGGGAAGGCACTGTAACGTGTATTATGCATATTCGTCCAATATAAAAAGCGAAGATGATAACTTTACAGTTATTAGCTAATCTTCAGCCATGACGTACACATTTCAAGTCCCTACTATGAGGGAATTCGATAGAATATTCAACAGCGGTCATGCGCTAAAGGGGAGAGGGTTGGAAGATATTAGCATTTTTTATCCTGCTGCAGTTCGTGGAAGAAGAGGGGGTGGTATTTTGTCATTACTCGGGGGTCTAGCTAAACGCGTGGCGCCTTTCATAATGAAAACCATAGCTCCAGAAGCAGTAGATTTTGGGAGGAAAGTTCTCGGGGATGTAATGCAAGGGGAAAATGTAAGAGCGTCACTAAAAAGACATTCACGCATTAAAGAGAACGGTTGAGCGAGTGCTACGTGGAGGGAAAAGAAAGAAAAAGGTTTCAGCTAGAGTAAAAAGAAGAGTAAAGCGAAAGAGATCAAGCTTGAATAAGTGTTATAAAAATTATATATTTGTGTAGCTGTGTTTAGTTTGTCAGCAGCAATGACCGCAATAGCACCCACGATCCAGGGTACTGGGAGTGAAGTGCCTTTTAAGAAATATAATGCTAGCGTAAGCTCGTCATTCCCTCTATCCACCAGACCACGGATAGTGGAAAGCGCTATTGCTGGGCGTACTAAACTTTATATTCTCCCAGTAAATGTAGGGTATAATAACACCATATCCGACAATTGCATAGAATTTCGAATTCCTGGGGTGACCGGTCAATTTCTAGATTTGTCAACATTAACGATTGACTTGAATATAGGCGTGGTTAAGGAGGATTCGACTACCGCCCTTGACGTAAATGATCATGTCGCGCTATGCAATGGTATTTCCAATTCACTGTTTTGAACGGCGAATTGTTATCTAAATGAGCAAATGGTAGAGGCTAATGTGTACTTTTCATACCCGTCTTTTCTTAAAATGGCCACCTCCATTTCACCACATAAAATGGATATCCTGGGAAGTACCGCTTATTATCATTATGAAATGAAGGGTACTGGTATACCGGATACCTATACTGAAGCATATTTCCCAAATGGCAACACGGACGAAGTTGCACGCTGGACGTTATCGAAAAGTCAAGGAGTATCTGTGAGGGGTCCTCTTTTCTTAGACATTACTACAATCGATCAGTATATTTTGGATGGGGTATCGTTGCGTATTAAATTAGAAATGAATAGCCCCAAGTGGGTGATTGGAACTGACCAACCCAACAAAAAATTTAGATACGTTATTAATTCTGCCAATTTATGGGTGGATCGTGTATTCCCTTACATAAGTGCGTTAGAGAGTTTAAACAACTCTTTGATGAGTAAGACCCTAGAGTATACATATACTCCAACGCTTTATAAGAGCTATGTTTTAGGTCAAAATCAGACGAGTCTTTCCGCGGATCTGCCGTGGTCTCAAGTAATACCAGAAAAATTATTTATGATAATTCTTGATATGAATTCCATGAATGGTAATTATGTCAAGAACACCCTATATCTAACTAATGACAGCTTATCAAAGACCAGAGTAACTATTAATGGAAGCACCCAATACAATATTAGATCTGAATTCACGAATAAATATTCGAATTTCTATTATAGCACATTAGAATCTTTGGGACTCGATGACGAGCACACCATAGACTTTAAGAGTTTCGCTCATGGGCGAATGGTGGGAGTGTTTAACTTTGTACATGAAATCGCTGATGAGGCTACCCCGATTAAAAAATCGGGGAATTTAAGAATTTATCTCAGTTTTGCTAACGGGGTTGATGGTAATCGAGTGATATTATTCTTTGGAGAGACGACTGGAATTATTGAAATTGATTCACAAAGACATATGAGAGCAAAGGTTAGAGCCTATAAACAAAAATGAACGCAAGGGAGATAGAGAATGGATTGAAGAATGTATTGGGTGATAAAGCAGAATTTTTGGGGTGTTTTGCAGTCGAGAGCTTGCCAGATATAATTTAAAAAAAAATCCGGTATTTGTTTGTATTTTATTGGTAGGGGAAAATTCGAACATGATTGGTCATTGGTTAGATTTTTATATGAACCATAACACAACAGATTGGATTTTTTGACAGTTAAAATCTCAGACCTGATGTCTATTCACAAACAATTGATTATATAATTAAATCTCTTATAGATTATAGACTATATTGTCTGCAGTTTAGACTGCAGAGTAACTCCACTTTTGTTTGCGGGGCTTATGTTATGGTCTTTGTGTATTTGATTAGTTGTAAGGGTTTAATTGGCGCATTGGCATATTGGCGTATTTTAATAGAAACTTTGAAAGGGGGGATCACTACCAGAATGATAAATGCATCATCAGAACATGCTATACTCTTTTCAAATTGCCGCCTTGTATAAGGACTTTCTGCCTAGATAGGAAACGAAAGGAATTATGTGCGAGGTGGGTATGTCCGAGATAGGACATTGGGGGAGTGACGGGGAAAAAATAATAAATACTCGCTGTAGTAGGTGATGGATATGATTGTTATTAGCCGAATCATGAACAAAAAAAGCGGGCGTTGTCAAATGAGCGAATATAGTTGCCATGAATGCATAAATTATATATCTATATAACACTCGGTGGAGGGACGCCGTCATCATTATGCCTAAGATGGAGGAGTCGGAAGTTCTAGACGATGGTGAATGAATATATATATGATCGTGTAAATATTTACACCAATGCTGGAATTAATTATTAATGTACTAGTACTAATATACTAGTATATTGTATATGTGTGTGTGTCTTATATATTTTTTTTCTGTTACAGTTATTCAAACCCTTAGAAGAAGTGGAGTGATAATACTAAGTGAAACGGTATATGTGATAATCTACACCCCTCCGCCAGCTGACAATCAACAGCGAGAACTGCCGAAACGTCAGTTTGGATGTACTACAGCGACTACAAATGTAGAAGAACCACCACTTAAAACACCCACAGTTGTTGACACGACCCCCGAAGAGGAGGGATATGATACAGTGCATTAAGCTTTTGGTACTTACCATGACACGTTGAATAAAATCCTGTTTTGAAACGTTTGTTTGATTTGTCCTTGTTTTTATAGTATAGCTTAGTCTTTGTATAGCCCTCGCTCAGCTTTTTTTTGTTTTTTTCCCAGTAACTCGATATTTACTTAGCAATATTATGTAATGATGTTGGATGCATTTTACAAATTTAACTAAGACATTTGTCTCATTGCAAATGTTAAGATGAGATAGGGAAAAACGTGAATGATCAGCTGAGCGAGAGCTATACAAGTCGTGTATACAATTCACTGTCTAAGGGTGTACGGAGATTATTTGAAAAATGTGGACAGAAATTATAGACGGAAGAAAGTACCAACGCTGATGATTTAGAAATGGAGGAAAATAGAGAGTTTGATGGTGATAAAAAGACCCAATCTTGACTCTATAGGCGGATATTAAAATATATATTAGTTTTCTATAATATGTAATACCTTCAAATTCTATCATCATGAATAACTAATGTAAGAATAAGAGCAATAATAACACCATAAAACAAACACGTTGGCAATTGTGTGCTTAATGAGTGGAAGATTATCTTAACCGTGGGTAGGGAAGCCAGGTACAAAGTGCTCTCCCACTCTGAAAAATAACAAAAAAAGAACGACAACAACAGTACATGAATATAAAAAGGATTCCTGCTAGTAACGTCCCCCAGCAGGATAATTCCAACGAGTATTAACACGCATCCTTACTGTCATCCGTCGACAAGTATTGACAGGTGATCGTGACGTCACTCACATCCGCTCATCCACCACAACACCCACCCACCTAACATCCCACAGCAGGATAATTCCAACGAGTATTAACACGCATCCTCACTGTCATCCGTCGACAAGTATTGACAGGTGATCGTGACGTCACTCACATCCGCTCATCCACCACAACACCCACCCACCTAACATCCCACAGCAGGATAATTCCAACGAGTATTAACACGCATCCTCACTGTCATCCGTCGACAAGTATTGACAGGTGATCGTGACGTCACTCACATCCACTCATCCATCACAACACCCACCCACCTAACATCCCCCAGCAGGATAATTCCAACGAGTATTAACACGCATCCTCACTGTCATCCGTCGACAAGTATTGACAGGTGATCGTGACGTCACTCACATCCGCTCATCCACCACAACACCCACCCCCCTAACATCCCACAGCAGGATAATTCCAACGAGTATTAACACGCATCCTCACTGTCATCCGTCGACAAGTATTGACAGGTGATCGTGACGTCACTCACATCCGCTCATCCACCATAACACCCACCCACCTAACATCCCACAGCAGGATAATTCCAACGAGTATTAGCACGCATCCTCACTGTCATCCGTCGACAAGTATTGACAGGTGATCGTGACGTCACTCACATCCGCTCATCCACCACAACACCCACCCACCTAACATCCCACAGCAGGATAATTCCAACGAGTATTAACACGCATCCTCACTGTCATCCGTCGACAAGTATTGACAGGTGATCGTGACGTCACTCACATCCGCTCATCCACCATAACACCCACCCACCTAGCATCCCACAACAGGATAATTCCAACGAGTATTAACACGCATCCTCACTGTCATCCGTCGACAAGTATTGACAGGTGATCGTGACGTCACTCACATCCGCTCATCCACAACAACACCCACCCACCTAACATCCCACAGCAGGATAATTCCAACGAGTATTAACACGCATCCTCACTGTCATCCGTCGACAAGTATTGACAGGTGATCGTGACGTCACTCACATCCGCTCATCCACCATAACACCCACCTACCTAGCATCCCACAGCAGGATAATTCCAACGAGTATTAACACGCATCCTCACTGTCATCCGTCGACAAGTATTGACAGGTGATCGTGACGTCACTCACATCCGCTCATCCACCACAACACCCACCCACCTAACATCCCACAGCAGGATAATTCCAACGAGTATTAACACGCATCCTCACTGTCATCCGTCGACAAGTATTGACAGGTGATCGTGACGTCACTCACATCCGCTCATCCACCCACCCACCTAACATCCCACAGCAGGATAATTCCAACGAGTATTAACACGCATCCTCACTGTCATCCGTCGACAAGTATTGACAGGTGATCGTGACGTCACTCACATCCGCTCATCCACCACAACACCCACCCACCGAACATCCCACAGCAGGATAATTCCAACGAGTATTAACACGCATCCTCACTGTCATCCGTCGACAAGTATTGACAGGTGATCGTGACGTCACTCACATCCGCTCATCCACCATAACACCCACCCACCTAGCATCCCACAACAGGATAATTCCAACGAGTATTAACACGCATCCTCACTGTCATCCGTCGACAAGTATTGACAGGTGATCGTGACGTCACTCACATCCGCTCATCCACCATAACACCCACCCACCTAGCATCCCACAACAGGATAATTCCAACGAGTATTAACACGCATCCTCACTGTCATCCGTCGACAAGTATTGACAGGTGATCGTGACGTCACTCACATCCGCTCATCCACCATAACACCCACCCACCTAGCATCCCACAGCAGGATAATTCCAACGAGTATTAACACGCATCCTCACTGTCATCCGTCGACAAGTATTGACAGGTGATCGTGACGTCACTCACATCCGCTCATCCACCATAACACCCACCCCCCTAACATCCCACAACAGGATAATTCCAACGAGTATTAACACGCATCCTCACTGTCATCCATCAACAAGTATTGACAGGTAATCGTGAAGTCACTCACATCCGCTCATCCACCACAACACCCACCAACCTAACATCCCACAGCAGGATAATTCCAAAGAGTATTAAAAACGCATCCTCACTGTCATCCGTTGACAAGTATTGACAGGTGATCGTGACGTCACTCACATCCGCTCATCCACCATAACACCCACCCACCTAACATCCCACAACAGGATAATTCCAACGAGTATTAACACGCATCCTCACTATCATCCATCAACAAGTATTGACAGGTAATCGTGACGTCACTCACATCCGCTCATCCACCACAACACCCACCCACCTAACATCCCACAGCAGGATAATTCCAACGAGTATTAACACGCATCCTCACTGTCATCCGTCGACAAGTATTGACAGGTGATCGTGACGTCACTCACATCCGCTCATCCACCATAACACCCACCCACCTAACATCCCACAGCAGGATAATTCCAACGAGTATTAACACGCATCCTCACTGTCATCCGTCGACAAGTATTGACAGGTGATCGTGACGTCACTCACATCCGCTCATCCACCACAACACCCACCCACCGAACATCCCACAGCAGGATAATTCCAACGAGTATTAACACGCATCCTCACTGTCATCCGTCGACAAGTATTGACAGGTGATCGTGACGTCACTCACATCCGCTCATCCACCATAACACCCACCAACCTAGCATCCCACAACAGGATAATTCCAACGAGTATTAACACGCATCCTCACTGTCATCCGTCGACAAGTATTGACAGGTGATCGTGACGTCACTCACATCCGCTCATCCACCATAACACCCACCCACCTAACAACCCACAACAGGATAATTCCAACGAGTATTAACACGCATCCTCACTGTCATCCATCAACAAGTATTGACAGGTAATCGTGACGTCACTCACATCCGCTCATCCACCACAACACCCACCCCCCTAACATCCCACAGCAGGATAATTCCAAAGAGTATTAAAAACGCATCCTCACTGTCATCCGTTGACAAGTATTGACAGGTGATCGTGACGTCACTCACATCCGCTCATCCACCACAACACCCACCCACCTAACATCCCACAGCAGGATAATTCCAACGAGTATTAACACGCATCCTCACTGTCATCCATCAACAAGTATTGACAGGTAATCGTGATGTCACTCACATCCGCTCATCCACCACAACACCCACCCACCTAACATCCCACAGCAGGATAATTCCAACGAGTATTAACACGCATCCTGACTGTCATCCGTCGACAAGTATTGACAGGTAATCGTCACGTCACTCACATCCGCTCATCCACCACAACACCCAACCACTTATCATCCCACAGCAGGATGATTCCAACGAGTATTAACACGCATCCTCACTGTCATCCATCTACAAGTATTGACAGGTAATCGTGACGTCACTCGCATCCGCTCAACCATTACACAAGCCACCCACCCGTCCACTCATAGCGAAGCTATAACTAATTATCTCTCTCTCTCTCTCTCTCCCCCCATCCTCCACCTTTCCCTCCCTATTATTCCACATCCCACCCACCCACCGTCTTCCACATCCATCCCATAATCCTCCATATTCTTATCAGCTCATCTATCAACCATTTTCCCGTGTCTGGTGTCACATAGCTGCACTTTGTTTTGACAATTATCGATAAACAAGCGTTCTCTAATATATTCAGACTCTAAATCAGTAGAAATCGGAAACTAGACGAAAAACTGCATCATACTAAATACTGCATCATACTAAATACTGCATCATACTAAATACTGCATCATACTAAATACTGCATCATACTAAATACTGCATCATACTAAATACTGCATCATACTAAATACTGCATCATACTAAATACTGCATCATACTAAATACTTAGTCTCTGATAATACTTACATTTGAAGATGTTAAACCATAATTGACAGCAAAAAATTATGAAATAAAATCATGCAAGTCAATCCTTCCCAGGTATAAACAGGAAATTAACTTCACTTCAATGGTTTCGGCTCAATTCCCAAACATCTACCACATGTGCCTATTCGTAAACTTGTATGCAATCCCCATAGAGTTTTACGAAAATAGACCCCTGGCCTTATCATCACACGCCGGAGACGTGTGATGATATGGCTCATAAACTTTTACGAAAATAGACCCCTGGCCTGATCATCCCCATGAAAACTTGCATGAAACCCCATAAACTCTTACGAAAGAAGAAAGAAAAAAACAATTGAATTTATATGCAATTTTTTTTTTTTGGGCGATCATTTATAGATGGCCAGACCATTACACGCCTCAGGCGTGTAATGATCTGGCCATCTTCATACTACTAAGGTGTTATGTAATCCAGAATTGAAATCGATTATATAAGCTAGATTAGTAAAATAGTTAAGTTTCACACTCATGTGTTTGACTCTCGAGAGTTCTAGACCTGTCAGGATTCAGGCTGTCTCTCCCAGCATTACGTCATTTCATTCACGTGTGTAGTAGAAAATTCCAGATTCACTGGTGAGGTATATATACCCCCTGAGTCCTTGCAGTTTCGACTCTCATACCAGCTAACTCATCACGCCTGTTCTCTCTCTCTTGCCTGTACATCGTTAGTAACGGTGTACAGGCATAGGAGATATCCCTATACTTCGCTAGGTATAATCGTAACGATTCGTTACTATTATACCTAGCGAAGTGACATATCTCTCCTGGCTACCATCAAACGATTTAGCAGTCTGCATACCTGTTGTGATCGGGGAGTTGAGTATACTGTATAAATGCCCCTTTCCCACTGGTGAGACAAGTCACGATTTTCGTCGCCGACACCAATAAATTGGCACATTCGTGACATGTCTCAACACCTCTCATGAACAATCGTTTGACTCTCAAGGCTTCACAAGGGCCTTCGCAAATGTTCGGACAGTTCAAAATTTTGGACGAGGACTCACGAGGATTGGTTACCCTCGCAAGCATCGTCGAGCATCGCCGAAAGATCTGCGAGGGTATCTGCGATCATCTGCGAGACATTGCGGAGCGTTTCGCATCAAAAAACCTTTGCAACGCTGCATGGATGCTCACCGATGCTCTCAGATGTTCTGAGAACATCAACGATGCTAAAAAGCACCTTCGGCGAGGTGGGAGAGAGAGAAAAAAACAAAAGAGGAGGGAGAGTTAGAGAAAACAGCGAGGTGGGCTCAATGTTTACGTTAAGGGTTAGCCTAATTGAGCCCACCTCGCTGTTTTCTCTTTCTCTCCCTCCTCGTTTTTTTTTTTTCTCTCCCTCTCTCTTTGCCTATAATCCGTTCGGCCCCGTTCAGCCTACTGTTTTAAGACGTTTACCCCCATCCAGGTTTCAATATTTTCCTGGTGAGCGGTAGCGAGCCAACATATATATATTTTTGTTTTTGAGTCGTTTTTCTGGTCCCCTTTCTTCCTCATGGTTAACCCCATTAGTTTTCATATTTGGGGGATGGTGGGGGGATGGTAGAAGGGTAATTGACTCATGTTACAAATATGAATCCGATTGGTGAGGTAGTTTCGCCACCACGGATTTTCCTTTTTTTCCTTTTCTTCGTATGGATACGCTGGAAGTGGGTGGTGGGAGGGAGGTGGGGGTGTGGTGGGGGTACGACAGAAGGGTAGGGGACTTGTCACACAAATATGGAACCGATTGGTTCCGTTGTTTTGCCGCCACATATTTTCCTTATTTTTCTTTGTGAGGCGACCGATAGTCAGCGAGTGGGTCGGGGGAGGGTGTTGTGTTGGTGGTAGCAAGAAGCCAGAAGGGTAAGGTACATGTGGTAGAAATATGAAAGCCATAGGTGCAGTCGTTTCGCTGCTACAATTTTTTTTTCGGCGAGTCGGTATATATACGGACCTGGCACTGGGCGTCACAAGACCCTAGTCCGTATATATACGGACCTGGCACTCTGGGAGTTTTAAGACGTTTACCCCCATCCAGGTTTCAATATGCCGAACCATCGCTTGAATCCCCGAAGACTTCGCAGAACATACGGCGAGTTTTCTTTCATCCTCGCATGATTTCGCAAGATATTTTTGAAAATGTGACATGCCTCGCAGAGGTCATCGGCGAGACATCGCTCACTTCGCTGATAACGTCGCAGAAGGTCGGCGATTGCGTCGCCGACATCGGCGACATCTTCGCTGAGTATAAATTGTCATCTGTTTGTAAAGGTCAAAATCGTGAACGTCGCACGTATTCTTGCGAATTTGACAAAATTAAGTCATCGGCGACGAAAATCGTGACTTGTCTCACCAGTGGGAAAGGTATAATTTATAAGTTTATCTAGTGATCAATTATTTAGTTAATCCTTTTTGATTGCATTCATTAATATTATAAGTGTAAAGCTATAAATTAATTTGTGATTAGTTTCCAAGTTTGTTTATTTGATCAGATTAATTTAGTTACCCGTATTATTGTAATTTTCAGAAAGAATATTATCTAGTGTTATTTTAATACTTATTTCATTTTTAAATAGTTATATTAATTACTTGTATTGCTTCTATTAATATTGTGTTGATTTCCTTAAGTTATTAAACATATATTAACCATTTCCAGTGATCTTGAGAAAATATCAATTCTTATGTGATATAGCGATTTTTACCTTGCATTCCTTCAGGAAAGGTGTACAGTTATTTATTTTTTCACTTGCATGTTTTCTGATAATCTTAGTGCAATATATATTCCTATTGCTCGTCCTGAAGAGACTGATTTTATTGTTACATTAAATACTTACTGTAATTAAACTAAGAATTTTGAATCTAGTTTTCCTTGAACCTGGATATTTTGAGAGCGTTCTGACATCAGTCTTGAATTTCATATTTAACCTATTGTTTGTGTCATTTCACCTCGCCCAAAATATAACAATATCTATAACATTTACTATACCTTTAGATCCGGGACATCACAAAAATAATCTTCAGAGACGAGGTAGTTGATGGTTAGGTCATTTGGGGCGAGGAAAGAGATGTCACTGGTATTTCCTGATACATCAGTCGCCACACCTCCCGGAGTAGATAAAAAGATAGACACTGATAGATTGTGAAGTTGACTTAATACTAGGAATCTCTCTCAACGCCACCCATTTCTCTCTCTCTCTCTCTCTCTCTCTCCCAGTATATATTTATGTTAACGCACACACACACACATATCCTACCATTCACAAGATCCTGTAATTTTCTCACAATAGAATACGTAAGATTTTTTTTTTTTTTTTTTTTATTAATCCACTTCCAATCTCTCTTCCTAGCTTGCCTTACCATTCAGTTAGCAAAGATCCCATGTTAGAATTAAGTCTAGACTGCCTAATTGGCACAGCAAGGACTGTGCGGTCTGTTTATCTATATATTTCTATGTTTATCTCCCCCCCCCCATCCCATATCGCTCTTTCTTTCTCTCTCTCTCTTCCCTTAATACACCCACCCTATTCAACATGTGACAGACATTAATACAGCACAGAGCGAGGCAAACGCTATGGCAGCTGGGACATGACTTATTGGCGCGACCGTACACAATCACACATACACAACCATTAATTACCAGGCCGGTTCCTCCTAAATTACAGGCTCGCTATCGCTTGCCAGGAAAAAATAGGCACCTAAATGGCACAAAGGGTCTTAAAATATCATCTAATAGTAACCATAATAGATGAAGAGAACATCACCTCTACCAAAAGAGTTAATGTTTATCTGTTTTCACTATACACCCTATGCACCTTTTTCATACTGAAATGCTTGGTGTGAGGGAATTTAACGCTCCCGAAAACTCCCCAGGCTTTGAGATGCCTGGCGCGGGTTCGAACCCTGGCTAGTGACATGTATGTGTTTACCAGACCCGCGCGCTAACCGCCTGTACTATCACGGACGTAAAATAGGATAGCAACCTTAGTTCTCCTTGAAAGGACCAGGTGTTAATCTCGTGGTAATTCAATTAGTGGGTTTATTAGACTTCGCCATCGACTATTTTACGCTATCCCAGACGTCAACTCGGGTAGTATTGTGGTTGCGGCAGGACATTACTCATACAATAAAAAAAAAAAAAAAATGTAATTTCCTGGTGCTGGGTGTCATATAAATAATTATCTCCCGACGCTACCATGAGTAGGGGAACCTATAAACATCACAACCTTTTTCCACCCTGTATAAAAGATTAGATTTTGGCTTTTTATTATATATATGTACATGGTATAAGTAAGACTCTTTGACATGTCCATCGCTCTATGTGTGCGTGTGCGTGCGTTTTTCAGTTTATAATAATAAAATTATCTAATAATTTTGTCTTGGCGGATTTTGTTTATTTTTTGTATGAGGTAACTTAGATGTATAGGCTATAACCCTAGTCTTGTGTTCACTAATTTTATACTTGATCATGTTGAAAACCGCAGATCAATATTGTTCCCTATTTCCAACAATATAGATTTGAGCTTCACAAATGTTGCCACAAACCCATTCCAAGTCCTACAGAAGTTTCATGTAGGCCTATGATTGGTCTAATTATGTACAAAACATGGAGGCAATCGAACAGTAATCAGGGTCAGAGACCGTCAGAGAAGTTGAAATAACATGTTTGTTCAGAATACATCAATATTACTCGACTCAATTTACAAAAATACGTATGTTATTTTGAGAGAAATACTTTAGTTACCCATTTACACATTAGAACCGCTGTTTTCTGCCCGCCTTAGAATTTAGAAAGAAAACTGATTATTTGGATAACTAAACTATTTGTTTTCATTATGAAAAACAAAACATGATATCAATGGATATCCATGGTTTGAGGTTGAGGTTCCCCTTAATATTACCACATATAATAATCTAGTTTTCTTCTCTTCCTGAAGTAATGTTCGTGATAGGCTGGTCGAGTGATGAAGATGTAATGACTGATGTGTTGAAAGAGAGCCTCCACCACCAAGATCTCCTGGTGACAGACTTTACCGATCAGTAACGCAACCTAAGCTAGCTTCTGTCTAAGTAACATAATAGTACACAGTTAATATTAAACAAATAGTAGTACTAGTGACTGGTTACTAGAACACATTGATGACCGGCTAGGGATAGTGATAGTAACATAACAGTACACAGTTAATATTAAACAAATAGTAGTACTAGTGAACGGCTACTAGAACACATTGATGACTGGCTAGGGATAGTGATAGTAACATAACAGTACACAGTTAATGTTAAACAAATAGTAGTACTAGTGACAGGCTACTAGAACACATTGATGACTGGCTAGGGATAGTGATAGTAACATAACAATACACAGTTAATGTTAAACAAATAGTAGTACTAGTGACAGGCTACTAGAACACATTGATGACTGGCTAGGGATAGTGATAGTAACATAACAGTACACAGTTAATGTTAAACAAATAGTAGTACTAGTGACAGGCTACTAGAACACATTGATGACTGGCTAGGGATAGTGATAGTAACATAACAGTACACAGTTAATGTTAAACAAATAGTAGTACTAGTGACAGGCTACTAGAACACATTGATGACTGGCTAGGGATAGTGATAGTAACATAACAGTACACAGTTAATGTTAAACAAATAGTAGTACTAGTGACTGGCTACTAGAACAAATTGATGACTGGCTAGGGATAGTGATAGTAACGTAACAGTACACAGTTAAGGGGGATGGCCGTATTTATTTGATCATTCATATATCTGTTTTTCTTTGTTTACTTTCCTCCCTAGACCTCCATTAAGCTTTAAAAAATACCCCCAAGACCCCCCTCAAGGTAAATGTGTACATTTTTCGTTAGAAACAATTTCCCGGCTGATAGCCGGTTCCTCCTAAATAACAGGCTTGCTATCGCTCGCCAGGAAAAAATCGACACCTAAATGGCACGAAAGGTCTTAAAATTGAGAGAAATGGCGAGAAAGGTCATATACTCGCCAAACTAATGGGGCGAACGTCTTAAAATCTCCAAAGCAGTGAGGGAGAAGGAGTTCCAGTTGATACTGACTGTACTGTCTTATTGTGTATACAGTAAATATATCGGGAGATCATAAGTTTGCTATATATAATCGTATATTGACATTATTTAGTTATTCTATTGGAAAACAATAGATTAAGGGGGCAGGGGCGTATTTATTTGTTTATTTGTCTTTTTATTTTAATCCCTAGACCTCCATCCCAAAAAACAATATAAAATAAATCAATTAATAAACCAATTACAAAAAATCCTTCAAGATAAATGTGTACATTTTTCGATGGAAACATTTACCGGCCGAAGGCTGGTTCCTCTTAAATTGCAGGCTCGCTATCGCTCGCCAGGAAAAAATAGACACCTAAATGACACGAAATGTATTAATATTGACAAAGACATGGGGCGAAACGATTTTAAATCGCCAAACTAGTGAGCCGAACGTCTTCAAATCTGAAAAGTATTGGGACTAAACATGAGGAAGAACAGGGACCAGAAAAACGACCCATATCCCCATAACCTTATCAGCATACGACCACTTCTTCCACTTTATTATGGTTAATATTACTCGGCTTAGGAAGGCCATCGTTACAAGGACCGTTGGTGTGTGTGTGTTGTTAAGTGGACCGTCAGTGTATGTGTGTGTGTGTGTGTGCTTGGGAGTGTGTGTGTGTGTGTTTGGGAGTGTGTGTGTGTTTAGGAGTGTGTGTGTATTTGAGAGTGTGTTTGGGAGTGTGTGTGTGTTTGGGAGTGTGTGTGTGTGTGTTTGGGAGTGTGTGTGTGTGTGTGTTTGGAAGTGGGTGTGTGTTTGAGAGTGTGTGTGTGTGTCTGCTTGGGAGTGTGTGTGCGTGTGTGTTTGGTAGTTTGTGTGGGTTTGGGAGTGTGTGTGTGTTTGGGATTGTGTATGTGTGTTTGGGATTGTGTATGTGTGTGTGTGTGTTTGTGAACTAATTTGTGTTTGGGAGTGTGTGTGCGTGTTTGGGAGTTCATGTGTGTTTGGGAGTGTGTGTGTTTGGGAGTGTGTGTATGTCTGTTTGGGAGTGTGTGTGTGTTTGAGAGTGTGTGTGTGTTTGGGAGTGTGTGTGTGTGTGTGTGTTTGGAAGTGTGTGTGTGTTTGAGAGTGTGTGTGTGTTTGGGAGTGTGTGTATGTCTGTTTGGGAGTGTGTGTGTGTTTGAGAGTGTGTGTGTGTAGTGTGTGTGTGATGTGTGTGTGTTTGGGAGTGTGTGTGTGTTTGAGAGTGTGTGTGTGTTTGGGAGTGTGTGTGTGTGTGTGTGTTTGGAAGTGTGTGTGTGTTTGAGAGTGTGTGTGTGTTTGGGAGTGTGTGTGTGTGTGCTTGGTAGTGGGGTTGGGAGTGTGTGTGTTTGGGGGTGTGTGTGTGTTTGGGAGTGTGTGTGTTTGGGAATGTGTGTGTGTGTGTTTGGGAGTGTGTGTGTGTGTGTGTGTGTGTGTGTGTGTTTGGGAGTGTGTGTGTGTTTGGGAGTGTGTGTGTTTGGGAGTGTGTGTGTGTTTGGGAGTTTGTGTGTGTTTGGGAGTGTGTGTGTGTTTGGAAGTGTGTGTGTGTGTGTGTTTGGGAGTGTGTGTGTGTGTTTGGGAGTGTGTGTGTGTGTTTGGGAGTGTGTGTGTGTGTTTGGGAGTGTGTGTGTGTGTTTGGGAGTGTGTGTGTGTGTTTGGGAGTGTGTGTGTGTGGTTGGGAGTGTATGTGTGTGTGTTTGGGAGTGTGTGTGTGTTTGGGAGTGTGTGTGTGTTTGGGAGTGTTTTTGTGTTTGGGAGTTTGTGTGTGTGTTTGTGAGTGTGTGTGTGTGCTTGGGAATGTGTGTATGCTTGGGAGTGTGTGTGTTTGGGAGTGTGTGTGTGTTTGGGAGTGTGTGTGTGTGTTTGGGAGTGTGTGTGTGTGTTTGGGAGTGTGTGTGTGTGTTTGGGAGTGTGTGTGTGTGTTTGGGAGTGTGTGTGTGTGTTTGGGAGTGTGTGTGTGTGTGTTTGGGAGTGTGTGTGTGTGTTTGGGAGTGTGTGTGTGTGTTTGGGTGTGTGTTTGTGTTTGGGAGTGTGTGTGTGTTTGGCCTTTCGCATTTATTCATCCAATGTATTGAAAAATTATCGAAGCAATTTAGGCACTATCTTGACTGATTAGTTCTATTGTACTCACTGGTCTCTTTAACAAAACCCCGCAACAATCCTATCTAGTGATCTAGCTAAAGTAGACACCCCTATACGAGAAAGGTGAACCCCATCCTGAGCATACAGCTTATCCTTACCATAGAAAAGGGACCAGTTGTCCAGGAATGGAATTGCATTGTCCTTGAAATAATTCTCCAGACGGCTATTGATACCAATAGATGACCATTCCTTTCTTACCCCTCTTCTAGGTAGGATGCCGTTTACAATAGGAATACCTCCCCTTTTCCTAATTGTATCTAACACTTCCCAGTACTGAGTGAGCAGCTCCCCAGTCCTACCTTTACATACATCATTACTCCCTGTACTGAGACAGATAATGGGGCTATCTCCAATATTTGTCATGATGTCATCCACTTTCTCTATTACCCTCCCAACCCCGGCACCAGGCAGACAGACAAGCTTCCTAACATTTGTACAGGTAGACCTACCTAGGTGTCTGACCATGGATCGCCGACAATAGAAATAGACTTGCCTTTTGCCAACGATGTAGTGGCAACAGAGGCAGAAGCGGTTCCTGAGGCAGTAGCAGAGGCAACTTTGGGTGGGGGAGCAGCCGTTGCCTCAGTAAGTCCTCTGTGGGGAGACTTATCTTCTTGCCCCTTACTCTTCTCACCTTGGGAAACACTCCTTTCTTCACCATCATATTCATCAGGTAAGGTGATGAATTTGTTGCTGGTGATAACTGGTTACCTTTGTAGCCTGCAGGTTGTTGCACTGGTAGAAACCACTTTCCAGGGAGCATTACGATCCCTAGGAACACTAGTCTCACTTTTCTTCTCCGCCATGGTTAGTTTCAAGGCCAAATTTTCATTTTTGAGGGATTGAACCTCACGTTCCACATTCTCCAGCCTTTCCTGCAAAGCAAGACAAAGATGGAGAATATGGGAGGAGGTAGCAATCTCATCAACACAAGCCATATTTCACTAAGAATGTTCACTAGCCCCTCACTATGGGGTAAAAAGGTAAGTTACTAGCGGTCACTAAGGATGTCCTCACTGGTCAAAGGTCAGGGCACAACTGTTATTGTTGATTGCTGTTTTTATTGAGTTACTAAGTTTGTCTACTTCAATATCAATTTCGTCATGTCTTCTATTATTCAAATCCTGTACCATATGATCTGATAGTTCCGTTCTAAAGTTAGTCCAATTTGCTTTGCTCATAATCAGTCTTTCCTTAGTTTTTATTTTGATAGGTGATGTTGACGTTGTAGTTACTATAGGTAAATGGTCGCTTGCAGTAAGTGGTCCAGGTTCTACATAATAGTTAAGGTGAGCTTTGTTGTTAGTAAAGATTGTATCTGGTGTTGACATGGTAGAGTGTCCTATACAAGTTTTAAAGTATGGTCCTATATGTGTTAGCTTTCCAGTGTTCATAAGATTATTTAGTACTATTCCAACATTATTTAGTACTATTCCAACATTATTTAGTACTATTCCAACATTATTTAGTACTATTCCAACATTATTTAGTACTATTCCAACATTATTTAGTACTATTCCAACATTATTTCTATTTTGATTATCAAAAACTTGGTGTCTGTAATTGAAGTGTCCTATAATGTAAACTTGTATTGTATGTTGTAGTTTATAAGATTAAGTATGTCATTAATTGGTAGATATGGTCTCCTTGGGGGGAGGTAAAGTGTGGCTGTTAATATATCTCTCATAGTTGTATTAATTTTAACTGCCAGACATTCGCTTGTGAAGTTATCAATTATTTTGTATTTATACGGTTTTTTAATAGCTTTTTGATAACAAAAAAACAGGGGGAGAGTGAGGCTTAAATACCTGTTATAAAGATATTTCAAACTGTCTGCTTGCTAAAAGGTTTGCTAATGATAGATTAAAATCCTCACAAAATGACGAAGAACGGGTGAAATTTGTAGAACTACGACGCAAAGCCAAAAGGTTAATTAAGCAAAGTAAAAAGACCCTGGAGTTACATGTTGCGAATCAAAGTAAAACAAACCAAAAATAATTTTATATTTATATCGGAAAGAAGAGAGTAGTTACTTCAACTGTAGGCGATGGAAATGGAGAATATACCAAAGACGAAGTACAAATGAGTAATGCCCTCAATACCTTCTTTGCATCAGTTTTTACAACAAAAAACCTCATTGATATCCCTACAGCATCGCCGATTCAGATAGATAATTCTGATATTCTAAGCAATATCACTATTACAGAGAGAGAAGTATTGAAATGTTAAGACAAACTCAAGGTAAATAAAACGCCCGGACCTGATACAATCTCACCTAGAGTTCTACAGGAAGCTAAGGATGAGCTCTCCAAACCACTGACATTACTATTCAATAAATCCTTGCAGTCTGGAACTATGCCTGATCAGTGGAAACTAGCTAACGTAACACTGATTTTAAAAAAAAGGCAGCAAATCCCTACCCAGTAACTATCGGCCAATTAGCTTAACCTCAGTTGTATGTAAAATGCTAGAAACGCTCATAAGAAACACTCGTAAATCACTTAGAGGAAAATAACATACTTAAAGATACTCAACACGGCTTTTGTAGCAAACGTTCCTGTTTAACAAACCCGATATCCTCAACCTCTATGATGAGAGTAAAGCTGTAGATATTATATCCTTGATTTTCAAAAGGCCTTTGACAAAGTTCCCCACAAACGTTTACTGCTAAAACTAAAATACAAGACGGTGTGTTGAAATGGATAGAAAATTGGCTCAGCGACAGAAAGCAAAGAGTAGTCATAGACGGTAAGGCATCTAAATGGACCAATGTAAGTAGCGGGGTACCCCAGGGATCGGTACTAGGACCAATTTTCTTTCTAATTTACATCAACGACATAGATGAGGGTCTCACCTCTACAATCTCAAAATTTTCTGACAATACAAAAATGCAAATAGCGCACTCTCAAAAGAACAAGTTGACGATATGCACCACAATCTAGATAAGTTGTCACATTGGGCCCAAATTTGGCAAATGAGTTTCAATGCGGATAAATGTAAAGTACTACATATCGGATGCCAAAATGAGAAAGCAAACTATTTGATGAATGGCACTCAGCTTAAGAATGTAAACAGAGAAACCGATCTGGGGGTAACAATATCGAGTAACCTTAAACCGAGTCAACAATGTTCAGAAGTTGTTAAGAAAGCAAACAAAATAATTGGCTTTATAGGCAGGTCATTTGAGCATAAATCCAAAGAAGTTATCCTAACCCTTTACAATTCCTTAGTCCGCCCTCTTCTGGAATACTGCGTTCAATCCTGGTGCCCTTATTACCAAAAAGATATAGACAAGCTAGAACGAGTTCAACGTAGAGTTACCAAAATGATACCTAGCCTAAAGAACAAACCATAGGAGGAGCATCTTAGATAATTAAATCTATTTCCTTTAACCCAGCGCAGATTAATAGGCGACTTAATTCAAGTGTTCAAAATCATAAATATGAACTGTAGTAAGTACTTCACTATCGACCAATCTAATTACACGCGGGGAAATGGTTGCAAAAATATCGGTAAATCTTTTAACTCATACGAATCTAAGAATTTCTTCTTCAATCGAGTTGTCAACTTGTGGAATGGGCTTCCCCGAGACGTTATCAACTTCAGCACCGTTGATTCATTTAAACTTCGCCTAGACAAATATCTTGCATCAAACCCGCAACTGACTGCGTTTGTAAATGAATAACTTTATTTTATCCCCCCCTCAGTTACTAACCCATCTGTCCCCTACTAACTTCCTAATCCTGCCACGGACATTAGTTCCAGGGCAGTAGTTCCTTTTCCAATGTTCCCTTACCCACTCCAAACCACTGTTTGGACAATTGATCCTCAGTGTTTTGGAGAACAAGCAGCCTAGAAGGGTCACCAGACCTGTTGTTGCTTGATTTCCTTTGTACTCCTTTGTGCTTTGTACTAAATCATCTGTGAGTTGCCATCCTACTACCTGTTGCCATATTTTAAGGAACAAACTTCTTTTACATACAAAATTAATGTTTTGCAAATTATATATACATATACAGATATGCATATACATTGAAATATGCATAACAAATACAATCTAATCTAATTATATATATACATTTTGATACAAATCAATGAACTTAACAAAATCAGTAAAATGCAAAGCATAATATTTAGTATGAACGTATACAGCATAGCCTATATGAAACTATAACATGATACGCACAACACAGTGAACTAATACAAATATATAATAGTAATGATACAACGATATGTGCTGTTATATACGATGAACACAACTATATATACGAATATATGCAAATAGGAGTCTGCAGAGAGCCGCTTGGCCCACACAGGGTAGATCCCTTTCAAACTTTTACCTAACTTATGTAAATATGATGAAATACATATAGATATACATATAATTACATATACATATACATACATATACACGCATACATTACATACATACAAATACAAATTACGTATATAAGAACAAAAGCAAAATGGGAGTCTGCAGAAAGCCGATTGGTCCACACAAGGCAGATCCTTCTCACACCCAACCCTAATTATAAGGCCCAACTCACTAATACTATGGGGACTGACCTCACCAAAAGGATCAGATATCAAACTACAAGCTGTTTCAGTCTATAAACTGACGGTCTGGACATTTATTTCTAGCTCTTTTTATTTTATAATTTTCATGACTAGAAATAGATGTCCATATAGGCTATTCTGTATACGTTCATACTAAATAGTATGCTTTGCATTGTACTGATTTTGCTGTTCTTGAGTTCATTAATTTGTATAGCATTTTAAATATGATTAGATTAGATTGTATTGTTAGGCATATTTCAATGCATAATTATGCATATCTGTATTAGTATATATAATTTGTAAAACATTAATTTTGTATTCAGAAGAATTATGTTCCTAAAAATATGGAAACAGGTAGTAGGATTGCAACACTTTTGTATTTATATTGTACATACTAGTTAGCAACTCACAGATGATTTAGGACGGGTATCTAAGCCTCACTCTCCCCCTGTGTTCTTGTATTACCCTGAAGATGTCTTGAGATAATAGACGAAAGCTTGGTGTTCCAGTGTTTCAAATTTCCTAGCAAGTTTTACTACATATACATATATATATATATATATATATATATATATATATATTATAAGTAGGTCATGGCTGATTGGTAGGAAGCAGAGAGTTAGTAGTAGGGTAATTTGCTTGGAATCCGTGACCATTTTGTTCCTACCTTTTTGTCTCGATGGATTTGACAACCTGAACCATTTTAAAGGAAAATTAGCTCCTATGCCCCTCTGAAAAATGAGGCTAACTCTGCTAGAGCCCAATAATAAAAATGGCTGCCAACGCCATCTTGAAAAACATGAAATGTAATATCTCTGGCATCAGATGAGCTACAAGGACGAATGAGGTGTCCTTTTCACTAATTCTGGCATTACAAATCCACTGGAATGGTTATTGTATTGTATTGTATTGTATTGTATATTGTATTGTTATTGTATTGTATTATACTAATTGTACATACTAATCTGCCACTTCACTGTCACTACATGATTCACTGTATGAGCCACTATCAGAATCACTGTCCTCACTTTCGCTGCTATCATCACTGTTGTTCTCTGCCTGCGGATTTGTAGGTAGTGGTATGGATGGGGGAAGTGGGGGCTGGGTTGAACAGACAGGCAGACATAGGCCATTTACAAGATGCCATCCATGGCCGATCGGTGAGGGGTGACTTTGGAGCTGGTAATGCTTTTGCAAATATGCAAGATAGTTTGCACGCTCCAAGTGTGGCCGGAGACTGTCCAAGTCAGGCACAAGTCGGATAGTGCTTTTTTTCTTCTGAGCTCTCCACTTCGCTGCCCTCGCATCTCCCAGGGTCTTGCTTTTGGTATCACCATAGACATATCGAATGACAAACCGCTCCAAACCACTGAATACCTGTTCTGTGACTAGGAGCTGTGTACCACATGCTGCTAGCAGGTCGTGTGCCTCTTTAGACTTCTCCAGACGATCTGCGATGAGCTTCTTGCTTGCTCCATAGAAGCCAGAGTTGTGGTCACACCCTTGAGGACATGAAGTGGTATGATGGATGCAGCCATTGCCTCACTGCACAAACATCGGGCATAGATAAGCTGACGTTTGCGTTTCACACACAGGATTCCTGTTGTATTCTGAGCAACATATGCCGCTTGCACGTAGTTGTCTGTGTCCTCTGTGTCAATAACAACAGCTTCTGTGTAGCTGTCTGACCGGAGCACACTATGTATGGTGAGCATTGCCGTATCTGCCTCTGCATGGGAGCATGTGAGCTCTGGCACAAGCTTTCCTGTGGTGAGATTCTTTGCAGTGCTGCCAACTCCACAGTAGATGATCTCGGTGCTAGTTGTTGCTGCTGTTCTCTGGAATTCCTTTGAAGAAATGCCTGAAGGCGGATTTTGTTCTCAGGTTTACCCAGGAGAGCATGGAAAACTTTACTAGAAGGAAATTTATCTTCTGTCTTCATGAAGACATTGCTGATTGGCAGTTTTTTTGGCGCAGTATTCTCTCACTGTCCTTGATCGTGTAATTCTGATCATATGAATCATTGACGCAAATGATGCGCTCAGCATGCTTGTGTCTCGTTAGAACGAAGTGCACCAACTTCACTGCATAATCTCCCCAGGTATACTTGGTAACATCTCCCTTCTCTCTGTCTTCAATGGTAGGAGTTGTTAGGCGCCAGATTAGGCCCATATCAATAATAGACGTGTATACATCAGGCTCTGGAATGACAGTCATAGTTAGTTTTTGTTGAAGCTTGCTTTTCTGTGCCTTACGGATGGTTCCATTGACGTTGAAGATGGAAAGGCACTTGTCTGTAACACGATGCTGCAGGACTTCTTGAAGTTTGAGGGCACCACTCGTTTCAACTAGTCCGAGAAAAGAAGCCAAGGCATTACGCTCCATTTCCTCAGTCTTTCCCTTCAAGTTCTCACCATCTGCTTTCTTCAATTCCTGAGTTGAAAAGTTCAAACGCTTGCTACGGGGAACTCTGTCGTTGAGAGACTTGGTCTTGGAATACACTCTCTCATTCAAGAATTGCTTCAGTTTGCTTGTGCCATCCTCCTTTGCCGATTTCAAGTCGGCAGCGAGAGCGTCTGAGGCTGGGATTCCTGACTGTAGGGATCGAAGTGTCTTGTTTGTATGGTCAAATGGATCACACTTGAATTCAGTGAGACATGCGCTTATATCCTGTACAGCTTGTTCATCCTTCTTCTTTTTACTCGACGAGCAATCAGCATGCTTCCCTTTTCCTTGTTTCTTGCGATTAGCATGGCGATGGACCTTTGTTCTCACCTGATTGATGTTATTCACATTCTGAGTGTTTGAAAGGAGCTGCTTTGCATTGTTCAGAATGGCCAACCAACCAGACTTCAGCTTAGAGCCCTTATTCATAGTTGACTCTATCCATATGTCGAGGGTGACACACGAATATGGTTTTCCTGTCATTGACTGTGCAAACATACCACTCTCCATGAATGCAGCCTGATCGACAGGAAGGGTATCAAGCACTGCGGTGAAATCGGGGAGATGCCGACCATACTTGTCATTATCATAGATTTGCATCAAAGGAAGCATGAGCTTGAGTGAGGACTTGAACTCAGTCCAGTTGCTTGTTCTGATTGCATGGATATTTTGAGTTAGAACCTCAACCATTTCCATGAATGACATCCAGTATTCTGCTAGTGGGGCACCCTCAAAGTCCTTGAAGAGAGCATCAACGAGGTCCTTCAGCTCAGCATTTCCCTCTAGCTCTGCATGTTCATCTGCAAGTTCCTGTGCATCAATCGGATGTCGAAGCTTGGCAAGGGATGACTTTACTTCTTCAGATAGAGGGGAATCTTCCAAACATTTGTCTATGACATGGTGGACCAGAGTCTCGTAGAATAGTCGCAAGCAGCGAACCCCACGCTTAACATGTTTTCCACGAAGGGCCTGATCAACAGACCCGTCTGCTATAACACCAGCTGCCACCAACACATCTGAGATGCCAGATCCCTTAAACCCCTTGTATATAGTGTAGATGAACGACATTTGGATATGGAAGGGTGCCATGAATGGTAAGATTTTGCTGAACAAATCAGCATTCTCACTTTTCAACTCTAGCATGAGCACGTAGACAGGATGATCACCAACAATTATTGCAAAAGGCATCTTTTTTTCTTCGATTGATTTTGCAAGCTTACACATCACATCATTGAGAATTGTCTTACTGGGTGGGTTGGGATAGGTCATGCGGTATATTGCTCGACTCTTCTCATCTACATTTGACATGCTGGCGTGAAACCCTGAAAACCCAGGCACAGTCTGTTCTTCTGGCTTAGGTCTCGTTCGGTCATCTTGCGCCCTGGCCAATGCATGGATCACACCACGAATTCTTTGCACTGATGTGTCAGGAGGAGGAGGAGTACTTTGATCAGCTGGTGGCTTCCTGAGAGGTGGTTCCCCACGCTTCGCTGTATTGTATGGGTTGACTTTTTGCATTTCACTTCCGAGCTCTTTGAGAGTTGTCGAGAGGTTTGATGCAAAGTTGGCACCGGGAACTGGTCTATCCTCGTGATTCTCGGAAGGAAGTTCTGTATCAAATGATTCTGGCTGCACAAACATGACATTAGTGCGGTGTGACTGGCCAGCACCGGTCAGTGTGTCGCTCTTTAAGTCATCGTTGTCGACTATAGCGATAGCAGGCTTACCCTCAGCTAGTTCGAAGGGGCAATCAGATGAGCACTTGAGGTCATTGACCACCCAAAAATCTTGCAGCATAAGTACGTCATTGTAACTGATGCCCAGTCCATCTTTGTGCATTATGTCGACTATCTCCCTACTCTTTCTCAGTCCATGTAGCAAGACAGAGAGATTCATCTCAAATGCAGTGCGTTTTCCAGTGATGTAGCTTGTGAGGATAGATGCAATCGATCGGACGGATGGACTGTCATCAATTGCAGACTTATTTGGGTGCTTCAGCCATGTGAACAGCTTCAGCAGGAGCTCACTGAGGTCTTCTTCTCTCTCCAACTCGTGCATAAATGGGAGCCAGGGAATAGTATTTGTCCTGATGACTTGCTCTCTGAGTCGTGCCGCAACATTCATCACCAACTGATCATTGCTGACACCCAATGAAGATATTTTCGCCTCGATGTATGTACCTGCTGCTGTTGCATCATATACCAGTTCACTCACATTCTTTTGAATGCGTTCATGAAATCCGATGTCTTCCCCAAATTCATTGACGAGAATTTCCTTTAAGTAGCTGGATTTTACTACCAAGTTATGTCCGTGATTTGAGATAATGTGCTTACAGTTCTGCAGCAGGCCTTGCAGTGTGCGAATTTCATGGTCTTTGAAGATGACTTGACGAATATGATGAAAGAAGAGAGTTTGGGCCTCTCGGAGGTTTACACGCTGCAGATGTTGAGTGCTTTCATCTGAAAAGGGCTTGTGGTCGCTTACATATTTGCACCAGCACGCACGATGGTAGCGGATTTCCAACCCAAATGCTGTTTGACTATCTGGGATGGATGCAATCAGAGTGTCAAGTCTCAATCTCATGACCTCATCTTCCAGATGGACAGTATGTAACTTGAATTTAGTCCAGGCATCTACTGTTGATAGGAGTAAAATCTGCTTGACACGATCACTACTCTTGTATGCCCCTTTCATGCACCACACACATAGAGTCTTATCGTGAAGGACACCCATACTGGAGCGGAGCCTTTTAGGTGCACTGGCCTCTGGGGAAGGGTCTTGTTGATCTGATGCTTCATCTCTTTCAAGACTTTTCCTCGGATTTGTGTTTGCGTTTTTCGGCTTGAGAGAGCTTGCGCTTGCTGGATAATGATGCATAACAAGTGCTATGCATGTGGTGACCCTTTGGTCCCTTCTCCCAATCCACATTTTCATGTATTTGTTGAAACTTATCAAGTTCTTTCCATTGTAAAGACTTTTCCCGGATGGATTCCCACTTCTCAGGTGTAATGTTTTCCAAACGATCATCTGCGGTACATCGCTTACCACAGAGTAAAATGCACTCATATTCATTTAATGTCTTGTCTGGTAACTCTTCACTCTCTCTTCTATTATCCATTATTTCGGTCACTTCACAAGTCGGCGATTTTCATCAGATGCGATCCATCTGAAACAGTAAAAAAGTAATATTAGATATACACCGCAGGCAGACAACAACAGTGATGATAGCAGCGAAAGTGAGGACAGTGATTCTGATAGTGGCTCATACAGTGAATCATGTAGTGACAGTGAAGTGGCAGAATAGTATGTACAATTAGTATAATACAATACAATAACAATACAATATACAATACAATACAATACAATAACCATTCCAGTGGATTTGTAATGCCAGAATTAGTGAAAAAGGACACCTCATTCGTCCTTGTAGCTCATCTGATGCCAGAGATATTACATTTCATGTTTTTCAAGATGGCGTTGGTGGCCATTTTGAATATTGGGCTCTAGCAGAGTTAGCCGTCATTTTTTAGAGGGGCATAGGAGCTAATTTTCCTTTAAAATGGTTCAGGTTGTCAAATCCATCGAGAGAAAAAGGTAGGAACAAAATGGTCACGGATTCCAAGCAAATGACCCTACTATAGTATCGATGGTGTAAAATCGGACTGGGGATTAGTTAAAAGTGGGGTCCCCCAAGGGTCGGTTTTGGGACCCCTTCTGTTCATTATCTACATAAATTATCTTGACACAGGCATAAAGAGTACGATCTGTAAATTTGCTGATGATACTAAAATGGGTAGGATAAAAAAGTTAGCTAGCGACAGGGAATGTATTCAAAAGGATCTCGATCATTTGCATGAGTGGTCCATAAACTGGCAGATGAGTTTCAATGTAGACAAATGTAAGGTATTAAGTATTGGAAATCGTAATTTAGAAGCGAAATACAAACTAGACAATGTAGAATTGGATAACTCAGAGTGTGAGAAGGATCTGGGGGTACTCGTTAGTAATGATCTGAAACCCAGAAAACAATGTATAAGTGTTAGGAACAGGGCAATAGAGTTCTAGGATTCATATCTAGGAGTGTTAGCAACAGGACTGCTGAAGTTTTTTTAAAACCATACTTAGCACTAGTAAGACCCAAATTAAGACTATGCTGTCCAATTTCGGTGCCCATATTACAGAATGGATATCGACCCTTTAGAGGCAGTCCAAAGAAGAATGGCGAAAATTATATATATTAGAAACTTATCGTATGAGGAGAGGTTGAAAGCCTTAGGTTTGCACACACTAGAAAGACGAAGATGCAGGGGAGACATGATAGAGGTATTTAAATGGATAGAAGGTATAAATAAGGGCGATAGAGAAGAGGTATTAAAGCTAAATATCGGCGACATAACCCGCTCAAATGGTTTCAAGTTAGATAAGTTTAAATTTAGGAGAGATATAGGAAAACACTGGTTTGGAAATAGAGTTGTTAACATGTGGGTGGACTGCCTAGAGCAGTGATTAGCTCAGGAACGGTTCAAAGCTTTAAGCTTAAGTTGGATTCCCATATGGATGATAAGGGTTGGGTGTGAATAGGAGCTGCCTCGCGTGGGCCGCATGGCCTTATGCAGTTTCCCGCGACCTTATGTTTTTTTTTCTTACGTTTCTTACTATTATTATTATTATTTGTATTTTATTTTATTTTGTATGTGATTGAGGGTGACAAAAGGCAGAACTACCTGTTACGAATGCCTCCCCCAGAGTTGAAAGAATGACAGGGCCAAAATAAAGGAATGCTCGAGCCAAGATGCCTGGACACACGACGTTTGAAGAAATTTAAGTCATAGGATGAGAGAAAGACTGATTTTGGGAGAGTTTCAGAGCTCAGCTGTTGAACAGAAGAAAGATTGAGAGTAACGTTTCACTCTTGGTTTGGACAGTTGCACAAAGAAGGGGTGGGATTGTGTTGCAAGACGGGTGCTACGTGCTCTACGAAGAGGTAGGCTATACACCGAGAGAGTTCTGAGGAACACTCATTATTGTAATAGTGGTAGAATAATAAGAGAGATGCAACATTGCGGCAATGAGAGAGAGACTGCAGAGAGTTAATGAGACAGAATGCTTTCTTTTCTACTTTGTCTAGAAGTGTTGTGTGAGAGGATCCTCTCCACATGTGTGAACAATACTCGATACATTGATACACTGTGGCCCTGTGCAGAGCAAGAAGCTGTGCAGCGGTAAAGAACCCCCGGAGGCTGTTGAGCACACCCAGCTTCTTGCAGATTACTAGATAAAGTAATAGTAAGTGAAGAAAAAAACTCAATTAACCATAATTTGGCTGAACATCCACTATACTATAAATCAGACATCCTATAGAAGTTGCACATTGGCCATTTAGTTTATTATGATTATCATTAGACGATTATTATGCAAATTAATGATGACCTGCAGGCATCAGAGATTTATTTGAAATACTATAGCTTATTCCCATTTTTATGTTTACAGTTTGAGTAAAATCAATATATTAACTATAAGAAATTGAATGACCAATGTGCAACTTTTGCGTGATGCCCGACTTATAATTTATTATAATGGTTATTTTGCCTAATTTTGATTAATGAAGTTCTTTCATTCACTTACCATAATTTTATTTTGTAAACTGAGTACATATCTATAATATTAGTTAGCTGGCTTTCCTGGTTATCAGTATCGGTTTCTGTTTAGCTTAGCACATAATTGTTACGTATGACATTTGGCAGTCACTGTAAGTATGGGTAATAAGATTAGGAAGACATTTTGAGATACGCTCCTATCTTGGTTTAACTGTTGACTCTATATAAGGCTGACTGAAGGTGTCGATTGCCTTAAGAGATGTAGATATTATGTTTTAGTTATAGATTGATTGTAGGTTGATCTCAGCTCTCGTTCTTTCTCTGCTCGTTGATTGATATATTAATTAGGTAGATAATTGTAACGCTGCCACTATCCCACTTATACCTTATACATGTTATATATAGGTAAAGGGGGAAAATATAGATCTCTGGTCCAAAACCACTTTGATATTATATTCAAGTACAAACTGAAATAATATACAGATTACTAAAACTTAAGTAAGTGAGATAGTCTTCCCTATATTGAGAGGGAACTCTAAAAGGTGACTTGTCTGGCCTGTGGTTCAAATCTATCTGTCGTACAAACTCCTCCCTACCTCTTAGCTCTCCTGCTCTTCCACACCTTTCTAGAGGTGAAGGAAATTTCCCTAACACCTTCCGGTCATACGATGGCGGCATGAGAGAGACATGCAAGTGCAATGATTGCTAATCTGGCCTGGGAACAGAATTCGAGTCATGACAAATCTGACAAGGAGTTACAATGGATTGCACAGTTGTTGTTGTTGTTGTTCCCTAAGCTGCCTGGCCGAAGAGCCCTGAGATTGTACAGTTGCCTTCATTAGATCAATCATAGAAGTATATTAGCTTAAAAATATATGATAGATGGTTATAATGATTTCATAATAAATAGTATGATTTTGAGATGTAATACGCCCCCACTAAAATCTTGCGTATCCACCGCAAGGCAGATACTTAAAATTATATGAGAGTAAAACAATTTACAGTTAAAGTGAGTAAGGTGAATCTAACTAATTCTATCCCTCTCTCGCTACCTCTCGCCACCTTTGGTCATCTCGCAGCACCTCTACAACACAATGCCTGGGTGACTACAGATGCAAAGGTAAGCTTAATAGCCTGGAAAACAGTACTGACGAGGCAGACAGAAGTTCAAGAAGTTTAAAAAATAAATAAATTGAAGATAAAAATTGAAAGTGGAATGGAAATTTTCTATGTATTTTGTTAATAAAATAAAAAGGTTATAGTAAAATTATAAAAAACGGAATAAAAATTGAACAAAGCAAACAGAGTTGCTAAGACAATGAACTAAAAAAAATTGCAAAAAGAAAAATACTATAGGTATTATCTTCAAACAAAATCCCAATACGATACCCAAAAATAATAAAAACCCATTATGCAATGAAGTTTGGAGTAATACAATTAACAAAGCAAAGTAATATTGATATAAAACAATATGAAAAACTAAAATATACAGCTGCAAGCAAAAAATAAATCCTAGGTAATATATAATACAGTAGGAAAACAAATAAAGTCCTACTTAATAGGATCAAAAAGGAATAAAAGAAATAAACACAAAATTCCACTTAGGTTAAACCCATGGCGTAAATATAAATAATATCCAAGTTTATAATAAAAAAAAAAAAAAAAAAAAACATTATAAAACCTTCCAAGTTTGATAAAACCACACTAAAACAAAAAAAAACAAAGTTAAAACCTGAGGTAAAATAAAAGGAAGACACATCTTATCTATAGGAACATGATATATGTCAATATTAAACATCCTATCTATAGGAACATGATATATATCAATATTAAACACAGCAAGCCACAATCCCGTGGAATGTAATATCATACCTTCCTATTCTGAAAACAATAATAATTGCGCAAATAAAATTCACATAGACAATTCGAATAAAATTGTAATAAATTTGTTCAACCAGGAGCTAACCGTTTTCCAAAATAATGCATTTCATATAGCCAATCCTAAAATATCTCATAAAATCACACATTCGTCGAAGAAAAATCCCAGTTTCAACTAACAGTAGTGTACAATTAATTCCAAAATAAGTACATTAAATAACATACAACACCTGGGGAACAAATTTCACAAACAAAAAAAGACCCCCCAAAAAAATAAAACAGTTAACAAACCCAAAATAAAAACGCTTATAAGTCAATTCAAGTACCGTACATACAGACATTAATAAACTAACTCCTAAATTTTATTTTATCATAGAATCATAAAATTCCACACCAAACATAAATGTTGAGAGCAAAACAAAAATAAAATCAAAGATACAGTAGTCTCAATAGGATATACATAATATTTCCCTTCTCCTCCATGGCCGTTCATCCAACGAGGACCACGAAAAAAAAAATATATATATCTATGTACCAGGGGAAATTTTATTTCAGTTTCCCCCAATACTCCAAACCCATTTTCCAAATTATCTCTTTTCACTGAAATAAGCCAAAACAATTAAATCAAACATATATATTAGTCAAACTAGCCAATGTTTCATGAAAAAATACTAAATAATAGATTATTTTAATCTCACTGGGCCCAACAAACTAAGGATCTGATGTTGCTTAACCTCCATTGTGTAAAAGTGAAAAAGAAAAAGAAAATCTACGGAATTTATACATACCATTTCAATTCCGAGAAAATCGTACAAATTAGAATAAAGAGAAAACAATTGAACAGTAAGTAACTCTTAAAAAACAATGGGAAACACATGACTAACAATATCCTGTGATCCAAAAAAAATTAACTCGAAATTAAACGCTAGGGGAAAAAACTTTCAGCTTAGGGAAAATACTCATGAACAAAACAATTGCCACAATATTAGCGAACGAAAAATTACCGATTTATATATAGCCCGTAGCAATATTAAAAGGCAAACACGAAAACACAAAAAATGGGCTAAAACAAAATTGTATGGAATATTATCTGAAGTTCCCCAAATATTCGTCAGAATCAACCGAACGAGAAACAAAATTGTGAACGATTCCAAAAAGAATACTCCAAGAAAATATCAATCAAACTTCCAAAATTCAATTCAAAAGAACTCGAAAACAAATTCTTGAACGAGTGCATTGCGGTAGAGTCCACAATTTGGACAACAAGATGTTAATTAAAACCCGAAAATTAATCTTTACAAACTCGCATTCAAATTAAAGCAAATAGTATCGACCATCGTGTTGATAAAAGAAACAATATAGGCCTGCCAGCGAGTGAAAAACAATTAAGATGGAATTGATAAATTCGTTAGAAATCACAATAGATGTTAAGAGAAATTAAAATCACACTGTACGTACGATAAAGATGTTACACAGACGCACTTCTAAATAACAAGAACAACATCAATTACCTTGGCTGCCGAGAGCGAGTCGAAATCGAAACGGCATTAGGCCTAAACCCACGCACTTATAAAAAAAGATAAGAAAAGTGTTTAATTGATGAACACTAGAATCACTTTAAAACGTCAGATGTATTAAAAATTAACATTAAACTTAACCGCTTAGATCAACGCGCGGGTTTATGAAACTTAAGAAAAATTAATTAATATTACTGACTTGAGAAATTAACCCCTATAAAGTCTTAAAAAACAATGTTATCACTTAGGAATAACAATTTAATTAGGGATACATCTGGAAATTACCGCAACTCGCACACACTTATACACTATGCAAGGGAGAGAGACAGACTGATTGACTCACAGGATGAGTGACTGTCTGTCTGTCCGTCCGTCCACGATCTTGGGACGGGTCAGGAGATCGCGGTATGACATGATCCATATGAGAATACAGATATGAAATGACATGATGAGAAATTGGAGTTTTGACTGAACGACATGATAAATTGACCGTCATGTCACTGATGATTTGACATGTGTTAGAAAACACGCAATATCTAGGAAGACTCATTGTATGAGACATAATTAATTAGCAAATTGAATTTATCTCGCTAGACATGCGGGAAATAATTGACCGTAATATATAGATGTTTGATATTCGCTCTACACACCTTAGAAGCACTTTAAGTGAGTAGTGAAGATAGCCAATTTTCTATACCAGGAGTGGGTTGAGGTATTGGTGTGGTCGAGGGCAGAGGTCAGCCTCTGTTTATCAACACACGCGCTGAATCTGCTCAGCTGACACAGGCTCCCCTCTCACGAACATTGTCTCCCGGCAGCTGGTAGACTGGTAGACTGGTTGCCTGGTAGAATCTCGAAGTGTAGAAATGGTTTTAACTTAACCAATTTGTGGTTTGTTGTTGGAAATTAACAGAGATAATTTGAACAGGAACTCGATCAGGAAACAATAAATACAGAGCTGCTAGATGATTTGTATTGTAGACCGGATAATACTTGGTCAAATTGTAGATACTGGATACTGTAGATACTTGGTAGAATGGTTGAGTGCATAGGCTTGATAATTCTTTAATTCTTGATGGAACGTGGTGTAAACCGCCTCAAATAATAAAATAGTAATGAGGACCACCGGTGCCTACCATGTTACATAAGACTTTTATGTGTAGTCAAATGTATTCATAGGGTTAACTCTGCTCGATGATGATAGATATATTAATTGGGTAGATAATTGTATCGCTGCCACCATCCCACTTATACCTTATACATGTTATATATAGGTAAAGGGGGAATATAGATCTCTGGTCCAAAACCACTTTGATATATTATATTCAAGTACAAACTGAAATAATATACAGAGTACTTTTAAGTAAGTGAGATAGTCTTCCCTATATTGAGAGGGAACTCTAAAAGGCGACTTGTCTGGCCTGTGGTTCAAATCTATCTGTCGTCCAAACTCGTCCCTACCTCTAAGCTCTCCTGCTCTTCCACACCTTTCTAGAGGTGAAGGAAATTTCCCTCACACCTTCCGGTCATGCGATGGAGGCATGAGAGAGACATGCAAGTGCAATGATTGCTAAACTGGCCTGGGAACAGAATCCGAGTCATGACAAATCTGACAAGGAGTTACAATGGATAACCTCGAGATTGTACAGTTGCCTTCATTAGATCAATCATAGAAGTTCTGACATACGGAGCCCTATATGTTTATTTAAGAGTTAGAATTAAGAGTTGAAGGAGTGCCGAACTACCCAGGCGGCGAAGCAGACCAGCGAGCGAACCAGCGAGGGGGAAACCAGCTCGTCCGCATACCAGCAAACAAGCCTTCACACCTGCGTGCGTCATAGGGGACCCTGCAAACTACTTCGATGACCCGAGGCTATGACGTATGATCGACGCCAGGAGACTCTATTGGACCACGCACGTGCTACGCAACTCGAGGAGCTGTGATTGGGGCGAGCACCATCAACCGCCTCCTGATTCGCTCCTACATCATCATTGAGTAGTGGGCATTCAAATCAGTCTCATTTGGAGTTGGGAAGGTGAACTTGCAGCTGGAGGAAGACGGGGTGAAGTATTATAATGGGATTGTGACTGTCAGTCAGATTATATAAGTGTGTGTTAAGTGTGTTCGGTGTAAACACTTACGTTACGTTGGTTAGTGAGATATGTGATTGGGAATTAACGTTAACGCTACTATTATGTACTTAACTATTTGATTGGGAATTAACGTTAACGCTACTATTATGTACTTAACTATTGATTGGGAATTTACGTTAACGCTACTATTATGTACTTAACTATTTTAGTTGACTGACTTGTGGACTAAAGCAACTCTTTAAGTAATTGGGTTATGATGAAAGTAATACTATTGTTTTATATTAATACTTAAGAGTTCTTTCATTTTCTTTTAATTAAGCTTACATTGCTTAACGGTGCTTAGTACGGTGATACTATTGTCTCTTATTAGTAATATCGCCTTAGACTAACATGGCTGTTTTAATGTTACTTCTAGTGATTTCCTAAGCTGAAGAAAATTATTTTAGCTTCAAAATATTATTTTGCTTTTCATATTATTTGAGTGAGACCTGAATCGAATCTATGACGCGATCCTGTAACTTAATTTACTCATAAATCAAACTTCAATGTTACGTGGTTAAGAAATACATTTAACTAATTATTAAATATATATCTAACTTTTTATGTGACTGATATTAATCCTGATGATAATAATAATATAATACTATTAACGTAAGACAAGAACCAAGAATAATGACATTAAATATAAATAAAAGGACATAATTATAAGAAAACTATCTATTCATTTCAAAAAGGGTAAGAGAAAACAAATACTTACTTTAATATTTATCTTTCAAGACTTTTTATAGAATTAATAGTCATTCTTTAGATATACTTATTCGGTTCATAACCATAGCCTACTAAGCTTTGGTTAAATAATAATTCTTTATAAATACTACATGACTTTAATTAGTTTCCGTATTTTTCCATAATTAAAGAGTATCAGTCAATAAAGGATACAAAGTCCTAAGATCCAAAAGGAAAGGAAGCAACAACAGGAAATAATTTTATTAGATTTTACTTTTGTTTTGCCTTCAGCTGACTGATACCTTAATATATATCTCTGTGCTATCTTGATTCATCAAGTTAACCACTTGAGGATCAAGATACGTAACAGAAGAGTGGCGACCTTGGCAGGATTCGTTTCATACAGTTTCATTACCGTTTCACTACTTAAAAACCAAATATTAATCATGCCTCATCTAATTAATGACGAAGATGCTAGAGTTTTCATAGAATCAGAACCCACAACCCCTGATATTGACTGTGTGTCAAAATCCGAACTGAATGTGCTTGCCTCACATCTCCAATTAACTGTCTCAAACATGTCCAAAGTAGAGGTGGTTCAGACCATAAAAACCCACCTGTTCCCTGTAGAAGGCGAGGAGGGTAACGGAGCAGTTGGTGGGATCCTGAGTAAACCTAGCCAACTTTATGAACAATTGCCACCTGGTTTGACCGGTGATCAAGTACTGGAACTAGCCAGAATAAATACCAAAGCAAAGACCGAACAAGCCAGACTAAATGCCGAACAAGCCAGAGCAAATATCGAAGAAGCCAGAATAAAGACCGAACATTATCAATATCAATATCAAATAGCTCAACTAAATGTCAATACAAATGCTCCCGTAATTGCTCCCCCTCTGGGATTGACTATGACTAGTGTCATTCCACCTTTCACTGAGGATAATGTGCAGGATTTATTTGTTTTGTTTGAGGAAGTTGCTGGAGGTATGAAGTGGACAAGAGATCAATGGCCTTTTATGTTACAAACCGTTTTGACAGGGCAGGCTCGAGCCACGTATTTGTCAGAAGTAGCAGAGGTTAGGCAGGATTATGACAATCTCAAAGAAGCTATCCTAAAAACCTATCAATTGCAGCCTGAGGCTTACAGGCAATCTTCCCGTAAAAACCAGAAGAAAGTAGAAGAATCCCATAAGGTATTTGCCAGGACCATGACTAAAACTTTCAATCATTGGGTCAAGATTAAGAAAGTCACAAGCTACAACGATCTGAAGGAGTTGGTCCTGTTAGAAAATTTCCTATGGAAAATTGATTCTTCTGTATCCTATCATTTAAAGGGGAAAAAGGTAGATTGTCTTGCCGACGCCGCTGACATGGCTGACACATACGTGCTCAACAACAAATTTCGTGGAAAGAAGCCCTACGATAATTCTAGTTCTAATTTTAAGTATCACAATAACAAATCTGACAGACCCAGTCACAAGCCTGTAACGTCTTCCCCAGCTAGCCAAAATAGAATTGTTCCCCAACTAAAAATGCGACTCAGGTCAATGGTAACAGAGGTGGGGCCCAAATTAATAGTAATGCTCAAAGAGGGAACGTTCCCGTATTCCCTAAAGTATGTACTTTTTGTGGCATGAGAGGACACCTAGCTTATCAGTGATGGGCCAAGGAGAAAACCGAGAGATCGGGGCAGACAGTTGCCGCCGTATCTCAAATTCCAGATGTGCCTTTAATGCAGGGTTCCCGACAGGAGTACCTAGCACCAAAAGTTCCTTTAATGCAGGACTCCCGACAGAAGGAGTACCTAGCACCAATAGTTCCTTTAATGCAGGACTCCCGACAGAAGGAGTACCTAGCAGCTAACGTAAATCATCTAGACAGGGGTGTAGTAGCATGTGTGGTGCAACCCACTAGGGTTAAGCCAATACAAATTTCACCATCAGTGCAGGACCGTTACCGTTCCTTTATTTCATCGGGCAACGTGAGATTAAATGGTTGTATGCATGAGGTAAAAATTCTGAGAGACACAGGTTCTACTAGCACCCTCATGGTGAATCCTTACACCGAGTGCCCACCTGGCGAACCAGTTGTAATGAGAGGTGCTGGCGGCCAATTTTATGTACACTTGGTAAAAGGCGAAATTGAATGAGAGTTACTACAGGGTGAGGCCACCATAGCTTTGTGTAGGTCCCAAGATATCCCTGTGCCCGGGGTAACACTCCTTTTGGGGAATGATGTGGCAGGTGAGAAGGTCCGACCAGACCCCATTTTGTCACTTTCCCCTGTTAACGAGCCACTAACCGGTGAGCTCGAAAAGGAGATGCCAACAGTTTTCCCTGTGTGTGCGGTCACACGTTCAATGTCTCAAGTAGCAGTTCCCTCAGACCGAAATGTACCGAATGTAAGAGTTGATGAAAGGGATGATGAGAGTGTGAATGATGCTCCAACTGTGCCTGATGATGTGACTGAGGTGGATTTATCTGACACCTTTATCTTGACCCTAACGATGACCATGAAACCCCTCCAAATTGTCCTAGTGGCCTGGTAGAGCTACAGAGAGATGATAGTGAATGCAAGGAGTTAGCTGCCAGGGCCGTGAGTGAAGAGGAATGTGAGAAGGAGGGTGGTGAATGTTTCTACCTCAAAGGAGGAGTATTGTGGCGTAGATGGAGACAGCCACACAGACCAATCGATGACGGGGCCTGGGACATCCATCAAGTAGTAGTCCCCAAACCTTGTCGTAGAGATATCTTGGAAATGGCACATTGTATACCATTGGCAGGACACCTAGGTGTGAGAAAAACTCTAAGACAGAATCAGAGCCCACTTTCACTGGCCAGGAATGCGTGCAGATGTAGTGGAGTTTTGTAGAGTGTGTCACACTTGCCAGATGACAGGAAAACTCAATCAGAATGTGCCTGTACATCCTCTGGTGCCCTTGCCCGTCTTCGAGAAACCTTTTACTCGGGTGGTAGTGGACATTGTAGGCCCATTGCCTAAGACTTCCCAAGGTAATAATTATTTATTAACTATTATGGACATGGCAACTCGCTACCCAGAGGCTATACCCTTAAGGACTACCTCTGCTCCAACTGTCATCAAGGAACTGCTCAAATTCTTCACCAGAATGAGTTTCCCCCATGAGGTGCAAATTGATCAAGGTACTAATTTTACCTCTAACATTTTCCAGCAGTCCCTGAAGGAGTTGGGTATCGATCATGTTAAGTCTAGCACCTACCACCCAGAGAGTCAAGGGGTTCTCGAACGGTATCATCAGACATTAAAAGGAATGTTGCGTAAATATTGTACAGAGACCGGAGTTGAGTGGGATAAGGGGGTACCTTTTCTTTGATTTGCTACTCGTGAGGTTCCAACTGAATCCCTGGGTTTTTCCCCTAATGAGCTAGTTTTCGGTTACCAGGTAAGAGGTCCTTTGCAACTATTGCAGGATAGCCTAGTTGGCCAGGAGGGGAACCAAAACCTCCTCAAGTATGTTTCAGATTTCAAAACCCGGCTGAGATCCTCATGTGAGTTTGCCGCTCAAAACTTGACTGTGGCTAAAAGCTCCATGAAGAACTGGTATGACAGAAAAGCCTGTGAGAGGGAGTTTCAGCCCGGTGATGAGGTTTTGGTCCTGCTCCCCCTTTTTGGCCAACCTTTATCTGCCAAGTTCAGGGGCCCATATAAGATCATTCGGAGGGTGAGCAATACCGATTATCTAGTAACTACCCCAGACAGGAGAAAGCCCACGCAAGTATTCCATATAAGTATGTTGAAACCCTACCATAGGTCCCCTGATTCCTCTCCTCCAGATTCTCCCACTGTGGCAGTGAATGTCAGGACCTGTGGACAGCCTGGTGTGGACAAAGTCTTCAGTTCTCTTACTGACCCGCAACAGACTGTTCCAGAGCCTGAAGGTATCCATGCAGACTTTGACTTGTCATGTAGCCTATCCAACTTTCAGTATAATTCAGTAGCTTGGGGGGAATTACCATCTAAACTATGTCATCTTCCCTCTGATCAAGTGAACCAACTAATCTCTGTTTTATCTCAGTCTCCCAGTGTGTTCCGTGATACTCCAGGGCTCACTTCTTTGGCCTGGCACGACATCGACGTAGGGGATGCAACTCCCATTAAACTATCCCCCTACCGTGTCTCGCCACAACGCAGGAGTATACTACAGGTCGAGCTTGACTTCATGTTTTCAAACCAGCTGATCACAAGGGCCTTAAGCCAGTGGAGTAGTCCGGTCATACTTGTGCCAAAGCCAGACGGGAGCCATAGGTTATGTATGGACTATAGGCAAGTTAATGCTGTCACAAAGAACGATACCTACCCACTGCCACGGATTAAAGATTAAATTTACCGGGCTGGCCTCCTACAGCAGTAAGATTAATTTAATGAGAGGATTTTGGCAATTAGCTCTCTCTTGTAGCGAGGTAAATATCATGCTTTAGTAGTGCGCTTTCAAGCCTTCAGCTGTGAGATGCCTTGCAGTTCGAATAACGCTCCAGCTACGTTCCGGCTATGTTCTGATGTCATACCTGGAGATGTTGCCTACTTTGGGTGATATCCTTATTATATCCTCATTATAATCTTGCTGTTGCCAATCTGGTGGCGAATCTATTTAGGTATTATGTTTAATATTATGTACTATACTCCTTAAACTCTTTTCTAGGGGGGAGGTCTGACATACGGAGCCCTGTATGTTTATTTAAGAGTTAGAATTAAGAGCTGAAGGAGTGCCAAACTACCCAGGCGGCGAAGCAGACCAGCGAGCGAACCAGCGAGGGGGAAACCAGCTCGTCCGCATACCAGTAAACAAGCCTTCACACCTGCGTGCGTCATAGGGGACCCTGCAAACTACTTCGATGACCCGACGCTATGAAGTATGATCGACGCCAGGAGACTCTATTGGACCCACGCACCTGCTATGCAACTCGAGGAGCTGTGATTGGGGCGCGCACCATCAACCGCCTCCTGATTCGTTCCTACACCATCATTGTTTAGTATATAAGACCCGAGTAGTGGGCATTCAAATCAGTCTCATTTGAAGTTGGGAAGGTGAACTTGCAGCTGGAGGAAGACGGGGTGAAGTATTATAATGGGATTGTGACGGTCAGTCAGATTATATAAGTGTGTGTTAAGTGTGTTCGGTGTAAACACTTACGTTATGTTGGTTAGTGAGATATGTGATTGGGAATTAACGTTAACGCTACTATTATGTACTTAACTATTTGATTGGGAATTAACGTTAACGCTACTATTATGTACTTAACTATTTTAGTTGACTGACTTGTGGACTAAAGCAACTCTTTAAGTAATTAGGTTATGATGAAAGTAATACTATTGTTTTATATTAATACTTAAGAGTTCTTTCATTTTCTTTTAATTAAGCTTACATTGCTTAACGGTGCTTAGTACGGTGATGCTATTGTCTCATATTAGTAATATCGCCTTCGACTAACATGGCTGTTTTAATGTTACTTCTAGTGATTTCCTAAGCTGAAGAAAATTATTTTAGCTTCAAAATATTATTTTTGCTTTTCATATTATTTGAGTGAGACCTGAATCGAATCTATGACGCGATCCTGTAACTTAATTTACTCATAAATCAAACCTCAATGTTACGTGGTTAAGAAATACATTTAATTAATTATTAAATATATATCTAACTTTTTATGTGACTTTGATATTACTCCTGATGATAATAATAATATAATACTATTAACGTAAGACAAGAACCAAGAATAATTACATTAAATATAAATAAAAGGACATAATTATAAGAAAACTATCTATTCATTTCAAAACGGGTAAGAGACAGAAATATTCTTACTTTAATATTTATCTTTCAAGACTTTTTATAGAATTAATAGTCCTTCTTTAGATATACTTCTTCGGTTCATAACCATAGCCTACTAAGCTTCGGTTAAATAATAATTCTTTATAAATACTACATGACTTTAATTAGTTTCAGTATTTTTCCATAATTAAAGAGTATCAGTCAATAAAGGATACAAAGTCCTAAGATCCAAAGGGAAAGGAAGCAACAACAGGAAATAATGTTATTAGATTTTACTTTTGTTTTGCCTTCAGCTGACTGATACCTTAATATATATCTCTGTGCTATCTAGATTCATCAAGTTAACCACTTGAGGATCAAGATACGTAACAAAGTATATTAGCTTAAAATATATGATAGATGGTTATAATTATTTCATAATAAAAATAGTATAATCTTGAGGTGTAATATTATTGTGGCTCCCAGATTTCATAAATATGTGGGGAGGGTGAAGCATATCGAATGTAGAATACTTATTTCAATTGTAGGATTAGGTTGTACTTATTAACTGTGTGTGTGTCTTCAATTAGCAGCATATTTGGTCTGGGTTTACGTCTAAGGATTGGGTTTGGGTTTACATTTAATGATTGGGTTTGGGTTTACGTCTGAGGATTGGGATTGGGTCTAAGGATTGGGTTTGGGTTTACATTAAATGATTGGGTTTACATCTAATGATTGGGTTTGGGTTTATGTTTAAGGATTTGGTTTCGGATTATGTCTAAGAATTGGGTTTGGGTTTACGTCTAAGGATTGGGTTTGGGTTTACGTCTAAGGTTTGAGTTTACCTCTAACGATTGGGTTTGGGTTGACGTTTAAGGATTGGGTTTGGGTTTACGTCTCAGGATTGGGTTTGGGTATACGTCTTAGGATTGTCTAATAATTGGGTTGGATTTACGTCTAAGGATTGGGTTTGGGTTTGCATTTAAGGATTGGGTTTGGGTTTATGTCTAAGGATTATGTTTCGGTTTACGTCTAAGGATCGGGTTTGGGTTTACGTCTAAGGATTGGGTTTGGGTTTTCGTCTAAGGATTGGGTTTGGTTTTACGTCTAAAGATTGGATCTGGGTTTACGTCTAAGGATTGGGTTTGGGTTTACGTCTAAGGATTGGGTTTGTTTTACGTCTAAGGATTGGATCTGGGTTAGTGCTTAAGAGACCCATTGTGACCACGACAGTCTGGCGCCACACCTGCCATTCCCGGTATGACAGGTGTGGCCGATACCATGGCGCAGTTATTCAGGATATTGTGGCTGCTGATAGCCAATTTTGTTCAGCTATTAGGATGGACCTGTTTTAATCGATGGGTAAAGTGATAAAGGCCATAATCCCATTTATTCCTACGCCTCTTCACTAAGTTAATTAAAAATCGTCAAATGGTAGCTACAATAACAAGCAAGTGACACTCTCATGCCAAAATAGTTCAATTTGAGTCAATCAACCGCTTAGGCTATACCGTTAATTTTTATCGTCACTTTTTATTAAGGCAAACAAATATGGCTCTGTTGCAATGCTAACGGAAAATATATATATATATTTATATATGCTTCTTTTGTAATTATTAGTGCCCATTCTTTAACTTGTGATGACCAACATATATTTTGAATATTTAAACATACATGATATACTGTATACGGCAGATAATCTATCATAATATGTTTCTCTTTATTATACTACAGATCTATGTTGTTTTGGAAGACAACACAATACATCAATACGGCTCGTCATATACTCGTATTTCACACTCCTATTGCTTGTTAACTGGCCAAGAAAATAACCATGAAGGACCGTGGTTATTTAATAATTTACATGAATGTGAAGATTATTGAGCATTGTAATATACAAAGAATAAAACAATATATTTCGTTTGTGATAATATTTTTGTAAGAATTTTGAGATTATAGTACACAAAACCACAAGAAAATTGGAGTCTGCAGAAAACTGAGTGGCCCAAACAAGGCAGATCCCTCTCACTCCCAACCACAATTAAAAGGTCTAATTATAGGCCCAGCTCGCTAATACCATGAGGACTGTTACGACCGGGACTGCGAATAAAACAAGGTCACTTAATGATTGGACTAGTAATAGGGCACTATGCAACAACGGTACGCTAGATCCAAACCCTCGAACTTATATGCCGGCGAACAAAACACCTATACCCTCCAGAGTTAATCTGCGATAACGGAGTATCCTTAACTGGGCATAAATGTACTCTACTTCAGGCTAACCCACACTGGTATAGCCTGATAACAAACAAGATGCAAGTTACGTTAAAATGCATAAAAAAGGAATCTATGGAACGATCAATTAAATCACTGCAAGATTTAATACAATAAAAAGATGCTTCAATACAGTTACTTTAAACAACAATAAACTCTTCACTCCTATCTGAAAGAAAGTGAAGTATAGTCCTACAGCATAGACCTGGAAACTTCTGAAGAAAGTCTGATGCTCATAAGATGCTCATATCTTAACACCTTACGAGCGGCCTATGCGGTTTATTTATGTGTACCGCCCAGCGGGGTGTTTTTAGCCAAAATAGGGCTGTTTACGTGATCATTTTCATGCCTAAATAAGATCCAGAACGTAAAACAAGTATCTATCCCTGAAAGGGCATAAACAGAGCTTTCGAATGACACCATAACGATCCTTGTATGATGGATAGTTTCTTGCAATAACCGTGCAACGCGAGTGCAAAAAGCAGGTAATTCGGTACTTTCGGTACATAATTGAGTATGTAGCGAGTGAGAGAGGGAGGAGGGAGCCGAGATTTGTGTCAGTAGGTTCGCCGCGGTGGTCTGGAGCAGTCATACGCTCGCTAGTCTCCTGCCACCACTTGTCTCTCTCTCTCAGCCACATTACGTGCTGAAATTGCCACTCGACCTATGTCGAGCGCCGCCACATAGTCCAGCTTTATTTAACTCGACTTAAGTGGTGAGCCGCTTTTTAAGGGTTAAACTATATAAAAGCAGGAGGCAGGACACCACATGTGTAAATCGAATACACTAAAAGATAGGACATATAATGTTAACTGACACAAGAATACTATAAATGTGCAACGGTAGCAATGCTCGACACTAAAAGAATTACTTCCTCATCAACGAAACAGTCTAGTATGGTTGTGCGGCTCAGCAACAACCTAGACTTATAAATGCTGTGAATAATAATGCGTACATATCAAAGAGCTTATATTAAATACTAACAAGTGTCTACTCGATTAATAATGTCTAGCTGGGATACTCTAGGTAAGGAACTGGGGTTGAGCAAGACAGGCGCGTAGCCTAGCGATGTCCTTAAGACTGCATCCTTTAAGTTACGTTAATTGACAAGAGGGCTCTCTTGATAGATCCAGATCATAAGTATCTGGTTCTATCCTGGCGACCCTCTAAAGACAAGCAAAGAGGCAACAAAGTGTGGAACTGGTACAGGCCAAAACCCTCAGTCAACACAATGCTGCACTCGCAAAGGACGCAACCGAAAAGACAACCCAGGCTACCACGGGACCGGTCGAAGTCGTGTAAGTATAAGCAAACCGTACACACATCGGAGACAACGACTTCAGTTACCTTATCCCAGTCTAGCATTAAATAAAAGAGCAGAAACACTCAATCAATAATGGAAACACACAGAGTTCTTAACCAATACTAACTAAGAACCCTCAAACCTATTCTAAGTACATGTAAATATCTCTGAGGACGGCGCATGCAATACAATGGGCCGGCTATGAAAACTGTATGCAGAACCCAAGGGGATAAGTAATTGAATAAAGGCGAGAAGTAATGGAAAAGAAGAAGTTCAGAGAGAGAAACAGTGATAAAGGTGGTGATCGGGGGAGAGTATGCAAAGGGATGTTAGAAGCACGCGCGCCAAGCCTGTCCTGACGAGGACAGCTCCTGGGGACCCTCGTGTAGGAGGTTAGTTACACAGGAGCCCGCAAAGGCGCGATGGTCGGCCAATCACGGGCCGAGACGTCACAAGACAGCAGGTGTCATGTGACACAGCCAGACACGCCGGCCAATAGCGAGCAAGAGGCAGGGATGCTCCCGCACCTACAGACACTGACTACCATCTCGCTCTGAAAGTCTCTCTCATTCCCACGCTGGTACTATCATCACTACTATTGATATAAAATATAACCCGTTGTCACAGACGAAAACAAAGACCACCACGGGACTGGCTGTGACAATGCGATTACAAGGAAAGAAAGAACAACATTCTCTGATAACTGTAGCCCATTTCGATGTCCCTGGCGAGCGCTAGTGGCTAACGAGAGGCGATTCTGCCAACGCTGGTAGACGTCACAGGACTAACCTCACCAAAACGGTCAGTGGTCAGAAAACGGGGGTTTGCAGAGCGCTGATTGGCCCACACCCTGCAACTCCCCCTCACACCCAACCCATCTAGTCCATATGCCAATCTAAGTTTATCTTAAAGCTCTCATAAGAACATAGCACATACCACCTCCTTTACGTAGGGCACGTGGTACCCGTCTTGCAACTCAATCCCACCCCTACTCTGTGCAACTCTCCAACCCAAGAGTGAAACGTTACTCTCAAACTTTCTTCTACTCAACATCTGAGCTCTGGAACTCTCTCCCAGAATCAGTCTTTCCCTCTTCCTATGACTTAAATTGCTTCAAACTCCGTGTGTCCAGGTATTTGGTTAGAACGCCCCTTGATTTTGGCCCTTTCACTCTTTCAACTATGGGGGAGGCACTCGCTATAGGCAGTTATGCCTTTTGCCTCCCTCAATCATAGAAAAATAGGAACATAAGAAAATGGAAGTCTGCAGGAAGCTGATTGGCCCACATATGGCAGATCCCTCTCTCACCCAACCTTAATTATAAGGCCTAACTATAGGCCCATCCACCTCCTCTATTCCTCCCCTCTCCCCCAATCCCTCCACCTAATCGTCCAATTAGCTTAACCTCAGTTGTATGTAAAATGCTAGAAACGGATAAGAGACAGACTCGTAAATCACTTAGAGGAAAATAACATACATAAAGATACTCAACACGGCTTTCGTAAAAAACGTTCCTGTTTAGTAAACCTCTTAGACTTCTTCCACAATATCCTCAACCTCTACGATGAGAATAAAGCTGTAGATATTATATACCTTGATTTTCAAAAGGCATTTGACAAATTTCCCCACAAACGTTTACTGCTAAAACTAAAAGCGCATGGAATACAAGACGGTGTGTTGAAATGGATAGAAAATTGGCTCAGCGACAGAAAGCAAAGAGTAGTCATAAACGGTAAGGCATCTAAATGGACCAATGTAAGTAGCGGGGTACCCCAGGGATCGGTACTAGGACCAATTATCTTTCTAATTTGCATCAACGACATAGATGAGGGTCTCACCTGTACAATCTCAAAATTTGCTGACGACACAAAAATTGCAAATAGCGTACTCTCAATAGAACAAGTTGCCGATATGCAACACAATCTAGATAAATTATCACATTGGGCCCAAATTTGGCAAATGAGTTTCAATGCGGATAAATGTAAAGTACTACATATCGGATACCTAAATGAGAAAGCAAACTATTCGATGAATGGCACTCAGCTTAAGAATGTAAACAGAGAAACCGATCTGGGAGTAACAATATCGAGTAACCTAAAACCGAGTCAACAATGTTCAGAAGTTGTTATGAAGGCAAACAAAATAATTGGCTTTATAGGCAGGTCATTTGAGCATAAATCCAAAAACGTTATCCTAACCTTTTACAATTCCTAAGTTCGCCCTCTTCTGGAATACTGCGTTCAATGCTGGTGCCCTTATTACCAAAAAGATATAAACATTAAACAAGCTAGAACGAGTTCAACGTAGAGTTACCAAAATGATACCTAGCCTAAAGAACAAACCATAGGAAGAGCGTCTTAGAGAACTAAATCGATTTCCTTTAACCCAGCGCAGATTAAGAGGCGACTTAATTAAAGTGTTCAAAATCATCAAAGGCATCGACAATATGAACTGTAGTAAGTACTTCACTATCAACCAATCTAATTACACGCGGGGAAACGGTTGCAAAATTATTGGTAAATCTTTTAACACGAATCTAAGAATTTCTTCTTCAATCGAGTTGTCAACTTGTGGAATGGGCTTCCCCGAGATGTTATAGACTGCAGCACCGTTGATTCATTTAAACTCCGCCTAGACAAATATCTCGCATCAAACCCGCGACTGACTGCGTTTGTAAATGAATAACTTTATTTTATCCTCCCCTCAGTTACTAACCCATATGTCCCCTACTAACTTCCTAATCCTGCCACTCGCTTCCCGTCAAGGTGGCACCCGGCCTTCAACACATTCCCACCTCTATTCAGTCCAACTCTAACCCAAGAGTGAACCATGTTCCCAGCCTTTCTTCCCCTGAGCAAGTAAACTCTGGAACTCGCTCCCTCAATGTATCTTTCCCTCATCTAATGACTTAAACTGCTTCAAGCTTCGTGTGTCCAGATATGTTTACTCTTAACATACCGTAGCTTGACTTTGGCTCTCTATTACTCTATCAATTTTTGGGGGGAACACTTTTACTGGCAGCTTTGCCTTTGGTCTCCATCAAACACATAGGGAAAAAGATAGTCTGTGTGGTATGTGGTCAATATTAAGTATAAACGTATGATGATGGTATAACATCTGTGTGGTATGTGGTCCATATTAAGTATAAACGTATAATGATGGTATAACATCTGTGTGGTATGTGGTCAATATTAAGTATAAACGTATAATGATGGTATAACATCTGTGTGGTATGTGGTCAATATTAAGTATAAACGTATAATGATGGTATAACATCTGTGTGGTATGTGGTCAATATTAAGTATAAACGTATAATGATGGTATAACATCTGTGTGGTATGTGGTCAATATTAAGTATAAACGTTTAATGATGGTATAACATCTGTGTGGTATGTGGTCAATATTAAGTATAAACGTATAATGATGGTATAACATCTGTGTGGTATGTGGTCAATATTAAGTATAAACGTTTAATGATGGTATAACATCTGTGTGGTATGTGGTCAATATTAAGTATAAACGTATAATGATGGTATAACATCTGTGTGGTATGTGGTCAATATTAAGTATAAACGTTTAATGATGGTATAACATCTGTGTGGTATGTGGTCAATATTAAGTATAACGTAATGATGGTATAACATCTGTGTGGTATGTGGTCCATATTAATTATAAACGTATGATGATGGTATAACATCTTTCTGGTACCGGTACTAAAATAGACATATTTTTGACTTAGTAATAGTTTAATTGTCACTTGTACGCTAACGCATGTAGGCCAGAATATTTAATACGGGATACTTTTTTCTGAACTTAATAAAATTGTCCAGTGTTCTCCAAAATCAAGAAGTCATAATATGCTTTTGAAGGAGACACGTGGCTTAGTTTTATTCATCTTGCCTAAGAGACGTGTTTTCTACTCTGAACAAGATCGGCTGAATTCAGCAATAGTGTAATAAAAATATCATCATTCATACTGGAAGGGTTAAATTGATATTCCAGATACGGCAGACATGATATACCGCAGCCTACTTTATACTGCATAGGTGATTTTTGTTTTCTCTTTTCTTGAATATTCACAAAACTACTAGCTATAAAGTATCCGCATGCTCTGCCTTTTTAACTTCTTAGCATTGGTGTGTGTGTCCATAACTCATTTTGAGGTGTGAAGAACCTCACCTGAGGTTTGAGTCATACGCGTACATTGAACAAAAATACAAATAAATCTAGCTTACATAAGGTCCAAGTCACATGAATACTTTTTCTGGCGACTTTTGATTGACATCTATATTTCTGGCAGCATATTGGGACTCATCATCGGTATCGGCATCATTACTAACAAAAGATTGCTATTGATAGCTTGATTCCTATGAATATATAGTTCGGAAACTCCCAGACCAAAGTTAATGAGAGAAGCAGCTGGGAAAAAATTACCGTGTGAAGCCTTCTTAATTTAACTACTGACTCCACCCCCAACGTCCATATCCACTGTCCTACTATTCCTACTTTCATATAAGAACATAATAATACAGAAATCAGCAGAGGGCCTTATCGGCCCACACAATGCAGATCCCTTTCACACCCAACCAATTTAATTCATAATAGACTATCCAAATTACGTTTGCAATTTTCTACCGTTTCTGAGCTACAAATATATCTTTGCAGTTACTTAAACACATATTTAACTCTGCCTGTTTTTTGTCATTCTACGTAGGATTGCCTCTAGAGAGTATGTATCCATTCCATATTAAGGGCAACAAAAGTGAAACAGGATTATCCATATGAGGTCTCACTAATGACAAGTAAAGTTTGAAGACTACATCAACAGTTCTGTACTCACACTATAGATGCAACGTAGAATCCTGTTTGACTTGTTACGAAGGCTTATACATTGTTTTCTAGGCTTCAGATTATTGCCTACAAACACAATCAGATCTTTCTCAGTATGAGTTTTCTAATTATGTGCATACACAAAAATAGGCCAACAATCAATAATACATTCTTATCGAAATATATCAGATTACCATACTCTCTCTCTAAGTTCCAGCACAAGAGAGAGAGCGGCAATATGGACAAAGATTTAGTATTCCAACCATAGGATTAGAGTATAAATTAGCACGTGATTGTTAAATTTACTTCTTTTATAGCTCAGTTCTCCCAGACTCCCATCACACACTAGGAAATATGAAAGACGAAAATTAATCGGAAATTAATTGAAGTTACCCGATTAATTTGATGATATTTCAAATAAGTTAACTATTTTTTATAAATTAACTAGTTAAGGTAAAAACTATTAACTTACGTGACCCAACTCTGTATATATATATACGGTAACGCATACATAAAAACACATACGCACATATATACACATTCATATAAATTTACATAAATATTCAGTTATGGGCAGGCAAAATGTAATCGTAAATATGAAAACAAAAAGCAATTTGAAGCATTTAGAAGCCAGTTAAGAGCGTAAGATAACACACTTCAAAGTGTGGGCGAACGGACCTCAAGGGGTGGGCGAACGGACTATATTGTTTGGGCGAATGGACTTGGTTTGGGCGAATGGACTCCATTGTTTGGAAGAACGGACCTCATTGTTTGGGAGAAAGGACAACAAGTTGGGGCTAAAAAAACTCGTGGGCGAAGACTCGTGGGCAAAAAGACCGTAAACGCTCAGAAGGTACAGTTGGTCAATGTTCCAGCTGACCCACCCTCGCTCTGGGACTCGCAGAATTAGCTGGCAATACTGGTGTAGTTGCCAATCAGTGGGTATAATAACTTGAATATTTAAGCAAATCGATGAACTTTGGGTGAATGTTCGGAATCATACATCGCGATGTACGCATTTTTATTTGAGATAGGCTTACTTTCCCTTGTTTAGTATATGTTCTAACAATGATATAGCCGAAATCAGATCTACCAATCCCAATATTTATAAGACACACCTTCCTACACCAGTATTGCCAGATAATTTTGCTAGCCCAAGAGCGAGGGTGGGTCAGCTGGAACTTTTACCAACTGTACCTTCTATATTTTCAGAGAGAAAGAAAGAGTACACTACATAGTAACGATTACCAGCAATATGTAACATCTTACTACAGTCGTGAATCTAAGATATGAATTGTTATCAAATTATCTCAAGCAATGGCTTAAACTGTCTCAATCTCCGGGTGTCTAAACATTTTGACTCTAACATACCTTGAATATGGCTCCCTGTCATTTGTGTAGACATTGGGGTTGGGGGGGAGGAGGTGGTGGCTTGTTACAGGCAGCATTGCCTTTTGTCTCCTTGCTATATGTAGAAACAGAACACTATATCACTGTTAATTAATTTACCAACATTACTGCTCGTTTATCAATGTCTGACTAATATATTTCTTCTTTTTTCAGACAGGTAAGAGAAGCCATCAACCGTGTGTGAGAACCTCAGTCTTCGGGGAGAGTGAGAGTAACACAGGTAGGTCAAGACAGATACTTCAGTTCATTGGATCACGCTGAGGGCTGTTCTTGGCAGTAATATTTGCGGGGGATTGGGGAAAGGATAAGTAATAAAGACTAAACAGTTGCCTACTTTACATATTGAACATATGTATTCTAAATTCACTGCTTTACTTGCTTGGTAGCATTTAAACGTGTATTTACTAGAGTCTTTAATATAACTTCTCTAAGAAATGAGGAAGAAACCTATTAATGCGAGAAAAAAAATTGGATTTACAAAAGTGGAATGTAAGCTATACGTCGAATTGAAAAAGTTGACTACAGGATTGATGGAGAGTGGCATGAAAAGGTCCATTGGTGGAAGGTAGTGAAGCGGACGGAAGGGAGGGAGGGAGAGATACAAAAATAACCAAAGCTAAAAGTGGAGATTGGGGGAAACGGAGAAAACTGTAAACAATATAAAAAATAATAGTTTGGAACATTGTTAAATACAATAATATTACATATTTATGTTTTTGTTTTGTTTTATGTGAATGAAGGAAACAAAAGGCAAAGCTACCTGTAACAAGACTTAGTGTCTCTATCCACCACCAAGGTTGGTAGAGATCCAAGCTCAGGGCACATTATAGATAATGTATGTGTGTGGTGTGCTTGTAAAGTGTAGTGAAATTAATAAGAAGAGGTGTTTGTGAGAGTTCACTGGATTACTCTTTAATGGTGTCTGATCGCGGATAAATAATATGAATTTACTTTTAACAGCTTATGTCCGATAGATATTTACCAAGTACAGGAATATCGTCAGGCTGATGGACCAAAGTATATTAATACCATATGATTTAATGTGCGGTAATCTTTAACCCTCTGGATATTCCTTCAGTTCAATTTAATCGTTTATTGATAACGTTAATAACCTGTAATAAACAGTAATCACATATATGACAATATCATTGAATATAAACAAATCTAGAAGGAGTGCAAATATATGTAGCTTAACACTTTTATTGTGGAAGGTTTGTATAAAAACCGTAGACAAGTGTAACATCCCGAAAGCAGTTTGAGAGGTGTTGGAATATAGGAGTCAGTAGGAATAATTAATTAAGCATATAAGTGGGAAGTATATATATACCGTATATATATATATATATATATATATATATATATATATATATGTTTCTAATCTCTCAGTGGGGTTCGAACCGCCGTCCGTCAGGACGATAGCCGACGATTTAATCAACTACACCACGGCAGACTGCCGTGGTGTAGTTGATTAAAGCGTCGGCTATCGTCCAGACGGTGGGCGGTTCGAACCCCACTGAAAGATTAGAAACATTTAGTGGCTCACATGTAATTGTGATATATACTCGATATATACTCAATATATATATATATATATATATATATATATATATATATATACTTTATATATAATTTACTAATAGAGAAATCAGTAACTTGTTGGAGTAGGTAAAAACAATAAAGAAACAAATACATCAGAAGAACAGGACGGCATACATAATGTTTAAGGAGAGATGTCGACTGGAGGGATTTTTTTCTTGACCCCTTTCTCCCTCATGTTTAGCCCCATTGCTTTTGATATTATAAAACGTTTTCCCCATTAATTTAGCGATTTTAAGAACTTTCACCCCATATTAAGACCTTTCGTGCAATTCAGGTGTCTATTTTATCCTGGCGAGCGATAGCGAGCCTGTAATTTAAGAGGAATCGGCCTTCGGCCGGGACATTTTTCTACCGAAAAATTTACAAATTTATCTTGAAAGGGGCTCAAGGGGGTGTAATTTTAAGCTTGATGGAGGTCTAGGGAACAAACTAAATGCCTCCCCTTAAAGGAAGTAATAAGGAACAGGTAGGAGGCCGGAAGTATATTATGTTGGTAGTGAACAATGCGTCACGGATCTTTTTTATCGAAGAATTAAGTTAATATGGAACAACTGAATAGGCTATACAGATAAACTTGAAAAATAGATCATAATTGTAAAACTAAAGTGTGGTGTTGAGGTTTTGGGGAAAAAGTGATATGTAGGAAAGAGAGAGACCAAATGGAAGGCTTGAACGAAAGAAGCTTATCTAGGGATAGATAGGTAGATATTTAATACATCGATATATTTCGGTGAATAAAACACTATGTTATAGTAATTTATAATTTGTATAGAAGACATATATATATCACTGAATATACTGTTAGTGATATTCCCAGTCAACACGTACACTAATTTTGTAATGGTAGATAACATCAGGAGGAGCTTTAGTCTGTAAACAAAACAAAACGATAGTAATAATAAATATAAGGTGCATTATATTTTAAATATATATTTTGTTTGCAACAAGTTAAACCCACTAGCATACAGTCGGCCACAAAATATTACTTCGGTTGTGTTTTGACTTACGGATATTGTTACGACCGGGGCTACGAATAAAACAAGGGCACTTAATTATTGGACTAGTAATAGGGCACTATGCAACATAGGTACGCTAGGTCCAAACCCTCGAATTTATATGCCGGCGAACAAAAACACCTATACCCTCCAGAGTTAATCTGCGATAATGGAGTATCCTTAACTGGGCATAAATGTACTCTACTTCAGGCTAACCCACACTGGTATAACCTGATAACAAACAAGATGCAAGTTACGTTAAAATGTATAAAAAAGGAATCTATGGAATGATCAATTAAATCACTGCAATATTTAATACAATAAACAAATGCTTCAATATAGTTACTCTAAACAACAATAAACTCTTCACTCCTATCTGAAAGAAAGTGAAGTATAGTCCTACAGCATAGACCTGGAAACTTCTGAAGAAAGTCTGATGCTCATAAGAAGCTCGTATCTTAAACTATATAAAGGCAGGAGGCAGGACACCACACGTGTAGAGTGAATACACTAAAAGATAGGACATATAATGTTAACTGACACGAGAATACTATAAATGCGCAATGGTAGCAATGGTAGCAATGCTCGACACTAAAAGAATTACTTCCTCATCAACGAAACAGTCTGCTATGGTTGTGCAACTCAACAACAACCTAGACTAATAAATGCTGTGAATAATAATGCGTACGTATCAAAGAGCTTATATTAAATACTAATAAGTGTCTACTCGATTAATAATGTCTAGCTGGAATACTCTAGGTAAGGAACTGTGGTTGAGCAAGACAGGCTCGTAGCCTAGCGACATCCTTAAGACTGCATCCTTTAAGTTACGTTAATTGACTAGGGTGCTCTCTTGATAGATCCAGATCACAAGTATCTGGTTCTATCCTGGCGACCCTCTAAAGACAAGCAAAGAGGCAGCAAAGTGTGGAAATGGAACAGGCCAAAACCCTCAGTCAACACAATGCTGCACTCATAAAGGATGCAAGCAAAAAGACAACACAGGCTACCTCAGGACCGGTCGAAGTCGTGTAGGTATAAGCAAACCATACACACATCGGGGACAACGACTACAGTTACCTTATCCCAGTCTAGCATTAAATAAAAGAGCAGAAACACTAAATCAATAATGGAGACGCACTAAGTTCCCAACCTCTACTAACTAAGAACCCTCAAAACCTATTCTAAGTACATGTAAATATATCAAGAGGACGGCACATACAATACAATGGGCCAGCTATGGAAACCGTATGCAGAACCCAAGGGGACAAGTAATTGAATAAAGGTGAGATGCAATGGAAAAGAAGAAGGTCAGAGAGAGAGACAGTGGTAAAGGGGGTGATCGGGAGAGAGTATGCAAAGGGATGTTAGAAGCATGCGCGCCAAGCCTGTCCTGAGGAGAACAGCTCCTGTGGACCCTCATGCAGGAGGCAATTTACACAGGAGCCCGCAAGGGCGCGATGGTCGGCCAATCACGGGCCGAGATGTCACAAGGCAGCAGGCCCCTGGGACGCGCCAGGATCCGCCAGACAATCAAGGGCGCGGGAAAGCCCGCTCGCGAGCGGGAAAACTCCACCGAGCGAAGGAGGCCGCACATACATACACACGCACATACTAATACCACGCTGCCTCTATCGCTCTTTCTCCTTAACTTTACACAATGCATCTTATATTCTATTAACCTCTGAAGTGCGCATGGGGGTAATTGGAAACGTCCCCCTGTGCTGACGTATTTGAGGTGTTTCCGTCACTAAAATATTCATGGTGCCATTAATAGCATTAATACTTATCCATATGCGCCTATTATGGGTTGATTATAAAGGTATTAACCTGAAACAACAATAAAACGAGTGAAAACAGCGTTTGGATGGTCAAAATCGGAGATATAGCCCGCGAGTTGTATAATGTATGGGTGAGGCAAGCTGCTTTCCCGCCAATTTCCCCCAAGGCCACTGAGACACAGTCGATCGATACTCTCTCTCTCTCTCTTGCACTCGCTTGCCATCAGTGATGACAACACCCTGCTTGCAACTCGCTAATGTTAGCACGAAAATATACCTCAGAATAAGGGAATAACAGGGAAAATAGGTGATAACTGAAGGAGAGGAGGAAAGTGGGGAAGGAGGGGAGGTAGAGGACTGAGATTTTGCATGGCCCAGGGGCCCAAAAAAAAAAAAAAATCAATGTCAAAAGTTGATTTTTTTTTTCACTCACTCTTAAGAGTCTCCCCGCAGTCCGCCGGGGGAACTCTTAAGAGTCTCCCCGCAGTTCCCGGGTTAATGATATAAAATACTTCCCGTTGTCACAGACGAAAACAAAGACCACCAATGGACTGTCTGTGACAATCCGAGCACAAGGAAAGAAAGAACAACATTCTCGGATAACTGTAGCCCATTTTGATGTCCCTGGCAAGCGCTACTGGCTAATGAGAGGCGATTCTGCCCACGCCGGTAGACGTCACACCCCGCCCAAGATATAGGACGCTCAACATTAGGCGAGCACCATATCTGACAATGCAGAATGCCGACAAGACCCGTCACACATAGCCACTCCACCAGAAATGAAATGTAAAGCTCAAAGCTCAATTCTTACATAAAACAATATATTAACATAAAGAAAATCTTACAACCCCTCCCAAATATAATAGTATAATTTAGCCTGCTATGCTCCCTGAGCGAGCTTCACAGAGCCCAGCCTACTAAGTGAAAGACAGGTTCAACTTAGGACTTTAGCTATAACATTGGCAACTTACAATTAACTATCAAAAAGATAGTTTTTATGTGATTTTTGATTTAATTTTAATGTTGTTTTTGACGGCTGCTCTACAGGGGCAGCCTGATTTTTCTCCACTCTCAACACACACTGACTGAACGGCGAGGGTTCTCCTGCAAACATACCCACCCGTGACAAACAATCAGCCAAAACATTATCAGTGCCCTTAACATGCCACACATCCAACTTGTGTTCCAGCAGCAAAACATCACCTGGCACTGATAAACTGCCGAGTTCATCACCAGACTGGCACTTCTCTTCGCTCTCTCCGGCAACGGGGCCTGCCAATAACCTTTCACTAGTTCTACCTTCGTGATGAGCGAGGCAGCCCCGATTCGGTCTATGGTGTCGTCAACTCTAGGTAATGGATAGGTGTCTGTCAGGGATAATGCTTCCACACTCTTGCAATCACCATACACACTGATCTTGCCACTCAACTCAGGTTGCAAACTCACTGACAACGACCACTCCCGATATCCCTTATCCCTCAGACCCTTTTTCCATATGTAGTCTAGTTCTACTTTTATGACAGGCTGTCGAGCAGGATTTAAACGGTAGGGAACTAACTTGAGCCTTGCACTGTCTCCAGCCTCCATGTCAGATTCTACCCCATACATCAGACCTGGAGAAGCAACAAGCATGCGGACGTATTGCCACAGCCTAGTAAACAACTTCTCTCGGCGCTCAGGAGCAAGAGGTTGCAACTTATCTCTAAGAACAACTTGCCTAGTGCCCTCCCACAACCCAGCCGAGACCGCAGCTTCTAAACTATAGTCTCCCTCCTTCTCCACCTTCGTCCCTAGAACAGCCAGGTCATGAGAGGAACAATGAGTACCACCTGTGCAGTCACTCCCATAGTTCATAATTGCTAAGGCTTCCCCGCCGATACCGTACATGCGCACCCCCGCATTCCTTACGACTACATCTGCCTGCGCAGCATCAGCGCCTTCAGCGACATGGCCAGATACAGTCGGTCTATGGTAGAGCTGTTGCATCTTACTAGAGCAGCATTGGGAGGCTATGCGACGACCGGGCGCATCCACTCCACAGCTAACCTCACCAATCTGCTCAATGTCCTCATTCTGACCACCACCCTTGGCAGCCATGGGTCGATCCTGACCTGACACCCATGCCAAAGCCTCGTCGCCCACCTTGAACCACCGAAACAACGAGGCTAACGGTCTACTAACATTCAAGTGACCTGCCAGCGGAACATCGTGCACCGCATGAGTTGTGAGGCCTGGGTGCTCGGCACAAACAGTGGGGTATGAACCGAGCAGGGGCTGGAGCGCTGCACACTGCTGCTCAGGCAGGTGCTCTAGCGCTTCCACAGCCACCTGGCTCGCGTCCCCCGCCCACTGCTCCACCGAGACATGACAATCCCAACTCTCCTCCACCTGAACCCCACTGCCCCCCTCTCCTTCTCCACCTTGGCCGCTGCAGACCAACATAGGGACAGTAGTCTTCTCAGGTGGTTGCCTCACAAACTCCTTCGCCAGGTTCGCATGACATGTTTCCCCGTCCTCGTGTTCAATAGCCCCGTTCCCACAACTCTCCTCCACCTGGGAACTACTCTGTCGCAGAGTACCATCACGCCCAACCATGCCACTAAGGGGGACAGGTTCTGGGGCCACTCCGGAGCTCACCTCTGGGTCAAGTACTGAGTCGCCAAGAAGAGCAGCTGGATCAAAACTCACAAAACTTCTCCCAGCTTTAGCTTTCTCCTTCCGACCGTTCCTCCGCTGGTCTAGAGACTGAGGAATAGGCTGCGACACCTTAGATGCACGAGATCGGGTGACAACACACACCCTTTTCTGTGATTGACACCTCTCGACCAACTCCTGCCCCTCCCTACTCACGTCGGCCGCCCTCTCGGCACCGACTAAGGGTGGAACCTCAGAAGCAGGTACCGCAAAGTCGTTGCCGAGAAGAAGGTCGACGCCCTCTACTGGCAGTTTCTCTACGATTCCAACATCTATCTCTCGTGTCACACCATCAACCTCCAGCTCCACTCGAACCAACGGGTATGACCTTGTAGCATTGATACCCTGCACCACAACTACCCGTGCCGCGTTTATAGGTTGGCCTGTAAAGTTTATCATCAGAGTCTGGGATGCACCTGTATCACGCAACAACTCCAACCCCTGCTTGCAACCAGCCCAACTCACGCAGCCACGCCCTCTATGGTCTCAAAAAGCATCGCGGACAGGTTTCGAGCCTTCCAGACACTCCTTCACTGGCTGTGCCACCACATCTGACATATCACCCCGGGTAAATGCAGAAGACCTCAGAGACACCCCAATGTTGCTAGCCAAACACACGACTGCTGTAGGTTGGTTACTAGGGCAGGAACGTGCAAAATGCCCCTTGTTATGACACTTAAAACACTCTACTTCACCCTTGGACTTCCCCTGAGGTGGGGAAGGGCCCTGACCTTTCTTAAACGGGACGGTTTTTGGTTTGTGATCAAAATTAGTATCATTGCTCTTACTTTCGTTATTAAATGTTGCATCACTGACTCGGGGGGGTGGAGTGTTGCGCCCCTTGTTAACTGCATCGGTCCGTTGTGCAGACCCGCACCCACGAATCAGCGACATTCTCAGGTCAGCCTTTTGCCTTTTGTAGAGTTTTAGGCTGTTTCTCTTTGAGGTTCAAAGTCAGGTCGCCGCCTGTGCACTTAAAAAATTGCTCTAGAAGGACTAATTGCTCAAGCTCTTCGAACGTCGTCACCTTCTCTGACCTCAGCCAATTTCTCAAAGCATCAGACAGTTCCCGGGCATGTTCTAGAAAAGTGCACTCACGACCCTTCGTAACACCCCGAAACTTCAACCTATATGTCTCTGGTTGTAACTCGTACGCTCGCAGAACAGCTTCCTTCAGTACCTCATAATCGATGCAAGACTCCAAGGGCAACGCATCATATGCCTTGAGTCCTTTGCCAACCAACCTAGAGGAAACAAGGGCTGCCCACTTAACCTTGGGCCATTGGTGCTCCCGGAACTTCTTCTCAAAACGCAGGAAAAATTCGGTGACACCCGACTCGTCAAATGCAGGGACTAACTTAAGAAGGTGCGATAAAGCCTGATCAAGACCTCGATTCCCAGAACCGAGACGCTGCCCTGTCGACTCCACCCGAGACTTCTCAAGCTCTATGTCTGCACAGTACATGGTCTTTCTCTCCTCAGCCTGAATCCTGAGCTCAGCCTCTCGCTGCCGTTGCTCGAGCTCAGCCTCACGTATGGCCTTTCTCTCATCAGCCTGAATCTTCATCTTAGCCATCTCAAGCTGGAAGATCATATCTGGAGTTAAACCTTGAGGAGGAGGAGATGCAACAATTGGAGACCCACCCAGTGATCCACCCAGGGGCAAACCACGCTGGCAGTGACTATCGGCCTGCGGGAACTTACCCGGCTCCGGAGCCCGAGGGGGTGCCGTGGTAGGAGTCGAGTGGAATGGGGGCTGGGCCGAAGGTGCCCCAGCTCCCGCTCCACCCGAAGCCCCACGCACCCCACCGAGCACACAGGCCACCAGGTCACTTCTCGTCATGCTGCTAGTGCCAACATGCCCCATGACCGTGGCCAAACACTGGAGACCATACCGATCAATCCCCGCCACCCGGTCAACAGTAATAGGCATCTCCAGAAACTCCCTTGCATCCTCCTCACTAGTTACTACTCTAATGCCTTCTAACAAACCCAGCTTCTGCACCTCAGAGTCTGCTTGCCGTAATGTGTCCTCACTGCACATGCATTGATCTGTCGTTCGACATAGTGTCCACCGAAAATTCTCAACGTTTATAAAAAAAAAAAAGTACCTAAACTCTCATGTAGCACTATTCACTCAAAAAAATGCTTGAAGACAACTCAAGTGCTATACTACGTTGCCAAAAAAAAATTCCAACGTGTCCAAAATATTCCTCAAAAAACAAATGTCCAAAAATCCTGCAATTATTTCTTAGTTCATTTGGTATGACGACTAAGATAAGATACTAGGCAAGGTCGCCATTTGTTACGACCGGGGATACGAATAAAACAAGGGCACTAATGATTGGACTAGTAATAGGGCACTATGCAACAACGGTACGATAGATCCAAACCCTCGAACTTACAGTATATGCCGGCGAACAAAAACACCTATACCCTCCAGAGTTAATCTGCGATAACGGGGTATCCTTAACTGGGCATAAATGTACTCTACTTCAGGCTAACCCACACTGGTATAGCCTGATAACAAACAAGATGCAAGTTACGTTAAAATGCATAAAAAAGGAATCTATGGAAAGATCAATTAAATCACTGCAAGATTTAATACAATAAAAAGATGCTTCAATATAGTTACTCTAAACAACAATAAACTCTTCACTCCTATCTGAAAGAAAGTGAAGTATAGTCCCACAGCATAGACCTGGAAACTTGTGAAGAAAGTCTGATGCTCATAAGAAGCTCGTATCTTAAACTATATAAAGGCAGGAGGCAGGACACCACACGTGTAAAGTGAATGCACTAAAAGATAGGACATATAATGTTAACTGACACGAGAATACTATAAATGCGCAATGGTAGCAATGCTCGACACTAAAAGAAGTACTTCCTTATCAACGAAACAGTCTGCTATGGTTGAGCAATTCAAATACAACTTAGACTAATAAATGCTGTGAATAATAATGCGTACATATCAAAGAGCTTATATTAAATACTAATAAGTGTCTACTTGATTAATAATGTCTAGCTGGAATACTCTAGGTAAGGAACTGTGGTTGAGCAAGACAGGCTCGTAGCCTAGCGACATCCTTAAGACTGCATCCTTTAAGTTACGTTAATTGACTAGGGTGCTCTCTTGATAGATCCAGATCACAAGTATCTGGTTCTATCCTGGCGACCCTCTAAAGACAAGCAAAGAGGCAGCAAAGTGTGGAACTGGAACAGGCCAAAACCCTTAGTCAACACAATGCTGCACTCGTAAAGGACGCAAGCGAAAAGACAACACAGGCTACCAAAGGACCGGTCGAAGTCATGTAGGTATAAGCAAACCATACACACATCGGGGACAACGACTACAGTTACCTTATCCCAGTCTAGCATTAAATAGAAGAGCAGAAACACTAAATCAATAATGGAGACACACTAAGTTCCCAACCTCTACTAACTAAGAACCCTCAAAACCCATTCTAAGTACATGTAAATATTTCAGAGGACGGCGCATACAATACAATCGGCCGGCTATGGAAATCGTATGCAGAACCCAAGGGGACAAGTAATTGAATAAAGGTGAGAAGCAATGGAAAAGAAGAAGGTCAGAGAGAGAGACAGTGGTAAAGGGGGTGATCGGGAGAGAGTATGCAAAGGGATGTTAGAAGCATGTGCGCCAAGCCTGTCCTGAGGAGAACAGCTCCTGTAGACCCTCATGCAGGAGGCAAGTTACACAAGAGCCCGCAAGGGCGCGATGGTCGGCCAATCACGGGCCGAGACGTCACAAGGCAGCAGGCCCCTGGGACGCGCCAGGATCCGCCAGCCAATCAAGGGCGCGGGAAAGCCCGCGCACGAGCGGGAAAACTCCACCGAGCGAGGGAGGCAGCACATACATACACACGCACATACTACTACCACGCAGCCTCTATCGCTCTTTCTCCTTAACTTTATACAATGCATCTTATATTCTATTAATGATACACAATACTTCCCGTTGTCACAGACGAAAACAAAGACCACCACTGGACTGTCTGTGACAATGCGAGCACAAGGAAAGAAAGAACAACATTCTTGGATAACTGTAGCCCATTTCGATGTCCCTGGCGAGCGCTAGTGGCTAGCGAGAGGCGATTCTGCCCACGCTGGTAGACGTCACAATATTGTTATAATAAAACTGGTTCTGATCTATACCGGGGTTGCCTAGGATTCCCATAACAGATAAAATACCTTAATTTTTCCTGTACAGTTTGTCAAATACTGTATTTATAAGGAGAAACATTTGACTAAAGAAAGGAATGTTGGAAAGAGGGGAGATACAAATCAAAGGGAGTAACATAAATGACTTGTAAACGTCGACTTTCGAAAGAAAAAGAGTTACTTAAAAATACACTGACAAATGTTCGGGCAAAACTGTAAAGGATGCAAACAGTAACAGAGTTATGGGGTGTAGGACAGAGAGTGAGTGAGTGAGTGAGTGAGTAAGTGCAAGCAAGACAATGAATACAAGAGAAGGTATAAAGGGAGATATGTGAGAGAAGGATAGACTAGAATATCATATTATTTACTATGGTTAACGTTTATGTTAGTGTTCATCTTATTCACCGAGTCTCCTACCTTCCTTACCACTCCTCCATGCCTCCCTCTGTTATCTTCCACTCTTTTATTTCATCGTTATATTATCTATATTTTCCTCTCGCTCTCGCTCTCGCTCTCTCTGCCTGTAGAAGTTCCTTAAGTTGGGATGATTCATTTTTTGGGCGAGTTTTGCATGTATTCATTATTTTTCTAGTTTCCTCCCTAGACCTCCATCAATTTAAAAACAAAACAAACATCCATTAGATCCCCCTTCCAGAATATTTTGTAATTTTTTCGGTAAAAAACATGTCCCGGCCGAAGGCCGAGTCTTCCAACATTACAGGCTCACTATCGTTCGCCGGGATAAAAATCGACACCTAAATAGCACGAAAGGTCTAAATACTGACGAAAAAATGGGGCGAAAGGTCTTAAAATCGACTAACTAATGGGACAAACATCTTAACATCTGAACACTAATGGGGCTCAACATGAGGGAGAAAGTGGTTCAGAAAACCGGCCCATCCCCCCTTAAAGCTTCTTTGACGAGCCTATATTACAGGAGTTGTAATATAAATATAGAATGATGAATGGCAAGCGTGATGATGATAGGATATGGATATAAAAGAAGGTACTGATAAACAGTGATTGCTAATATACTAAATAATAACAAGATTATGAGCGATAGGAAGGAGGAGAAGGGGGTTGATATAATGGAGATTAAAGACTATATATAGGTTAAATGCAATTACACAAGAGAACGTCCAGGAAAATGGAAATACGCTGACGTTGAACGGATATATGAAAGGAAATATGTAATGAATGTTTTAGTGACGATGTTATAGTATACAGGATGGAACCTCGTATAAATTGTATACCAGGTGTATGTATTATAGTTAGATAATAGCCAGTTTGAATATGTGATACGGTATGACATTAACATTAATGAAGCAATATGGTAATTATTCGGCATTGTTTAACGGGAACTCGCATTGAATTAGGTTGTTAAGCAGGATGTTTGGGCGGACTAAATGTTTTAAAAAAAAATTATTTTGAGTATAGTTTGATGTTTAGCTACATTTTGCAAAAGAGGTTATAACATGATGAAAAAGTAATCACTGAATGAGTGTATACCGGTTTTACTAGTAATACTTTGTAAATAGATACATGCAAGAAACGCGGAGTGAGAGATTAAATGAATGAGATTATTAGAAAACATTAAAGAACGGAAACACTCCGAACGCGGTCTGGTGACAATTAGTGAGGATAATATTCAAGTGTCCTGATAGAGTTTGTTATTGTGTTGATTAATGGATGTTTAAGGCAAACCATTCTTACATAGCGATTGTGGTACCAATTAATTAATGTGGAAAGCTACTACTCTCCTCTCCCTTTAATTAGTACGGTATATTACTTAATCGCTGATATAAGGTTGGCTCTCAATATACCGAAAGACTCTGGTGTTCTAAGTAAGGCAATATATCAATGGATTCAAGGCAGTGAGGTGACAGAGGATGGGACTGATAAGAAAAGAAAAACATAGCCAAATCAATTGATAAGACTGTATGGAGCAATAAGTAAAAGAGAGAACATGAACGCACGTGTTTGTGTGTGTGATCAGGAGAGAGCGATACATGACTGAAGAAGTTAAGATGACAGACGAGACAATGCTGATAAAATGATATACTTAGTAAGATGTGAAAGAGAAGGATTAATGACCGATTATGGAAGACATTTCTTAAAGAGAGTGAGAGAGAGAGAGAGAAAGAGAGAGGAGGTAACAAAGGAAGGGGAGGATGAACTAACGAGACCGTGAATTACATATTATTATCTAATTATGCAAGTAACCCGCAGTCCCCTCACATAACTTATTAATGGGAATATTACGTCATACTATATTATATCAATTTGAATAAATTAAATGTATGATAAAGTTAACCAGATAATTTATGGAATTGATGCATATATGACATTTCATTGGATGTTGCTAACTTGTATTGGCAATATTATGTTGGGTAATCATTTTTGTATTCTTTAGTGTAATGATTTTATACCATTTGTTCACACACACATAAGCACACACACACACACACACACACACAGTACAAATATTCATAACTCTTTTCCGGAGGCCGTTTATCAATATATTAATCTGGGCAATGTCAACACTAGCCATTATTAGTGTACTGCAGAGAAAGAGAGAGAGAGAGAGGAGAGGGAGAGAAGTAGCAAGATATTAGTTGAGGTACCGATATATTAAGTAGTAAAGAGAAGGAGGAATGTACTGTATAATTATAGATACCATGACTATAATAAGGGAAGTATTGAGGGTAGTGAATTAAGAGGTTGGTTGCTCTTTAACGCCTTCAAGGAACACACTGTAAGACTGTAAGTAAAGGTAATGGATGAAGCTATTGACAGAGAGCGGGGGGAAAGGAGAGGTAGTGAGCGGGATGGTTAAGATGGTAATGGTGTGTGACCTGTGCTGGTGTATTGAGTGTGAGGATAGAGAAGATAAACACGTAGACTATAGGGAGAAGGAAATGTATAGTGATGACAGATTGTCCACGGTATCAATAAAAGATAACACATGTGCAATGTAACACATGTGCAATGTAACACACGTACAGCGACTATGGAACCTGTCTGTACTCGGTGGAATATTGCAGTAACGTAACCACCATAAGTTACCTTCAGACCGTGTGATAAAGGTTTACATGTTGTGAATACCCTCCGGTGATTGATTGGGCTTTCATGCCGCATTTTTGTGGACTTATGATTAGTACCCGAGTACTCCAGAAATTTGACTTCAGTCATGCTGCTGCTGAAGTGTGTGTATGGGTGTGTGTGTGTGGGTGTATGGGTTAATCCTGTAAGCTGGCCGAACAACAAAATATACTGTATCGATCGGTATAAATATATTGGATAGGCGTGTCTTTGATTTGTATCCCGGGTAATTAATTAAGGAATATTTTCCTACGAGATCCTTTATCTTAGTGGCCCAATTTATATACAAATCAGGGAGGCGACCTATTACAACCTTTAATGCTTCCAAAACCCAATTTCTCCATCTATCTACCAGTAAGGAACTCTCAGCAGACTATCCCTTATTCTTCAACAATACAAAAATCAATCCTTCATCTTCTCTCAATATTCTTGGTGTCTCCTTTTCTTCTGCTCTCAGTTGGAAGGACCATATTACCAGTCATGCTAAGGCAGCCTCCCAGAAGCTGGGTGTGCTCAACCGCCTTAGGGGGTTCTTTTCCCCTGCACAGCTTCTTGCTCTGTACAGGGGCATAGTGCATCCTTGTATTGAGTATTGTTCACATGTGTAGGGAGGTTCCTCTCACACCGCTCTCCTAGACAAAGTTGAAAGGAAGGCCTTTCATATCATTAACTCCCGTCCACTCACCAACTCTCTGCAATCTCTCTCTCTCCGCCGCAATGTTGCATCTCTCTCGCTATTCTATCGCTACTATAATAATCAGTGTTCCTCAGAGCTTTCCCAGTGTATACCACCTCCTTTACGTAGGGCACGTGGTACCCGTCTTGCAACTCAATCCCACCCCTACTCTGTGCAACTCTCCAACCCAAGAGTGAAACATTACTCTCAAACTTTCGTCTACTCAACAGCTGAGCTCTGGAACTCTCTCCCAGAATCAGTCTTTCCCTCTTCCTATCACTTAAATTGCTTCAAAGTCAGTGTGTCCAGGCATTTTGGCTCGAACGTCCCTTGATTTTGGCCCTGTTACTCTTTCAACTATGGGGGAGGCACTCGCTATAGGCAGTTCTGACTTTTGCCTCCCTCAATCACATAGAAAAAAAAAAAAGTATGTGTCCGAATATAATGAAAAGAACGCCACCGATACAGAAAGGTTTAATACAAAAATAATCACGCTCCAGAACTATCATTCCTTTCCTTATCTCATCATTAATCCAAAATGTCACAATGTATCTGTGACTATTTACTAAACAATATTTATACATGTGATTTGTCGTGCTTTGGTCATTAGGCTATAGAACACATACAGGGCACAGTAAGTGTTGCAACCTGGAGTCTACGGACACCAACCTGCCATATTGTCCCTATATAAAGTGTGGTGGGTCCAGCAGCAGGCCAGGTAGGTTAGTAATGCTGGGGCACGGGGGAAACGCCTATCTCTGAGTTTGTTTGTTTGTTTTTGCTTGTTTGATTATGTTGTGGTGGCGTCTGCTAATGTTTGGGGGGCGTTTTTTGTTAGCAAATAAAGTTATGTGCAGACTGAATATGCCCATTATTATGGCACTTAAAACACTCCACCTCACTCATTGACTTCCCCTGGGGTGGGGAAGGGCCCTGGCCTTTCTTTAACAAGAAGGATTTCGACTTGGGTTCAACATTGGCAACAGTGCTCTTAGTAGGATAATTTGTTGTATCATTAGTTCGGGGGGGGGTGGTATGCCCCTTGTTACCTGCCTCAGCTCTCTGGGCAGACCCACACCCACGAATAAATGACAACCTGAGGTCAGCCAACTCAGCCGCCTCCTGCAGAGTTTTAGGTTGCTTTTCTTTCAGGTTAAGAGTCAAGTCACTGCCAGTGCATTTAAAAAATTGTTCTAACAACACTAATTGCTTTACCGCATCAAAAGTAGTTGCTTTCTCCGACCTCAACCAATTCTCAAACGCATCTGACAGCTCTCTAGTGTGTTCCTGGAAAGTGCTCTCCTTTCTCTTAGGAACAGCCCTAAACTTCAGCCTATAGGTGTCTGGCTGCAACTCATACGCCCTCAGGAGAGCCTCTTTCAACAACTCATAATTCACACAGGAATCTAGGGGCAAAGCATCGTACGCCTTGAGTGCTTTCCCCGTCAATCGTGAAGAAACAAGGGCTGCCCACTTCTCCTCGGGCCATTGGTGCTCCCGGCACTTTTTCTCAAAACGGAGAAAGAATTCTGTAACTCCTGACTCATCAAACACTGGAACCAACTTTAGTCGATGCGACAGGGACTGGTCATGGGGTCGACCCCCCTGGACGAAACGGTTCCCCGTCACCTCTATACGAGTTTTCTCTAGGTCAACATCGGCACAATACTTTGCAGACTTTGCCTGATACTTCTACTTGAGCTCAGCCTCTCGCTGCTGCTGCTCAGCCTCATACTTATACTTTAGCTCAGCCTCATGCTTTCGCTGCTCGAGTTTGGCGAGCTCGAGCTGAAACAACATCTCGGAAGACAAACCCTGAGGAGGGGGTGCTACTACCTGGGACCCACCCAGTGAGTCACCTAGAGGCTTACCAAACCGCAAGCAGACATCGGCCTGCGGGAACGTACTCGGCTCCGGAACCCGAGGGGGCGCCATGATAGGAGTTGAGTGGAATGGGGGCTGGGACGAAGGTGCTCCAGCTCCCGCTCCACCCGAAGCCTCACGCACCCCACCCAGCAGACAGGTAACCAGCTGACTTCTTGAGAAACCACTAGTGCCAGAAAACCCTAAGACCGTGGCTATACACTGCAGTCTGTACCGGTCCAGCCCCAACACCCGGTCCGCCGACACAGGCTCTTCCAAAAACCTCCGAGCATCCTCCTCACCGTTCACCACCCGAACGCCGTCAGACAACTCCACCTTCTCCACCTTCTCGCCTGTGTCTCGCACTGTGCCCTCACTATCCTCAAACCCGTCCAGTGACGACATGATGGGAGTCAAAAAAAAAATCCCAAGTCAAGACAAAAGTAGCCAAACTCTCGCGTAGCTTTATTCACAAAAAATATTCGAAGACGTTTTTAAGTGCAATACTAGGTCACCAATAAACTCCAACAAGTTCCATATATTCTCAAAAACAATGTCCACTGACAATACTGCGAGAAATAAAATCGACCCCAAAAATGGCGAATAAGATTTCTCCCCCAAAAAATCCTGCAAAACTCAGTTCACTATATCCTGGACTAAGGTCGCCATTTGTTACGACCGGCACAACGAAATAAACAAGGGCACTTAATATTGGACTACAAGATAGGCTAGATCTGCAACAACGGTACGCTAATTCCAAACCCTCGAACTATTAAGCCGGTGAACAAAACACTTAAACCCTCCAGAGTTAATCTACTGGATAATGGGGTATCTATTAACTGGGTTAAGTGTACTTCTACAAAGGCTTTCCGGTGACGGAAAACCCTACTCACAACAAGAGTAATTACGTTAATAAAAAGCTCTCAAGTAATAACAATGCTTAAATAAACTATGACAAGATTTAATAAAAGGTTATATGCTTACGTTATCTTTAGTGTGAGTCTGAACTCAACACTAAAACACTTCAATGCTCTATGAAATCACTTGAAGTCTAGTCCAACAGCTAACAGATATGGAATCTTCTGAAAAACGTCTGATGATCTAAGATGCTCGTCAAATATAGAACAAAAATAATGCAGGGGCAGGACACCAAAGCGTGTATCTTAAATACACCTAAAAGTAGGACACATATATATGTTAACAAGAGAGTGCAACAATTCTGTGACAGCACTAACAACAGCAACTCAAAAACAGTACTTCCTTAGCCAAATTAACAGCCATACTGGGTTGTGCACTATGCATTAACCTAGGCTAAAACAATACGTGAATAATTGTTAAAACATACGCAGTTAAAGTTAATAAACAAAATGCTGTCTTTCTTACTAATAAAGTCTAGCAGCAGCATAAAAGGTACAGGGAGCCTAGGCAGAGCTCAAGCATGCTCGCACCCAACTGTCTCCCCTGAACAGATTTCCCTTATCTTAGGTTAAGTGACTAGGAGGCTCTCTTGATAAGTCCAGATCTCAAGTATCTGATCTTACCCTGGCGCTCCTCAAAGGTCAACAAAATGAGTTAGCAAGTATCGAAGCAAGAGTAGGCAAAAGCCCTTCGCTTGTATACTGCTAAGCTCACAAAGGAAAATATGCACAAAGGTGTACTACAGGCTACCTAGCTCCGTCGAAGTCGTATAGGCTCTGACTTGCCATATACATAACACAGACAACGACCAAAGGTACCCTCCACTGTCTAGCATTAACCCTTCCTACCCGGTCTGCCTTAGGTAAGGACAGCACGAAAGAAGGGCAAATACCCGGTATGCCTTATCTAAGGCATGAGCTTAATAGCCTAATTAAGCTTGGTCCGAACGCCGTGCGTACAACGTATGTCAACAAACCCAAGCGTTCGTCACCGCACCTCCGAAAACAAGAAGGAGAAGACTCCTCAATGTTATTGTTCTGACGTCATGACGAAATTAGTGTCTAAAAAGCCCCCATATTGGCAACATCTCTGCAATATTGGCTCCACTGAAATCGTCATCACAACTGAACCAGTTGACTTACAGAGCTCTACTCAATGCCAAAATACAGATTGAAAACCGCACTACGATTATAGATGATTGGGAAAGTTCTGGCAGTGAAAATAAACATAAATACGGTTGCCTAGGCCTAGACGTTTTTCGGCCATATCGCCCGGGTAGGGGCGACCGTCATTGGGTAAGACAGCCCGGGTAGGAAGGGTTAAATAGCAATAAAGAACAACCAAATAATTAGAAGCACCCATCAACATGAATCCATGTGACTATGATTCTAATAACCTCTAAAGATAGTGCAAAACATATATGTGAGAACAGGTGCTGGTAATACGACTGGCCGACTATGGAAGTCTTATGCGAGAACCAGAAGGGATGGATAATTGAATAAAGATAAGAAGTATTGGAAAGAAGGAGTTCAGAGAGAGAAACAGCAGTAAAGGGGGCTAGATGTGAGACAGAATGCGAGGCACGTCTAGGACCAAGCGCACAATGCCATGCTCTGAGGAGAGAAGAAGATAGGAGCCCCACCACTGGGCAAAGGAGGGCGGCGACCAACCACAGGCCACTACGTCACAGGAAAAGCAGACGTCATAGACCACGCTAGGCACGCCGACCAATAGCGAGCGGGTGGGCCCACCGAGCGAGGAATGCACACGTACATACACACACACACTGCCTCCTCGCTCTCAAACTCTCTCTCTCTCACGCGCTGCATGTTATAATCACTACTATGGATATAAAATACTTCTAAGTGTCACAGACAAGAATAAAGGCAAACACTGATCTGTCTGTGACAACACGAATACTAAGAAAGAAAGAATATCGTTCTACGATTATTATAGCCCATTTCACTGCTGTGGCCAGTGCTAGCGAGTCACGAGTACATTCTGGCAAGCTGGCCAGCGTAACACTAGCGAGAGATACTTGACATGGCAAGGTCATTCGACTAGTTTCAGGTCGTTGCTAGACACAGTAACTCAGCTTATAGAAGTCCTTAGTTCATCTGTCCAACAACATGTTAGCGGACACTTGCAATTAAAAGATTTAAACACCGCCCCGAGTTCTTTGAACCTCTTATAAAGGTCAGTTGGCAGATCGAGGAACATAGTAATGGTCATGACCTTATTATCTACTCGCGTTTGCCCGATATGTTGTCACTGTGTCATGAAATTTTTGAAATCATATTAAAGACCCCACACCAAGAGTACCTGAACAGAACTTCAACACCGATTAGCATAATGGTCAGGATAGTCGACTAACCCTTGCTATATGCTAAACATAGTGGCGTTCGTCCGATGAATGTGCCCAGTGTCATGACATTAAGGAACTTCATTTAAGACCCGAAACCAGCTAATACATCTGTAACTCAAACAACTTTTCCACATGACAGGCCAACCTGGACGGCCCAATGGAAAGAAGAATCAGAAGACCCCCATTGCTGTTACCTCACCTCCTCAACTCCAAGTGCTATAATAGGAATAAATGTTGAAAACCCACAAGTTCAGTCATGCCCAGAAACAAGTGATAAATTAGTCAGAGTTCACTCACATCGACTGCTAAATTCTCACCTGTGCGAAGGTACCTAAATATGTTAAAATCCACAAATATTGACTCTGCCAAATTCTTACCTGTGCGAAGGTACCTAAATAAGTTAGCATCCACAAATATTGACTGCCAAATTCTTAACTGTGTGAAGGTACCTAAATCAGACAGAATCCACATATATTGATTTTACCATAATTCGTAACTGTACATATGTAAATAATAATTCAGAGTCCAATTAAAATCGTTCGTGTTTCGACTAGAATCTTGGGAGAGCTTATCATTCCTATTGTGTGAGTTAATCTTGAGGTAATATACAGCCATTTTAATTCCTGATCTTGTTGCAGAGCCTCGCTCGTGCTAGGAGAGTGTATATTTGTGTATAAACCATATGTCCACATAATTCAATTTGTGTTACTATACTTAAAAGCCTATTCATTAATACTGTTCATGAATATACACAGTGTTATATGTATCCTCTATTTTTCTTTTATGCATGTGTTGTGTGATCTTGCCTTCTCCAGTCAAATAGAACCTACCAAATCCAATTATATAAACCTGGTAAAAACCCTGGTATAACATTGGCGGCAGACGGTGGTTCTTGATTCGGGAAGAATAATCATTTCAGCACTAAAATTAGAAGCGATAGAGCGTTATATAACATTAGCAGTATGGCAGTTAATCGCTCCCACATTCCCATTCCCAAGTAAGATGGGGAAACATGATATCGAAGTATACCTGGATATGGTAAAGCCAGTGCTCGACCTGGCATACAACCAAGACCGCAAAAAAAATGTCGTATTGTTAACGCACTTAGGAAAAGCCGTTTCCCTAGTTGCCACCCAGGTAACACCTGAACTTACCTGGGACCAGTTCCGATCAATTGTGATCGACACCATCCGTCCATCACTGGGTCCTCTCGTCGCCCATGCAAAAATGGACGAGATCAAATACGAAGGAGACCTAGACATAACTCTGGCCTCCATTAGCCCAACCAGTAAAATCTACCTACTCCACTCTCACCGCAGAACAACAAAAGCAACATACTTTTATACATCTCATAAAAGTATTGCTTCCTTTTTGTTCAAGAACACATCACCATTCATGATCCTTCTGGATTCCAGAAGGACTTACTCACCATTAGAACATTCCTCGCCGGCTGCCCCAAGACACCCACAGTAGCAGCCATCAAGATGTTCCCCACCCACCCACAGTTAAATAGCCCACCAAGACCTCATCAACCTTATAACCCCAGACCAGCCCCAAACCCACCTTCAACCTACTACCATTCCAGCCACAGTCATCGTCCACCCAACCAAAAAGAGTCTACCCAGCTAACAAACCACCTGGAAGGTTCCCTTCACGCCCCGCACCCAACTATAGAAATCGTGACCACCCCTTAGTCGTCATCAACGCTTTCGATTTCAGGGCATGCAACTCCACTTGCCCCATTCATGACATCCGGGATAGTGCTAAAAACCGGATCATTACCCCTTGTGTCTCCGCAGCCGAGGAAGAATCAGAAAAACTCGAAGAAGAAGAAGCAGAAGAAATCTATTAGACCGAAGAGATCGCCCAAATTGTAGAGGAAGAAGAAAATATACTGAAAAACTCAGAAGAAAATATCAAGGGTTTTTAAAGCCTCCCCCACCCATCATAGCTTCGGCTGGGGAGTCTACAATTGACAGACCAGCCCTCATTTACCATCTTGCTAAGATCCAAGGCATCCCACTAAGATTATTAATAGACACCGGCACAGCTCGTTCATGTCTTTTCAATTCATTTTACGACATACATAAGAAACAATTAGGAAAATTAAAAGCTGCCACTACCAATTTAATCAGTGCCGCAGATACCTCCCTACAAATTAGAGGAGAAACCAAACTTCTACACATCACCATCCCTCATCCAAACGCCACCTGTCACCACCCATTCGTCGTATTTTATTCAGGTTGCCAAAAAAAAAAAAATTATAAAAATCTCCGTTTCAGAATAGTCCCACAAGACTCACTCTCTACCATCACCAAGCGTAATCGGACGTCCCTAACTACTGTAATACGAATTAAAACAAAAACGTGAGACCTCATCTCCGAAATTATCAACAGATCACAGTGCCTCCCACTCAACAAAAAATGTCCTCAACCTGTGCCACACACTCCACCCCGGCGACTACAACGCCGCTTGACCAACCAATCCAACCGACCGCTCACCCCCGCCACCACACCCCAGTAACTCCAACACCGCCTCCCAAACCATCTAAACATCTTACCACCTCAGAACAACCAACATTTATTTCCAAAAACCCTTCCCAACCCCCCATCATCATCAGCCCAGACATAACAATATACAAAAAATAAATTCCCCGACACCAACAATGGGTGCCTCTCCACCCTTTTCCCCAAGGTAACATGATTTTGACCCCTAAGAAAACTACCACTTGCATGGAACGTTTCAGAATTCAGCCCGCTCTAATATCCTCCCACCATAACGTCATTTGAATTGCTAATATCTCTGAAGAAGTGTTAACCCTCCCGAAAGGCCTCATAATTGGAGACCTAGAAACATTTGATGATACCAACCCTGTCCCAAGCGAAATTTCCAACCAAATCATCCTACCCCCCATTCCCACCACCTTAACATCTCTCCAAAAACATAAGATGAGACAACTCCTACAAGAATTCGCGGATGTATTCGCACAAATCCCCGACGAAATCTGAAAGACTCACCTGGAGGAGCACCTGATACACACCACCGGACCACCCATACGTCAACCGTCCCGCAGAAAAATAACCTGCAGCGGCAAGAAGAGGACCGACAAGTGCAGGAAATGATAGATGCAGGGATAGCCACCCCTTCCGTCAGTCCCTTGTCTTCTCCCGTAGTCTTAGCGAAAAGACGGATCCACACGATTTTGCTCCGACTACAGACGCCTAAATGATGCAACCGTTGCCCCCCGTATTGATGACTTGCTAGACTCCCTACACGGCTCCAAATGGTTCACCACCCTCGACCTACAAGCCGGATACTGGCAAGTCCCCATCAAACCCGAGCACCAACAGAAGACAGCCTTTTCCACCAGCGGAAGACATTTGTACAAATTTAATGTCCTACCTTTCGGACTATGCAACGGCCCCACCACCTTCTCCTGTCACATGGAATCTGTCCTAAGAGGATTAACCTTGGAGACCTGCCTCGCCTATTTAGATGACTTAATTGTGTATGCCAAGACCTGGACCGAACACCTCCAACGCCTCAGGCAAGTACTAGAACGCATCAGCCAGACCCAAAACCAGCTAACCCATCTGTAATTCAAACAACTTATCCACACGACAGGCCAACCTGGATGGCCCAACGGAAAGAAGAAGCAGAAGACCCCCATTGCTGTTACCTCACCTCTTCACCCCTTCAACTCCAAGTGTTATAACAGGAATAAATGTTGAAGACCCACAAGCTCAGTCACGCCTAGAAACAAGTGATAAATAAGTCAGAGTCCACTCATATCGACTCTGCTAAATTCTCACCTGTGCGAAGGTACCTAATAGGTAAATAATAATTCAGAGTCCAATTATAATCATAAGTGTTTCGACTTAGAATCTTGTGAGAGTTTATCATTCCTATTTTGTGAGTTAATCTTCAGTAATATACGTCTATTTTAATTCCTGATCTTGTTGCAGAGCCTCGTTCGTGCTAGGAAAGTGTAGGCCTATATTTGTGTATAAACCATATGTCCATATAATTCAATTCATTTTGAGCCTATTAGGAGCCTTAGGAGCCTATTAATAAATACTGTGTGTGAAAATAGTTGTGTGTATACGTGTGTGTGTGCGTGTGCAGAGTTATAGTAATAGTACTATGGAATGTTGGACAAAGTAGGGTACTATAGGTAATGTTGTAAGTATACATTATAGACATTAATGTTGTTATGACTAAATTCCATTAGTCGGACACGAGAATCCCTGGTACCATATAATTATATTAGTTCCATGTAATTAATATGCTCTCTCTCGCTCTCGCTCTCTCATCGTTTGTACTTAGTCTTCATTACTGCTCTCAGTGCTGCCTATTGACACCTGCTACCACCTGCAGGGTAGGAGAGAGAGAGAGAGAGAGAGATGCACATGCGAAGTTTATATCCCTACTCAAGGGGACATTGCTTATTGACAACACATGCAATTGTGTGTGGTATGAAACCTATCAATCGTATCCATTATATACAATGGACAAATTAGTTAATCTTTCTACTTGTGCATAGAGGTCATGAAGAGTAGTTAAATATTGATAAATAAATACAATAACTAGTGCAAACATATATCATGACAGTATACAACACAGTATCCCTAATTCATGATATAATTGTGTAGCGAGCACCTGCGAAAACTGAGAATAACAATGTATAGAACTGTCGTCATATTGTGTATTGTGTCGTCGTATTGTGTTGTATGCTGAGTATTGACCTCTTACTGGTGTTATAGTGCTGATGACTTCATACACACACACACATACACACACACACATTCTATTGACTTACTCACTAATTATCGGAAATAATGAATTACTGGTAAAGTAGGAGACGTCGGTATTGTGTAAGTATTGTTGAGAATATTGTGAGCGAAAGCTTGGCAGCAGAGAGACAAAGTTCCCGTAAGTCCATCACAATGATGGTCTGTGGTTTATTACTGAGAGAGAGAGAGAGAGAGAGACTGAGTGGGTACATTTAAAGCCTAGTCAAAGTTACATGAATATTGTTGCACTCGTAAAGGTTTAGTTTTGACAGCTTGCATCGTGGGTGGATAGATGACGATTATGTTTATATTGTCTATATTGTATATTCTGTACAGTATATTATTATGTTTATATTGTCTATATTGTATATTCTGTACAGTATATTATTATGATTATATTGTCTATATTGTATATTCTGTACAGTATATTATTATGATTATATTGTCTATATTGTATATTCTGTACAGTATATTATGATTATATTGTCTATATTGTATATTCTGTACAGTATATTATTATGATTATATTGTCTATATTGTATATTCTGTACAGTATATTATTATGTTTATATTGTCTATATTGTATATTCTGTACAGTATATTATGATTATATTGTCTATATTGTATATTCTGTACAGTATATTATTATGTTTATATTGTCTATATTGTATATTCTGTACAGTATATTATTATGTTTATATTGTCTATATTGTATATTCTGTACAGTATATTATGATTATATTGTCTATATTGTATATTCTGTACAGTATATTATTATGTTTATATTGTCTATATTGTATATTCTGTACAGTATATTATTATGATTATATTGTCTATATTGTATATTCTGTACAGTATATTATTCGCAAGTGTACTTTCTGTATCGAAGTATATTAATCGGCTAAAACGCATATGACCAAGTCTGCCACGATAAATGAATAGAATTGTTAAGATGCAAATATTTCCCCTAAAGTGCGAGCCCAGTAAGCGGGATGGAAGAAATATTTCACCAATACCAAATTCACCAAAGTTTTTTCTCGGCGATGTGAACGGCACCGACGTTTTGCATTTTTGGATATTTATATTTTGGTAATTATATCTTGCATTATTGTTGTAGCAGTCAGCTTAACTCACCTGTTGCCTGAATATGATTAGGTTAAGTTAGGTTATGAAAAACGTTTACAGATTAAGTTAGGTTAGGTTATTTTAGATTGTTATTTTGTATTGCGTTATATTATGATAAGGTAAGTTTCGTTGCATTATCCAAGGTTATAATAAGATCGATTAGCTAGGTTTAGTGAATCTAGTCATGTTAGGACAGTTTTTTGTTTTAACATACTTCACGGTCTTGGTTTAGGAAGGTTCATAAGGTTAAGATGGACTTGCTAGTTTGGATATGATCGTAAATTTAGGTGGCACTAAATCAAACATTGACCTCAATTTTAGATTGATTACTGCAGTTTGGTGGCTGTGAAAATATTGGTCATTAATATGTTGTACATAAAGTATCGGGCCCAAAATGTTGGAACAGTTGCCTGCACTAATAACTTTATATTGACCGGTCAGTATTGGTGGATTATAACGGTTTTAAATTGTTGTTTTGATGTATAATTATGTGAAATCTGGCAGAGCTTTGATTGTGTGTTTTGTATATTGATATTATCCCTTTGAATCAGGTCACCTCTTATAATATATTCAAACTCTACCAGGCAATTTGGATGAACTCCGGACCAAATTCTAGGGGTAAACATTTTGTAAAGTATCTCATCTAATCATTTATATCCCTCAAATAACTTACAAATTCAATATCATCGTCCAAAATGTACTAAAAACATAATATGCAATCGTTATCATCCGAATGAAAGGGTTAAATATTATTCTAGAATGACATAACTGACAATCCTCTGTAAACCCGGAATTGCCGGCTGCTGTTGGTGCTCAGTTAAATTTGATTTGATATGGAAAGAATATGATTGTTCGGCTTAGATTGTCTTAGCATAAGATAAGACAAGATAGGCTACTATAAGTTAGGATATTATTATAACATTGCAACATAACCGTGAGATGACCAGTGCTGATTTGGGTTGGATTGACCGATATCGAAAATTTGATGAAGTTATATTTTTCTGCGAACTGAACTCGGTTATAGAGTCAGTTATGAAGGTGATAGACCAAGTTTGTCACGGAAAGTGATCGAGTGACTCTCAGCCGAACTCGGTTATAGAGTCAGTTATGAAGGTGATATACCAAGTTTGTCACGGAAAGTGATCGAGTGACTCTCAGCCGAACTCGGTTATAGAGTCAGTTATGAAAGTGATATACCAAGTTTGTAACGGAAAGTGATCGAGTGACTCTCAGCCGAACTCTGTTATAGGTAATTTATCGAGAGGACTTCCCTAGTGGTTAAGGCCCCATTAATTGCTCTTTCCATTCACATATGCATAGCCTACGTGAGTTGCAGTTGGGATGTGTGTACATGCTTAGATTGATATGCAGGATTCGAAGTTGCATAATAAATCGTAGGCAGTGTCCACCATTCTTTAACTGTCTTCGTGGTGCGATGCATAAGGTGTTGATTTTCGGTGTGCGCATCCTGGATTCGAATCCACGGACTGCCACATGTGTTTGTAAATTTCATTAATCGATTTTAGGAGTGTAGTTGGTTGTTGAAAGGAACATAATAATAGAGTCAGTTATGAAGGTGATAGACCAAGTTTGTCACGGAAAGTGATCGAGTGACTCTCAGCCGAACTCGGTTATAGAGTCAGTTATGAAGGTGATAGACCAAGTTTGTCACGGAAAGTGATCGAGTGACTCTCAGCCGAACTCGGTTATAGAGTCAGTTATGAAGGTGATAGACCAAGTTTGTCACGGAAAGTGATCGAGAGACTCCTTACATTGGCGCATCCTCACTGCTGCACTAGAAGGTTCACCTCTCGCGGTCCTCTCTCACAGGCTCACAGGCAGTCACAGCCTCTCCTCGACGTTCAGTTGCCCGTCGGCATCCATTGAGGGAGGTTGGTATTATGTTCTCCTGGTAACTCCTCGGGAGATAGCGGACACCAGCCATTTCATAGAATTATATTGTTGACAGGGATAGTTATGTGTCGTTAAGAACCTAGAATATGCGGTAAAACGTGTACAAAGGACTTTATAAAAGTACTAATGCGTCATGTATGTGTGTGTGTGAATGAATTACATAAACTATTAAAGGAGGATCAGGAATACATGTTTATAGTAGTTCAGCAATTGCAGAACGATTTTTCTCGAGTGTAATTGATTAATTATATCATTCATATATAGATATATTGAATAACATGGTGGTGTATGTTTGGACATAAATTGCGACACATTGTGAACAACATTAAATGACCGTGCTATAACCTACAGAATAATCTTGCAATGAAGGCATTTTGCCTATCTTTCTCAGGTTACTAAATTATATGTGAGGTATGGCTTTAACTAATTGTCCTCTTAGCTATATTTGTGCGTTATACCAATTGTTTCTTGGCCGTAACATAGCCTAACCCAGTATGACACCCCAACATATTAGATCATTACATATTATATCATAAGTTCACAACATACTGATAAATAATAATAAGACATTGGGGCATGTCAAGTCCTCAAATATCATTACCAGATATTATTAAGTATTATAACAATAATGCATAACGTCATCTTACTGAAAGGGTTAAATCAAAGGGGGCGTACCTCCCCTTCATACAGGCTAAAACTGCGGGGGCGTGAGAGTGGCAGGTTAACAAGACACTGGTTCAAAATGTTCCCATGAATAAGTTTAGTAGTGGATGTGCCTGTGTGTGGAGGTAGTAGGTGGAGGGGGGATGTTATTTTGTAGGAGGGTGTAAAGTGTTTATATAATTAATTCTCCTTGACTTGTAATTTCACACGCTTGCATATAGGGTGTGAGTGTTCTCGTACAGTAGATTAGATACACACATGTACGCGCACATACACACACACATTAATACCGTAGGGTTTACTCTGTACTGATATTAGATTACTGTTTATTTGAATCTTCCACTCAATAATTATATTGTGAGGATGTAGCGAGGTCCTCCATTTACATTAGCTGTCAGAGAGTTTGTAGCTTTAGCCAATATATTAGAGTATGACATTTACCATAATAATTATAATTATATAATTATAATATACAAAGATATGGGTTAACAGCAGGTGATGTGTAATGTATGTGAGCAATTCATTTTAAGTATAGTAGTATAGTACACAATACCTTCACTTGCTTATATCCCTGGTATATCATATTGTTCATTATGTAAGAGTTGGCTTGGTTCTCTATGTAACAGTGTATTTGAGGGTTTGTTTGGGTAGATGTTTGCTTGTATGTCTGTCTGTGTGTGAGGTAACAGGAAAGTAGATAATACAAACGACATAATTACGTTTGCCTTGCAAGAGGAGCCTGGTAAAAGGACAAACGGGACTAATAGGAGAGAGCGAGAGAGAGATAGAGAGAGAGAGAAGAGGAGAGTAAGAATCAGTGAGTGAGAGAGAGAGAGATGCAGCAAATACGTGAACATTAATACGGGAGCGTCACAATACATTTCAGAACAGCCCGTCGTCCAAAATATGATCTCCCGGAGTGCTGGAGTTTGGTTCACCCGTGTCTCCTCCTTTTCACTCCGTATTATTGTATTGATTAATGCTCGTCCCTTTATATGTTCTCCACCGTTTCATGCTCGCCTTTGGATCCATACTGGTGGTTATATTTTTGCCACAATGTTTTTGCTGCTACTTGTTTCTTTCTTATTCTATCCTTATTAGCTTTATATTTCCATCCATATATGTGGTTTCTTCTTATAAATCTTATATTGTGCATGTTATTTATTCAGTGGGATAATCCAGTATAAGTATTGTGTTTGGCGAGATCCTTGTATTTTTCTCCTTCCGTTCATCATTGTGTTGATTCCACAAATTCAGTATTATAAAATCAGTTATTTATACTAAGATGCCTACTGTAGGGTTGTTTTGTAACGTGTTACTTGTTCTTGCTTTGTAAGTTTGTTATTTTCTTGATTTATGTGTTATTATACTAATTATATTTTGTCATAACTTTGCTTTGTTGCGAACTCTCTACTCTCGATCTTAATAACAAACTGTATATATTGGATTTGGTCATCAATGCTTTGCAATATCGGTTTCTTTAAGACTGGTATGATTTCCGTACTAAGTCTTCTTTCTCTCTCTCTCTCTCTCTCTCTCTCTCTCTCTCTCTCTCTCTCTCTCTCTATAAACGCCGCCATAAACAACAAGATCAGACCGTTGTTGTTGTTGGTGGTGTAGGTGGTGTGGTGCATGGTACATGGTACTTCTTACTGTCGTCATGCACCTATTCGTAGCCTACATCTCTTACATGCACTGGTAACAACTCCAACATAACCATCATAAACACATACATCCCTCCCCAAACATCCCCTACAGTACCAAATGAATACAGACCACACTTACAACACATCACAAACACCCCACACATCATCCTGGGTGGTGACTTCAACGCCAAGACGTCGGCCTGGTTTGTCGACAACCCCGACACAGAGGGCTGGTACTACAAAACCAAACCGATAACCTCATCATCCTTAACGACATCCATCAACATACCCATATTCCTCACCAAGCCCTCTATAACCCATCATCTCCAGACATCACCTTTTGCTCCCCAGAACTCGCCCCCACAACATCCTGGAGGGTGGTCAGAACCTTAGGCTCTGACCACCTCCCGATCATTATCACCACCAAAACCAGACTCACCCCAGCTAGCCACAAACACACATACACCAATTATAAAAGAGCTAACTGGGAAGCATTCACAAATGAGACAGAACAACACTTCACAACTCTAAACAGTACACCCATCACTAACATCAACAATGCTGTACACATACTCAATAAAACTATCCAAAACGCTGACAAGAAACACATTCCAAGAGGTAACAGAAAAAGACACAACCCCAACTTCACACCAGAAATTCAAAACCTCATCAGACAACGCGACATACTGAAACACTCCCCAGCACCCCACACACAAGACATCACACAACAAATTCAAGCACTCAACACCCAAACTAACAACAAAATACAAGAACAACAAAAACTAAATTGGAATAACTTCCTACAAACACTTGATCACAAAACAAACCCCAAAAAACTATACAAAACACTAAACAGCATCACACTTTCCAACAGCAACACAACACAATCACATGCTGCAATCACAACAACAGACTCTACTCCTTCATGTAAATAACAAGCAAACACTCTCATCAATCACTTCTCACATGTCAGCCACCTAAAACCTCACAAAGACGACCGACGTGTCATCCGACGTAAGAGACAATTCCCCACAGACCCTGACTATACACCCTTCACCAATCACCAGACAAAGCATATCATCAACAATCTCAAGCACTCACCCGCCTGTGGCCTAGACAACATAAGCAACATACACCTCAGACACCTGGGACCACAAGGCATACAAGCACTCACTAACATATCAAACTACAGCTATTCACACAACACAATACCAGACATTTGGAAGCATGGTATCATCATCACATTCCCCAAACCCAACAAAGACCCCACGCTACCCTCCTCGCACCGCCCCATCACACTCCTTTGCTCCCCCTCCAAAGTCATGGAACGCCTAGTATTACAACTAATTACACCTGACCTACCCCTAGCTCCAACACAACATGGCTTTAGGCCACTGCACTCCACAAACACTCTTCTCACAGACCTTACACAAAGAGCTTTCGACGGCATCAATTCAGCTAGACCACCACACAGATCACTATTAGCCACACTCGACATTAGTAAAGCCTTCGATGCCATCCCCCGCCACAACCTAACAAACAAAATCTACAACACAAACATGCACAACAACACAAAACGGTGGCTGGCCAACTTCCTAGCAGGCAGATGTGCACACGTATCTTTTGCCGGTCAGTCCTCTAAAATCAGAAACTTTCCAAACGGAGTCCCACAAGGATCCGTCCTATCGCCCGCACTCTTCAATCTGTACATGCACGATATAACTACACCCAATACGCCCCAAATAAACTTAGCCTCCTATGCAGATGACATAACACTCACATGCACACACCATGACCCAAAAAGAGAGCAACAGATCTCCTTCAACCCTATCTCAACACACTACATGGCTGGTGCACTACAAACAGACTTAATCTAGCCCAAGCCAAATCCACCGCAACCCTGCTCACAAGTTGGACAGGAGAACACGAATACATCCCTCAACTCACCATAAACAACACACCCCTAACACATACACACACACCCAAAATCCTAGGAGTAACATATGATACTCATATGACATTCAAACAGCACACCACAAACATTAAAAAGAAACTGACACCCAGACTTAACGCCCTCAGGTCACTTGCTCACACAAAATTTGGACACAACAAAGAAACTACCACCACAGTACATAAACAATACATAAGATCAGTGATGGAATACGCAAGCCCAGCCTGGGCTTCTAACCTAGCTGAAACACATCATAAGACCTTACAGACTATTCAAAACAAAGCCCTGAAGATCATTACAGGCTGCACAGCTACTGCACCCACAGATCACCTACATCAAGAAACCAAAATCCTCAAAGTCAAAGACCATCTGGACATGAGAGGCACTCAATTCCTGGCAGCAGCCTCCACGAACCAAGACCACCCACTAAACTACATGGCAACACACCCACAGACACCAAGAAATATCAAAACAACACCCAGCACACGGTATCACACACAATTATTGTCCTCTCTCCCTCCCTGCCCACCCCGAACCAACTTCCAGAAGCACATCCATACTCATATCTCTCACCGATCCATCCACTCACTCACAGACAACACGCAGCTGCATGCACGACCTCCCGAAATCCATCCTTCCGAATCCTCCCTTCCTCGCGAGGACAGAGTCCACCTGGCCAGGCTGAGATGCGGACACCATCCAGCTCTCCTGAGCTATCAGAAGAGACTGGATGACTCCGTTGTCGACACCTGCCCGGGATGTAACACAGCACCCCATACCATTAAACACATCATAGAAGACTGCATTTCACACAACCACTTACGCCAACAACACAATCTACACTCAATGAGAGCTCTGTGGGAAAGCCCGATCGTGGCCATGGCCTTTCTCAGGGACTCGGGGCTGTTCGGCCAGGCAGCTTAGGGAACAACAACAACAACATGCTATTGATCTAATATGGTCTTGTTCTCTCTAGGTCTTGCTTTCTCACTTAATATTACTCGTAAAGGTTTTCTCTCTGTCATGTTCTTGTTCTCACTCGTGTTATCACTCTTTCATGCTCTTGGAATCTTTCGCTTTCTCGGCGACGACAACGAAGGTTATTTAACTTTTGCTGAACCCTCAAAAGGAAAAAAATACAAGTACTACTTTTTCAATTTATTTAGATTCAAAAGTTATGTACTGAGCAGAGATATTCCCAAACTCAGAAATATTATCATAACGGGAATATTATCAAAGTTCACATACCGGTACACATAGACAAAATGCAGTTATAAATGATATATACCTTAGTAAACAATTAGCAAACACGTTATGTAATATTTTGAAACATAATCATGAGACACATAGACAGTCAGTGTTCAATGTCTCTATTATTCAGTTGTGTACCAGTGACTTGTGCAGGCGATTATACTAACTGTTAATATGACGCTCTATATGTTAATGGTAATGTGTGATATTTGTGGTACGGTATTATAATTATGTCCTTAGTTCCTGATATTTGCTTTATTATTAGAGCTTCTATTATTAGATCTCTCTCTCTCTCTGTACACACAACACTCTCAAAGCCCCGAAATTCTTGTGTTTTTTTTACTTAAGGATGAGTAAATGGTCGCTTCTGTTGTCTCGTAATTTTTCTCACTCTTTATAACAGAAGCTAGAGACTAGAATGTATAGAAGATCCAGGGACAGTGGAGATTTAAGAAGGTCAAATGATGTGGTTGGTCTTCAGTAGTCTGTATACCAAGTTATATAGACACCAATTTTTTTTTTTTGGGGAGGTTTGACGACCTCCCTTATAACCAAATAAGGAAAACCTCTTGTTAGATAGCAGTCTCGGAGTATCCAACGTAGGACTTATGATCTCAGCCGCTACCACAGCGGGCCGATTTATCGGTAATCACGTGAAGTACTAATAATCTAGAGTTGCACCTCAATTCACTACTAAGCACGTTGTACACACTCCGAGACGACTAAAGAAGGAAAATAAAGCGAAGGAGAGAAAGAAGTTATAGGTACCCATTTAATCTAGCTGCTCTCCTCTTAGCCATGCTCCATTTGCTATGAGCCTGCACCAGTACATGTAACAGTATCTAGGTATCAAGTAATCAGTTTAGATTGGATGGGCAGAGGATCGGCATGAGGGCAGGATACTCTGTCGTTGGATACTCAGAGACTGCTACCAAATAAGAGGTTTTCCTTATTTGGTTATAAGGAAGGTCGTCAAACCTCTCATTTAGTAGCAGTCTCTACGTTTCCAACGTAGGGCTTGAGACCCACATTGGAGGCGGACATCCAATAAACCACAAAAACCCAAGCCTTAGCAAAGTAGAGGACCAAGAAAAGACACAAATAAACATTTTAGTTTATTGGGAAAAAAGAGCGTAACAGTAGGGTACATATTAAGAAAATACAGTTACTAGCGTATCAGTCTAGGCCCTAGGGTCTAAAATGCACAGGCAGGTAAAGGAATAGGTCATGTCGACCTTGGAATGGCACACCAACATGGGAAAGGTGAAGTCTATTGTAAAGTATTACAATAACCAAAAGCACGGCACAGCAGGTGGATGACCTCCGAAGACACTCTTTAAGTACAAGACATGGGTATGAGGCATACCAATACAAAAACCCGTAAACAGTATAGTCCAAATGTAATAAACCTTAAGAGTTATATCCTTAACACTAAACAGAGAGTACTGTTCATGCAAGTATTGAAAGAGAAAGTTTTTGTACAAGCATACAAAAAGAACCCCCTCCCCCTGTTTAGGGAAAGGAAGAAAATGTAGTATGGAATGAAGAGACACAAGAGATGGTGGACGTCACCATATGACACTCTGTAGTTACATGACACGGGTAGGAGGCAGAAGCATACCAACATAAAACCCGGAGACAGTGGAGTCAGAATGTAAAAACTGTAAGAGCGAAATCCTAAAGTGAAGCCAAGTGTAAAGTATTCACAAAAACACAAGGCATGGCATAGCTGGCGGATGTCATCATAGGACACTCTGTAGTTACATAACATGGGTAGGAAGCATAAGCATACCAACACAAAACCCGGAGACAATGGAGCCAGAATGTAAAAACAGGAAGAGCGAAAACCTTAAGTGAAGTCAGGTGTAAATTATTTACAAACACAAAACGGCACGGCATAGCCGGCTGACAACATCATATGACAATCGTTAGTTACATGACATGGGTATGAGGCATAAGCATACCAGGCAAAACCCGGAGACAGTGTAGTCATAATGTAAAAACCGTAAAAGCTACATCCTCAATACTAAACAAACAGGACATACATTTATTGAAAGAAAGGCTTTGTACAAGCATACAAAAAATACCTACCCCCCCCCCACCCTTGTCAGGGAAAGGAAGAAAATACAGCATGGGATGAATACAGCATGAATAGAATCAGGATGGATGACGAAGTAGGTGAAACGTTGGTTTAACGCAATCCAAGGCATACCCAGCCTGGCCGTGGATATGGAGAGGTACGAAGAGATAAATGCACTGCGCGGGGACCATAACCCTGTGTCGGTTATGTCATTGTATAAGCGTAAGAGCCCTGACCATTTGCCGTGGTGTCGATGACCCATAATAAATTGGGAGCCCCACCCCACCCAACTTCACACGACGCATCTGTGTCCGTCCAGATGGCCGCCGGGGGAGCATTCGAGGGCACCGCCGCAGCGAGCGACCCAGTGTGACAGTCTCATATGTAGCAAACGTGGTACAGGCCACAGCCAGTAAGAGGGCAATACAGGGAAGTGTTAGGGGACCAGCAGAACAAGGTGGTCGAGGCCGAGCTGGCATAAAGGCACGGTCAGTGCCGCCCAAGGTAAAGATCCCAGCAGGGAAAACCCAAAACACGTTCGTGAACGAGAACGGGCAGAACACGACACGCGAGGTGTTGACGTGTACACCCGACTCCGGGAAACAGTAGCACCGTGTAGGTCCCATTGCACGCAGTGTAAAGGCGGGAGGCCCAACTTGGGAATAGCGATTGTGAACCCCAGGTTAGCAACACGGACGACTACACCGAGTGTGTCCAGTACTCAATGTGTGTAGAAGATATTATCGCGACAGCACCTCCCTCATACATGGACCGGATTACCTGGGCCACCTCCTGAGACACTGTGTCAATGTCGGGGAGGGCGCCCAAGAGGAGGTTGGTACCTCCACCTCCAGGCCAGACCCTTCGATACCACCGACGTGCCCACATCCGGCGTGGCTAGTGCCGGAAGTGGGGGCGGGAGAAGCCAGTGCGGGCGCTTTGTGTCAGGCCCACCACCGAGTCAATAAGACGGCTGGGTGAGGGGAGAGGGCATTGGCCAGGAGGAGCTACGCGTTGTGCGGAGCATAGCCTCCCGTAAACTCATCATGGAGAAAGGAACTACCACGGCCTCCCCCCGTCCCGACGAAAACGGAGAGCAGGCCTCGCGCTCCGGCCTGTCCCCCTCCTGTCCGAGCAAGGCAGCGTAGGACGAGGGTTCCGGAACCTGCCAGGATAGTCCAGCCATAGGACGGGACGGCAAACCGGGTACTAACGGCCATGGGAGAAGCGTACACAACGCCCCCCGAGGCCCATCTCATAGCCCCAGGCCCGGGGCTCCTTGCCGGCGACGTACCTCCACGCACATGGTTGGAGGAGGACGAGGGCTAGTTCCATGACCTCCCATTGTGCGGAGCATGTGTCATTCAGCGCAAGCAAGAAAGCCGCCTGCCAAGCCACCCCCAGGAACAGTCCCGAACTTAAAAGGCCCGTCAGGAGGAGGTGGCTGCGGACTTCGGCAGGGGCTCACAAGCAGAAAAACCACCCGAACCTGTCGACGGTAATGGGTGGCGAACGTCCTGGACTGGGTAGGAAAAGGGAATTCAACGTAGGGCTTAAGATTCCAGTGAAGTCTGAAGAGCAAAGCAGCAGGCCACACACAAAAGTGGAAGCCATGGTGGGGATGGTTGGTAAAATTTCAATGAAGAAAAGGGGAATCCAACACACACAGGACCAACGCCATGTGAGCGGAGGCCTGGGACCTGTCAGCGGGTCTCTGTGTCGATCTGGAGCCAGAGGCCGCCTGTGGAGCAGATTCGAGGCACAGAAGGAAACAGACGACATATCAAGGGGGGAAACCCAGCCCTGGGTGCAGATGAATGCAAAGGGCATAAATAACCAGAGGAAAAAGCTATGTGGCCGATTCCTGGTTACAGATACAGGTCACAGTGTACATCCAAGAGTAGAAAATCCACCTGTGGAGCGGATTTCTATAAAAAGAGGAAGAGGCAGAGGACACCCCTCCTGTTTGGCGGAAAACATATGTAAACACAACGTGAAGTCAAGGCCGAACCTCCCTGTCAGTAAAAAGTCAAGTGTGACCTACCTGACACCTTATTGGTACAAATAGGAGGGGGAATCCAAGATACACAGGACAATTGCCAAGTGAGCAGAGTCCTGGGACTTTTCAACAGGTCCCTGAGTCCACCTAGTACACTAGAAGGCCGCCTGTAGGGCGGAAGGAGGACACAAGAGGATAGGAAATCAGCCAAGTAGCCATATCCAGGACCGTACATACATTCAAACTTAGACAGGGCACCAACTTCATCAATAACCAAGGAAAAAAGCGATGTGGCTGATTCCCAGCTAGAGATACAGGGTACAGGTGTTACGTCCTGGGATATATAAACACTGGGCTCTTTCTATTGGACTAGGTATGCGGCAACAAGCAACAACGGAAAACGCTAGATCCAACACTTATCTATAAACCCAGGCAACAAACCACCCTAAACCGTCAAGAGTCCTGCCTGGACAACAAGGTATCCTATGACTCGGTTACAGGGTGCACGCACTATAGACTGCTGATAGTCAAGCAGGCTATATAAAAGATCACACAATTAAGTTGACTTAAAGCTTCAAGGAAAAGATAGATAACGGAATTAAATTGCAGAAACAATTTAACAACAAACTAGAAGAAAGTACATTTAACGTTACGTTAATTAATATAACTAATCACCCCTGCGTGAAAGAAGGTGAAAGCAAACAGTCCTCAAAACATCGTACAGGTAGACAAGATGCATGTTTCTAAACTGCATGCGGCTACTGTAGGATCTGATGCTTAGCAAAGAAAGTAAGTTACGGATTTAGAGAACTCTTAACTCATAAGCAGGAATAATACTAGTGATAGGCCATACAGTGTATAATGGCATAGGTATAATTAAATAAAGGCAGCAACTCGCAACATAACCACATAAAGGTGTGCTTCTCACTCTTAGTCAGGCAAGCCTGCTCGGACAGAGTCTCTAAGCCACACCCTGACTCACAATGCTCACAAAAACGGTAAACTGTGGCACAATAACAAGCATACAGAGATGATAAACCCCTAGCTGTTAATCTGCCAGGTGGCAGAGGTCTAGCCGGAAGGATATAGGCTTCGGATACCCGGGCTGAGCCACCTGCTCTAGCCTAGGGACGTTCCCAAGTCTGTGCGCCAAATTACTCTAATTGAAAGGGTGCTCTCTTGAGAGACTCAGATCCCAAGTATCTGACTCTCTCCTGGCGACCCAAAAACAAAAGCAAGACGTGCTAGCGCAGTGCTGAGTGGACTAGGCAAGGGCCCTCACACAACACAACACTAGACACACAGGGACACAGACAAGAAAATGCCCCCAGACTCCCACGGGTATCCGCAAGGATGGCACTCATCTAAACCCTGTGGGTTCAGCACGCATGGGTCGTCTCCTACACGAAGCAGTCCGCAGGCATGGATCAAAAAACGCCATCCGAGAAGAAGCAGCAGTGACATAAATCATCCAACGCCAAGAAAAAAACAGAGGCAACCGAGGACCACCAGCGATAAGGACCGAAGACAGCGAGGACCGAGGACAGCCATGAACATAAATGTAGATCCGACAAGAACCAAAAATATTATTAAAGAGCGTTCCGAGAGTTCTAAAATAACAAATATAAAGGTTTTCTATGCAAACGCTCGTAGCATACGCAATAAATTTTCAGATTTAGAGGAGCTAGTGTATACAGAAAATTATGATGTGATTGGCATAACAGAATCTTGGCTCAATACAGAAGATAGAGACTTTTTAGCAGAGTATTCACTTCCCGGTTGTGTAATGTTTGAGAAAAGCCGAATAAATCTAAATGGAGGTGGCGTTTTACTTTATATCAAAGACCCTACCCTCTTGTCAAAACCTCAAATTGTGAACGTCGACGCATCTTTTGTGCTAATAAAGAATAATAAAGGTACAAAAATAATACTTGCATTAATATACAGACCTCCAGCTCAATCAGTGCAAACTGACCGAGAAATTTACGAACAAATTGCAGATGTAAGTAACTCACAAGATACCGTAATTTTTGGCGACTTTAATTTACCTGTGACCAAGTGGGGCGATACTCTTACTTCACACTCCGGACATGACTTGTATACGAACTTGCAAGAGAGTTCGCTTTATCAATTTGTTCGAACGCCAACCCGTGGTAATAACGTTCTTGACATTGTACTTGCAACAAAAGAAGAATTAATAGAGAATTTGAATGTTCGTGATGAATTCAGTAACAGCGACCATCGTACGATAACTTTCACTTTAAAGTTTACTAGTAACGAACCAAATAGTAGCATCGAAAAAGTCCCTAATTTCAAGAAAGCAAACTTCCATAAACTTAGAGCTATGTTTAAAGAAACTGACTGGAGCTTTTTTATTCACAATAACGACATAAATACATCTTGGAAGTTATTCGAAGCCACTTACCTAAAAGCAGTGCAAGACTGCATACCATCGAAAATACGGCGTCCAAGGCCTAATAATAAGCCCAAATGGTGGAATAAAGATATTTCAAACTGCCTGCTTGCTAAAAAATTTGCTAATGATAGATTAAAATCCTCACAAAATGACGAAGAACGGCTGAAATTTGTAGAGCTACGACGCAAAGCCAAAAAGTTAATTAAGCAAAGTAAAAAGACCTTAGAGTTACATATTGCGAATCAAAGTAAAACAAACCCGAAAGAATTCTATAGTTATATCAGAAAGAAAAAAGTAGTTACTTCAACTGTTGGACCGTTAGTCGATGAAAATGGAGAATACACCAAAGACGAAGTACAAATGAGTAATGCCCTCAATACCTTCTTTGCATCAGTTTTTACAACAGAAGACCTCAGTGATATCCCTACACCATCGCCGATTCAGATTGATAATTCAGATGTTCTAAGCAATATCACCGTTACAGAGAGAGAAGTATTGAATTGTTTAGATAAACTCAAGGTAAATAAAACGCCTGGACCTGATAAAATCTCGCCTAGAGTTCTAAAGGAAGCTAAGGATGAGCTCTCCAAACCACTGACATTACTATTCAATAAATCCTTGCAGTCTGGAACTATGCCCGATCAGTGGAAGCTAGCCAACGTAACACCGATATTCAAAAAAGGCAGCAAATCCCTACCCTGTAACTATCGTCCAATTAGCTTAACCTCAGTTGTATGTAAAATGCTAGAAACGGTCATACGAGACAGACTCGTAAATCACTTCGAGGAAAATAACATACTTAAAGATACTCAACACGGTTTTCGTAAAAAACGTTCCTGTTTAACAAACCTCTTAGACTTCTTCCACGATATCCTCAACCTCTACGATGAGAGTAAAGCTGTAGATATTATATACCTTGATTTTCAAAAGGCCTTTGACAAAGTTCCCCACAAACGTTTACTGCTAAAACTAAAAGCACATGGAATACAAGACGGTGTGTTGAAATGGTTAGAAAATTGGCTCAGTGACAGAAAGCAAAGAGTAGTCATAAACGGTAAGGCATCTAAATGGACCAATGTAAGTAGCGGGGTACCCCAGAGATCGGTACTAGGACCAATTCTCTTTCTAATTTACATCAACGACATAGATGAGGGTCTCGCCTGTACAATCTCCAAAGTTTGCTGACGATACAAAAATTGCAAATAGCGTACTCTCAAAAGAACAAGTTGACGATATTCAACACAATCTAGATAAATTGTCATGTTGGGCCCAAATTTGGCAAACGAGTTTCAATGCGGATAAATGTAAAGTACTACATATCGGATACCTAAATGAGAAAGCAAACTATTCGATGAATGGCACTCCGCTTAAGAATGAAAACAGAGAAACCGATCTGGGAGTAACAATATCGAGTAACCTAAAACGGAGTCAACAATGTTCAGAAGTTGTTAAGAAGGCAAACAAAATAATTGGCTTTATAGGCAGGTCATTTGAGCATAAATCCAAAGAAGTTATCCTAACCCTTTACAATTCCTTAGTCCGCCCTCTTCTGGAATACTGCGTTCAATCCTGGTGCCCTTATTACCAAAAAGATATAAACAAGCTAGAACGAGTTCAACGTAGAGTTACCAAAATGATACCTAGCCTAAAGAACAAACCATACGAAGAGCGTCTTAGAGAATTAAATCTATTTCCTTTAACCCAGCGCAGATTAAGAGGTGACTTAATTCAAGTGTTCAAAATCATCAAAGGCATCGACAATATGAACTGTAGTAAGTACTTCACTATCGACCAAGCTAATTACACGCGGGGAAACGGTTGCAAAATTATTGGTAAATCTTTTAACTCACACGAATCTAAGAATTTCTTCTTCAATCGAGTTGTCAACTTGTGGAATGGGCTTCCCCGAAACGTTATAGACTGCAGCACCGTTGATTCATTTAAACTCCGCCTAGACAAATATCTCGCATCAAACCCGCGATTGACTGCGTTTGTAAATGAATAACTTTATTTTGTCCCCCCCTCAGTTACTAACCCATCTGTCCCCTACTAACTTCCTAATCCTGCCACGGACATTAGTTCCAGGGCAGTAATTCGCTTTCCAATGTTCCCTTACCCACTCTAAACCACTGTTTGGACACTTGATCCTCAGTGTTTTGGAGGACAAGCAACCTAGAAGGGTCACTAGATCTGTTGTTGCTTGATTTCCTTTGTACTCCTTTGTACTCCTTTGTATCCTAGTAAAGTCGTGCGGGTCCACAGGACTCGCACCAGCAGACTTTACTTAAAGGATCGCAAAAAGCCTCCCCTCCGGTCTAGTCCCTGCTAACCTGCCATAAGAACACACTAGCAAGCATGAAACCACCAAATATGAGACAACAAAAAAGCTTCCTAGGTCTCATTAACAATTACATCTCTGCATAAGGCCCAAAATCCTATCTAATTATCTGAGAGCTCGTCGTTAATACAATAATAGATATAAGGTCTATCAAGGGGATGGGATAATTAAATAGATTGGTGAAGTAGTGGAAGGAAGGTATACAATGTAAGAGAGAAAGTTTCTAAGTGGGGTTGAGAGGGATAGATATCAAGGGTGTCCGAAGGGTACGACAGTGAGGTGAGCTCTGAGTCTTGAATCTGTCTGGACCCCACCCTAGGCATGCGAAATACATCCCATGCTTGGCAACACTCAACACAGTTGCCGGGTCAAAATCCTCTACCCCTTGCGTGAGTCGAAACCAAGCCTAACGTTGCGATCAAATTGGCAACATCAGGCTCGTCCCAAGCTAGACTCTCCGCACGAAGCTACGTCCCCCAGCCGGTCTCTCTCTCCCGCTCGTCTCCTCCCACTCTCACTAGACTTACATCTTATATATTATAATGAAACAATCAACTATCGAGAATAAAATATACTAAGATGCGTTGGTTAAGAATAAGGGCAGCTTCAAGCTGTGAAACAACATAAGAATATCCCAGACATTAGTTACATTGTCGTAGGATATATACTAAGGAAAAGCCAGCCGGTTTCTAAACGGCTGGGCAGCCGACACTCGCGCATGCCCGCACGTGGCTACTATGCAGGAGCGTCACACCTCCCCCAAGATATAAGACCCTTGACTAAGTTCTTCATATCTAACTGAAAGCTTCTCATAGTACCACACACTGTTGTGACACAAGGCACTATATATAAAAAAAAAACTGTTGCGCTCCACTGAGCAAGTTCAACTAACTTAGCGACAATAAGCGAAAACATTCAACTTAGATACTGCTACAACATCTTATACAAAATTCTACACATTATAAAAATAGAGTTTTTATAAGGTTTTTGCTTTTTTAATTTTTTGTTTTCGGCTGAACTAGTGACAGCCTATTTTCCTCCACACTCAACCCTCAATCCTGTAGCAGTCTAATCAACATCATCCACCCTGGATAGACAATCCGCTATCACGTTATCAGAACCGGCAATATGGCGTATGTCCCAATTATACTCCTGAAGCATGAGTGACCACCTGGTCAGCCTCATATTCCGGTTATGAAACTGATTCAAGAATTTCGGGGGGTTATGATCGGTATAAACCACTACGACTGGTCCGAAAGCAGGAACATATACATCGAAATGCCTGAGCGCCAGCACTATCGCAAGGAGTTCTTTTTCAATTTCAGAGTAATTCCTTGGTGCACTATTGATTTTTTTACTGTAAAAACTCACTGGATGTTCGATACCTTCATCATCTGTCTGTAACAAGACAGCCCCAGCCCCTACGCCACTGGCATCAGTCGCCAGCTGAAAAGGTCTGCTGAAGTCCGGGGCCCTGAGTATGGGGTGGGTACATAACAGGTGTTTCACCAAGGAAAACGCCTCTGCACACTCAGGTGACCACCGGAACTTCTTGTCCTTAGATAATAAGTCAGTTAAAGGTGCAAGTACAGTCGAATAGCCTTTGATGAAGCGACGATAATAGCCTATCATACCTAGAAACCGCATGATTTGTTTCTTAGTCGTAGGCTGGGGAAACTGATCGATGGCTTTGATCTTTGTCTGTGGAGGGCACACCTGACCCATCCCCACCTCGAACCCCAGGTACAAAACTGTGGCTTTGACAAAATCGCACTTACCCAGGTTTACCACCAAACCTGCTTCATTCAGTTTATTAAAAAGCTGTCCGATGTGAGCACAGTGACAGTTAAAATCCTCGTCGTATATTATGAGATCATCTAGGTACACCGTACAGTTGGGAATGTCGGCTACAATGTCGTTCATTAATTAACGTTGCAGGGGCATTTTTCAGCCCGTATGGCATAACATGGCAACGATATGTGGCACCGTCCACCACACACCTCTCGCGCTCGCTCGACAAGGGCACTTGCCAATAACCCTTAACAAGGTCTATCTTAGTGAGGAACTTGGCTTTTCCTATCTTATCCACACTGTCGTCCACGCGAGGGAGAGGGTAGGCATTTGTGGGGATTAAACCATTCAACCTGTGGAAATCTATACAAAACCGCACCTTGCCATCTGGTTTGGGCTGCAGTGTGACGGGGGAAGTCCACCTTACTGCACCCTCAGAAATCAGCCCACGTTTCAGCATATAATCCAGCTCTTCCCTAAGTGCTGGTAATTTAATAGGGGGAACACGGTATGGCACTGATTTAAAGGGCGGGTGGTCCCCAACATCGACATCGTGCACCGCTTGAGTAGTGAGGCCAGGATGCTCCGCGAAAACAGCTGGGTTTGAATCAAACAAGTGCTGCACAGCTACACGCTGTTGCTCAGGCAGGTGCAATATCAACTCGTGAGCCACTAGTCTAGAATTCCCCGCCCACTGATCCGCGGAAACATGACAATCCCAATTATCCTCCCCCGCAGCTTGACTGTTCCTTCCTCCTTCTCCACCACGATCGCTGCAGATCAACACCGGGACAGTGAGAGGCTCGGAGGGGCGCCTCACATACTCTTTCATCAGATTTACATGGCAAAGTTGGTTCTTTTTCTTACGATCAGGAGTAGCTACTAAATAGTCGAGATCAGAAACCTTCCTTACAACCCGATACGGACCAGAATACTTGGCAGACAAGGGGTGTCCCACCAGAGGCAGTAGTATCAGTACCTCCTGATCTACTTCAAGCTCCCTCAGCTTCACCTTCTGGTCGTATCGGTCCTTCTTCTGAGCTTGTGAACTCTTAAAGTTCCGACCTGCTACCTCCAAGCTCTTTAGCATTCTCTCACGGCTTTCAACTACATACTTTAGAAGCGAGCATGGCTTTGTGACTCCCTCCCAGATCTCCTTGACTATGTGAAGGGGCCCCCTGAGCCTGTGTCCAAAAACCAACTCGTTCGGGCTAAATCCCAAGCTCTCCCCAGGTACTTCTCTCGCAGCAAATAAAACGTATGGGAGACCTAGATCCCAGTCCTTCCCATTTTCCATGCAATAACACCGCAACATACTCTTGAGAGTCGAGTGCCACCTTTCCAAAACTCCCTGACTCTCGGGATGGTAGGCAGATGACACCACAGACACTATCCCATGTTGCTGCATGGTCTGCTTAAACAGAGCAGAAGTAAAATTGGATCCCTGATCAGACTGGATCTCCTGAGGGTAGCCATAACGAGAGAAATAGACAAATAGGTTTTTGACAACAGTCTTAGCCATCCCGTTACGCATGGGGTAAGCATCTGGATACCGTGTTGCTACATCCATTACAGTTAGTAAAAATGTATTGCCGGCACTAGTGGGGGGCAATGGGCCAACCATATCGATAACTACTTTGCTGAAGGGCGGCCCAATGACATGGATGGGTTGTAACGGGGCTCTCGGGATGACCCGATTGGGTTTCCCAACAACTTGACAAGTGTGACACTGACACCCATGACACGACACTCGCCTTTAACCCAGGCCACCAGAAAAGCTTGCTCAGAGCTGCCTCCGTCTTACGTGCCCCCAGGTGCCCTGCCAAAGGCACATCATGAGCTAATCTCAATAAGCTCTCACGGCACACCCTCGGTACTACTAACTGGTCCACTAATCCTGACCCGCCATCCCACTTTTTCTTGGGATCCTGATGTCTCCGATACAAGATCCCCTCGGACAAGAAAAAGTCACCAGGCTGCGCATCCCCATCGCTCTCCAGTTCGACAGCACCATTACCACACGCCCTGATTTCAGGATCTTCCAGCTGCAAGGAACATATATCAGCAGGTGCGAGATTATCCAAGTTCATCTTAAATCATTTATTTCCACCTCCAATGTCCTGCTGAGCCATCCTTTCCTCACGCTGTGCATAACGATGCTGTCGCAGAGTCTCTTCCTGCCCTGCACCTGCACTAGCGGTGATAGGCCCCGGGGCCTCTCCAGACTCTAACATAGGTGCCAATAATGAGTCACCAAGAAACACTGCCGGCTCAAAACTCTCCAATTGACCAACACTTCCCGTTTTCTTGTGACCTTTCCTCCGCGGTTTGAAAGACTGAGGTGGTGGCTGCAAGGCTCCGGATGTCTGAGAACGCGTCACAACACACGCCATGGTTTGTACGTTACACTTCTCAACCCACTCCTGTTCCTCCCTACTAACGTCGGCCGCCTTCTCGGCAACGACCAAGGGTGAAACCTTGGAAGCAGGCACCGCAACGTCGTTGCCGACGAGGAGGTCGACGCCCCCAACAGGCAAGTTCTCCACAATTCCGACATCCAGCTCCTTCGCCACACCACCCACCTCCAGCTCCATCCGCACCAGCGAGTAGGACTTCGTAGCATTGATCCCCTGAACTACCACCACCCGAGCAGCGTTAATCGGTCTACCAGTAAAGTTCCTTAACCCTTAAAAAGAGGCTCACCACTTAAGTCGAGTTAAATAAAGCTGGACTATGTGGCGGCGCTCGACATAGGTCGAGTGGCAATTTCAGCACGTAATGTGGCTGAGAGAGAGAGACAAGTGGTGGCAGGAGACTAGCGAGCGTAAGACTGCTCCAGACCACCGCGGCGAACCTACTGACACAAATCTCAGCTCCCTCCTCCCTCTCTCACTCGCTACATACTCAATTATGTACCGAAAGTACCGAATTACCTGCTTTTTGCACTCGCGTTGCACGGTTATTGCAAGAAAACTATCCACCATACAAGGATCGTTATGGTGTCATTCGAAAGCTCTGTTTATGCCATTTCAGGGATAGATACTTGTTTTACGTTCTGGGTCTTATTTAGGCATGAAAATGATCACGTAAACAGCCCTATTTTGGCTAAAAACACCCCGCTGGGCGGTACACATAAATAAACCGCATAGGCCGCTCGTAAGGTGTTAACGAGGTCTGAGAAGCCCCAGTATCACGCAATAGCTTAACTCCTCGCCTTTCGCCAGCCCACCTCACAAAACCATGCCCTCTATGACCCCCAAAGATGTCGCGGACAGGGTTCAAGCCTTCCGGACTCTTGAACACAGGCTGTGCCCAACCTCTGACGAACTACCCTTGGCAAACTCAGAAGATATAGGCGACACCCCTATGCTGCGGGCCAATGACACAACCTTGTTTGGTGGCTTGTTCGGACAAGCATTTGCAAAGTGACCCTCCTTGTGACATGCAAAGCACTCTTTACTCTTTGGTTTCCCTTGGGAGTGGGAGGTACCATTAGACTTCTTATACGGGACGGTATTTGGTTTATGTTCAGTTTTATTGTCAGTGCTAGATGGTTTTGTGTATTTATGTGTATCAAAATTCTTGGGAGGGGGAGGGGTACGATCCTTTGCACCCGACTCACTCCTAGCTGCTGCTTCGCACCCTCGAATTAATGACAGTCGGAGGTCAGCCATTTCTGCTGCCTCCTGGAGAGTTCTAGGATTGTTTTCCTTTTGTGACGTTAACCACTCCGTTAGAACCGCATGGCTTGTCCTACAGTGACTCGCTAGGGCAGTGGATGGGGCTACAGTTTATGTATTAGAGTGTGCTTTATTTCATATGAAAGCTCGTGTCATGGGCAGTCCAGAAAGGCTCTTTGTTTTCACCCATGTCAAGGCTTTATATATTTAATTGTAAAGTATATGTTTTATCATTAACTAGTAATGATGGGATCTGGGAGAGAGAGAGAGAGTAGAACAGAGTAAGAGGGAGCGCGCAGTGTTTTTGTCCCGCTCGATGAAGTCACGGCTGGCTGCCTCGTGGGGGTTGGTGGAGAGAGGTCCTTACCATGCTGCTAGCTCCCTTGCTAGTGGCTAGAGGACTTGTAACCGCTTTTTTCCCACGCGCCTCGAGGTAGTGAGAGTATATATTATACAGTTCCTCGCCACACTCTCCCTCAGATCTGGTTTCTAGAACGCATCCATCTTTTTCCCTTGCTACCTGTCCTCCGCACCCCACCTGAGAATCTTTTCCTCTACGTACCTCTCTCTTTTTTCATATCTTTCACCACCTTTTTATTAAGATTATACCCCCTCTGGTTAACTCTGCAAAATCAGCTTCATGCTGGCCAGTTGTATTGTGCGTTAAGGTCTGATATAACCCATGTATGTTAGTTGTTAAGATAAGTGGATCACGAAGCATTGGTTGGCTTTCATATTGCCGCTTCCTATAATTATTAGTGTTCTGCTGAATTAGATAATGCTAGACTAGGAGTCTGATATTATAAGGTATTGTTTCCTATGAGTGCTGGCTTTAGGAAAAGGCTGCACGACATACCTGAGAACTGGAGTTGATAGAGTAAATTCTAGTCTGTGTGCCATTGAGAGTAGAGCATGCACGAATGAGGGCTTTTTGCCTATACCATTCTGCACTGTTCTAAGCTCGTTTGTCTTTGAGGTACGCCAGGAGAACGCTTAATACTTCGGTATTAAGGTTTCTCAAGAGAGCTACCCTTCCCTATAACGTAATATTTGACGCAGAGACTTGAGATTTGCACTAGGCTATGCGGCATGCCATGCGCACCAGTATCTTGTATCATTGACTCTAGCTAGACTTTATCAATCATAGTAGACATTAAGTATTAACCTAATTACTCTTTTTATGCATACCCATTTATTATTACACAAGCATTTCGCAGCCTAGTTTGATGTATGGAGACACAAACGACTTAGGCTCTTTTTGTTGATAGGAATACTGCATTGTCGTGGCGATTATTATTGTTGTAGTGTTTAGGATATTCTTGGCTCCGACGGCATTATATATTCTGCCTTTTTGTGTGCATAGCCTGCCCGAGCATTGTTCCGCTGACTACCTTTTTGGGTTCCATTTCCGATACGAGCATCTTTATAGCATCTAACATTTAAAGAAGATTCCTTGTTAGTGTGGAAGGATTTTAGTGCAATTTCTTTCATGCAGGAGTGCCTGACATTTATTGATTAAAGTAACGTAAGCTGTAACTTCTCTTACCACCTTACTTTGCATACCATAACCAAGCACCTTCGGTTATAGGTAGTAATAGGCTGTTTTCACATAACATTAAGCCTAGAGTAGAAACACATTTATTGAGAGTTTGATAGCCTATTATTGCATATAGAACTCTGTAGAGTATTTGTGTTCTTTGTTCACTGGGAATATACATCAGAGGTTGAAGCTAGCGCTTTCCGTTGTAGCATTTATGCCATTACTAGTCCAATGAATAAGAGCCCTGATATATTTAAACCCCAGTCGTAACACTTTATATTTAATGTTAAGTCCCCGCCTGTGCACTTAAAGAACTGCTCCAAGAGAACCAGCTCACTCAACTCTTCAAAAGTAGCTGCCCTCTCAGAATGTAGCCAATGTCGTAGTGCATCAGACAAGTCCCGGGCGTGTTCTAGGAAGGTACTATCCTTGCCCTTAGTAACACCCCGAAACTTCAAGCGGTAAGTTTCTGGGTGTAACTCATAGGCCCGTAGCACAGCCTTCTTTAGCTCATCATAAACTACACAGGACTCTAAAGGTAGTGCATCATACGCTTTTAGCCCCTTTCCTAGGAGTCTTGATGAAACTAATGCTGCCCACTTTTCCTGAGGCCACTGGTGTTCCTGACACTTCTTCTCAAATCGCATAAAAAACTCAGCCATACATAACTCATCGAACACAGGAACTAGTTTAAGCAGGTGCGACAATAATTGACCCCCAATATTTCGCCCTGTTACCTCCACTCGAGATCTCTCCAGCTCCCTGTCAGCCCGATACCTAGTAGACTCTGCCTGCAGTTCAGCCTCTCGTATAGCTGTTCTCTCTGCAGCCTCAGCCTGAGATCTAGCAACCTCAGCCTCAGCCTGCACACTAGCCTGTCTCTCGGCAGCCTCAACCTGAGATCTAGCAACCTCAACCTTGGCCATCTCAAGCCGAAACAACAAATCTGGAGTCAACCCTTGAGGAGGGAAAGGTGCATTTAATGGAGAGGGTCCCTGTGATTGAATTCCACGCTGCCATTGACCATCAACTTGGGGGTATGTACTACATTCAGGCACCCTGACGTTTGATATGGGAGTAGAGTGGAGGGGGGGCTGGGGACCGGGGCCCCCAGTCGCCTCTCCACCCAGGTCTCTCCCTTCTAAACCCAATATCAAAGTCCTCAGCTGATCTTTCCTCATGCCACTTAAACCCTGGGGACCCTGAAGACCTGCCACACACTTTAAGCCATACTTATTCAGCTTCAACACCCTGGCAGCGGTAAGGGGCACCTCTAAAAATCTTCTAGCACCCTCCTCGCTATCGACTAGCCACTCCACAGGTCTTTCTCCCTCCGAGCCCGTATCGTGACCTGACCCATCACTGTGTTCCGATGTATTAGACATGTTTGTGTACTGCAGTAATTATCACGGTTATAGAATGTGCCTTATCTCCTATGCAAGTATGTATATACTAATGTTATTTAAAGTCTTTAATGTGTTATATTGGTTGCTCCAAAAAAAAAAAAAAAATCTATGTCCACTGTATTCCTCTAATCATAAGGAATCTCAAAACAAATGACCACTATATTCCTCTGTTCAGTAAATCCTATGTATGGTCGCCATTTGTTACGTCCTGGGATATATAAACACTGGGCTCTTTCTATTGGACTAGGTATGCGGCAACAAGCAACAACGGAAAACGCTAGATCCAACCCTTATCTATAAACCCAGGCAACAAACCACCCTAAACCGTCAAGAGTCCTGCCTGGACAACAAGGTATCCTATGACTCGGTTACAGGGTGCACGCACTATAGACTGCTGATAGTCAAGCAGGCTATATAAAAGATCACACAATTAAGTTGACTTAAAAGCTTCAAGGAAAAGATAGATAATGGAATTAAATTGCAGAAACAATTTAATAACAAACTAGAAGAAAGTACATTTAACATTACGTTAATTAATACAACTAATCACCCCTGCGTGAAAGAAGGTGAAAGCAAACAGTCCTCAAAACATCGTACAGGTATACAAGATGCAAGTTTCTAAACTGCATGCGGCTACTGTAGGATCTGATGCTTAGCAAAGAAAGTAAGTTACGGATTTAGAGAACTCTTAACTCATAAGCAGGAATAACTACTAGTGATAGGCCATACAGTGTATAATGGCATAGGTATAATTAATTAAAGGCAGCAACTCGCAGCATAACCACATACAGGTGTGCTTCTCACTCTTAGTCAGGCAAGCCTGCTCGGACAGAGTCTCTAAGCCACACCCTGACTCCCAATGCTCACAACAACGGTAAACTGTGGCACAATAACAAGCATACAGAGATGATAAACCCCTAGCTGTTAATCTGCCAGGTGGCAGAGGTCTAGCCGGAAGGATATAGGCTTCGGATACCCGGGCTGAGCCACCTGCTCTAGCCTAGGGACGTTCCCAAGTCTGTGCGCCAAATTACTCTAATTGAAAGGGTGCTCTCTTGAGAGACTCAGATCCCAAGTATCTGACTCTCTCCTGGCGACCCAAAAACAAAAGCGAGACGTGCTAGCGCAGTGCTGAGTGGACTAGGCAAGGGCCCTCACACAACACAACACTAGACACACAGGGACACAGACAAGAAAATGCCCCCAGACTCCCACGGGTATCCTAGTAAAGTCGTGCGGGTCCACAGGACTCGCACCAGCAGACTTTACTTAAAGGATCTCAAAAAGCCTCCCCTCCGGTCTAGCCCCTGCTAACCTGCCATAAGAACACACTAGCAAGCATGAAACCACCAAATATGAGACAACAAAAAAGCTTCCTAGGTCTCATTAACAATTACATCTCTGCATAAGGCCCAAAATCCTATCTAATTATCTGAGAGCTCGTCGTTAATACAATAATAGATATAAGGTCTATCAAGGGGATGGGATAATTAAATAGATTGGTGAAGTAGTGGAAGGAAGGTATACAAAGTAAGAGAGAAAGTTTCTAAGTGGGGTTGAGAGATAGATATCAAGGGGGTCCAAAGGGTACGACAGTGAGGTGAGCTCTGAGTCTTGAATCTGTCTGGACCCCACCCTAGGCATGCAAAATACATCCCATGCTTGGCAACACTCAACACAGTTGCCGGGTCAAAATCCTCTACCCCTTGCGTGAGTCGAAACTAAGCCTAACGTTGCGATCAAATTGGCAACATCAGGCTCGTCCCAAGCCTCTCTCTCTCTCTCTCTCTCTCTCTCTCTCTCATATATATTATAATGAAACTATCGAGAATAAAATATACTAAGATGCATTGGTTAAGAATAAGGGCAGCTTCAAGCTGTGAAACAACATAAGAATATCCCAGACATTAGTTACATTGTCGTAGGATATATACTAAGGAAAAGCCGGCCAGCCGGCTGCCGCCAGCCGGTTTCTAAACGGCTGGGCAGCCGACACTCGCGCATGCCCGCACGTGGCTACTATGCAGGAGCGTCACACAGGGTACATCAAAAAGTAGAACATTTGCTTGTAGAGCGGATTCTAGAAAAAGATGAAGAGCCAGAGGACACCAGGAGACACTCGCCTGTGTGGCGAAAAAATGTGTGTAAACACGAATGTCGAGTCAACTTGTCAAGGAAATATGTGCCGACACAGGTCTTCCATGACGGGACCATTCCCCCCCCCGATCTACCTCGAGGACATCAGCGAGACCAAACGGGGAATGGAGAGGAGAGGGCTGGACGCAGGGCAGAGGCAAGGCATACGTAAGGGGAGATGATATCCCATGATTGACGGAGAGACCTCTTGGCCCGTCGTCCTTCCTCCGATGCAGGGGGCGATTCCAAGAGTTGAAGGGCGGAGACACAAACTCCATACCGACGGGAGTCGTAGACATCCTTGCCATAGCAAGCTGTGTGGAGGCAGCACTCCCGATGGCCCAGCATGGCCGACCGATTGCATGTCGGGCGGAAGCAGGGAGGAGCCGGCATTACGGCACTGAAAAATGGGGGGGGGGGGCGTTACACACCAGTGGAGGTGAGACAGGGTAAAAGTATGAGACAGTGTAGCCAAAATAGCATTTGAAGCCCAAGTAATACAATATCCAGGAAGACGTCAAGTAGCAAAGATAACAGGGAAAGTCAAGTAAAAAACACCCACACAGTAGACCATAAACACCAGCTGGGCTGGGACAAGCCCCTTTGGCAAGACCCTACCCTGGTGAACAGGTCTAATTCCTTTGGGGAAAAGAGAACCCCTTTCAAAATACCCTCTGTGAGAGCGGAGGTAGGCAGGGGTGCAGTGGCGACGGGGTAGGTATGGCTGGCAGTAGAGCGGGCACCAGTTGGAAGGAAAAAAGTCATGTGTGAGCAACCCAACAGTACCCTATTGGTATAATGAGGGGAGGGAATCCAATACATACAGGATAATTGCCACGTTGGGCGTTGTCCTATGAATTCTCAGGAGGCCCTTGGGTAAACCTAGTATACTAGGAGGCCGCCTGTAGGGCGTAAACTAGGCACAGGAGGAGGACACAAGGGATAGGAAATAGCCAAGTAGCCATGTCCAGTTACATTTAGTCAAAGGGCATAACATGTAGACAGAGCACCCACAAATAATAATCAAGGAAAAAAGGGGCTATGTGGCCGATTCCCTGATAAAGATACATGGCATAGGGTACATCAAGAGTAGAAAATCCACTTTTATAGCGGAATTCTATATAAGATGAAGGAGCCGAGGACACCTGAAGACCTCCGCCTGTGTGGCGAAAAAAACTTATGTAAACAGGAATGTTGAGTCAACTTGTCCAAGCTTATCCTCCCTGTGTGCGGAGGCCCTTACACGGTTTCCAGAATTGCGTTGAAGGAATTAATATAAAAGTTAGGTTAGCCTAAGAGGCGACCGACACAGTTACCAGAACCACGTATCCTCGAGTCAAGTAGGCCCGGGGAAACGAAAAGGAACTGACAAAAGTGTGATCCAGGCGACGAATTACAAGACCATTGTCGGAAACTACACAATACATTTAAATTTAGTATGTTTCTCTCAAGGAAGAATCACGACAAATATATGCTTAATAATGAAATTTATGGAAAGGAAATTATTAAGGGAAGTTCCAATGCTTGCATTACTTCCTGTGAACGGTATTATGCTTTGGCTGTTGTCTTATCCACATACCAGTGTATGTTAATCTTATATAAGTAACATCAATAATCATCCCAAGTTGCCATAAAATGAATATGGGCACAGATAATTTCCCAAACGAGTTATAAAGACACATTGACAAAGATCCAAATACTACAGAGTTATAGATCAAATAACTAAAAATATTCAATAGTCAAGTGTCTGAACTTAAATGCCCTCCACCAACAATATTTACATATGGACAAAAGAAAAAGGTAATTGTTGGTATTGACATCTCTGGGGGAAATTCAATAGTATTACTAGAAGGTGAATAGGAATTTAAATTATACTATACCCCTTAATATTCACTGCATAAATTATAATAGTATTACAGCACAACCAAATAATTTTGCTTAGTGGTCATTTAAATTGAAACATTGGAGACATTGGAGATAATTTGTATCTGTTTCTACTAAAATAATGTTGTTGATAGTAGACAGTGTCAATACAAACCAATGCCCGTGCCCAACAGCAAGATAAAGCCAGTTCTAAACAACCACCAAGATAACTTAACACTGACAGCAACACAATTAATTTAAGGTAGCCATTCTATCTAAGTTCTATCCCTTGCCTTTAATTAAAGACAGTTTAGGATATATAAGTTATATATGAGATAGATTCGGCATACTTTATGATAATGCAGCAAAGTTATAATAAATACAAGCAATCTCTATGTGCTTGCAAACCCACTATGTCATCATATTCGATTTCCACAATTTACAAACGAAAAGAGCGAGACAGTTATGCAAATAATAAATTTTGTGTGTGCTAAAACTCACGTCTGCCTAGGAAGGCGACTGGATTAGGAGTGCCCCTCTAATCCCGTGCAGAGTCCAAAGATCGACTTCCTTGTAATTTTTATCATCGACCCAACTGGGCCGTGACAACCATCTCGAAGCTCCGGACGTTGTTTGCACGAACTCTGAATTTCCCCTCCTCTGCGAAACACCAAATCCAATCAAGCAACACTGCTTCATTCATTGTTTATTAAATCTTATGCGATTTAATGGTTTTCTTTTTAAACACCCCCAAAACCATGGTATGACCTATTAATATATAATTAATAATAAAGTTATGCCACACTTACATAGTTCCCATGAGGTTATTTCAATTAATATAATTAAATATTAACTAAAGTCGCCAAATTCGCGACATCCTGCGCCCCACAGAAGTGCGAGTATAGCGAGCTACCATCCAATTCTCCCTACCAACAATTCTCTTGAGACCTCTGGGGGACGCTTCTGAACATCACTATACCCAACACCTAGGATATGCACAGTTTATCTCAATTTTTGTGTGATTCTACACGTTTTTATTATACAGTATGCGACTACACTAAGAGCTTATATAGTATAGTAATAAAGGGATAGTCCATATGCAGCTGATAATGACTAAACATAATTATAAGCTGATTAATGTTCATAACAAAATTGGCACGAAAATACCTGCTGACTTTGTATTGTAAATATATGTTATTTTTGAATATGGGTGATTTTAAAATATATAAAACAACAGTATAATTACAAATTATATATAATATAAGTCTCAGTATTTAATTTTAAATATTAATTAATATTAGAATTGGTAATCATTTTAATCCTGACTAAAATTTATGCCAGCAGTCGCGGTTATACTTGAAGACCAAAGTATGTGTCAGCTACAGACATTTCGACTAACTGCATATATTATAGAATTGTTGAAGGAGAGGGAGGGTGGATAGCTCTGCGAAGTCGCCCACCTCCCACAATGCACCGCGGTTAACCTTGTGTTCAGCGCCTCTATCGGCCACTGTAGGCATTTATTGGTAGGGAGAATTATGTCTGTCAAGATCTTATATCATTAACAAAGCATTCCCAAAATAATTGATTTCATTTGAACGGTCAGCTTTGACCTTTATCATTATATACAAATTTACAATATTCATTCGCTAATCAATCTTGCATTCTCAATAGACATCTTTGTGCAGCACGCCTTTTCTGTTTCTCCGGACGAGATTCCTTATTAAGCGGGCGGTTATCTGGTGGTGTTTGCAATTCAGAATCTGTCTTTTCTGACTTCACCTCCTCTAAGGATTCCTCCAATGGATACAGCAATTGCGATGACCTAATGAGGGAGACAATTTTAGTCTTCAATTTCACAACTCTCACAATTCCTTGCGAGTCTGGGTAGACCTCAATTACTCTTCCCAGCAACCATCTGCTTCTAGGTTGATCAGATTGAATCAAAACAATGTCATCTATTTTTGGAATAGAACTTGGTATAGCCTTGGTTAAGTTTTGATGTCTTACACGCAGAGCTGTAAGATAGTCCTCCGTCCACATCTTTTGCCAGTGATGCAATATTCTACTTATGTACCGGAATCTTTGGCTGAAAACTTCTTGGTTTATCCGGTATGGAGGGTCATTGCTCACTAATTCATGGTCACTCATTAATGGTAAAGGAGTTACTTCTCTACCATGCAATAATAGTGATGGAGTAAGCATGTCAGGACAGTCCAGGGTGTCATTAACATATGTCAATGGTCTGTTGTTCACTCTAGCTTCCACTTCTGCGAGTACAGATTTTACTTCTTCCAAACTCACTTTCTTTCTGAATAGAACCTTTTTCAGACATCCCTTTACTACACCTACCAGTCGTTCATAAAACCTTCCATGCCAAGGACTATAAGGAGGTATAAATTTCCAGGTGATGTTTCTGCAAATAAATTCAGCCTTTACCTCCTCTTCCTGATGAATGCGTGTTAAGATCTCCGATCCAGCCTTAAATGTAGTTGCATTGTCACTGATCAATATCTTAGGACAGGATCTTCTTGCTGCGAACCTTCTAAAAACATGTAAGAATGTTTCTGCCAACATATCCTGAGCCAGCTCTAGATGAACAGCCCTAGTGGTTGCACATGTGAACGGAACAATGTACACCTTCCTAGGAATGTTACTTTCAAGATCTGTTAAAGTTATTGCACCTGAATAATCAACACCAGTTGCTGTAAATGGCAACTTGTTTTCCACTCTGGTTTTGGGTAAAGGAGGGGGGGGGGGGGAATTGGATACCTGCTACCTTCCATTCTTTTACAAACAAAGCATTTACCTAGGACTGTTTTGACTGCCTGTCTTCCCTGAGGTATCAAAAATTCCTTCCTGACTTTGCAAAGGGTTTGTGTAACTCCAGCATGTATGTTTTGTTCATGACATTGCTTTATTATTAGCTCAGTATGTGATGTTTTTTATGAAGCAATAATGGATACTTTGTGTTCTAATGTAATTAGTGGGGCGGTTTACCTAGGATATTCAAACCTATTGATAAAAGCACCAATTTTGGCACAGAGGTAGACCAATATATTATGAACAAATTTGGATGTGGAGCCATCGCCCAACTGCCCCCTGGCGGCCGTGGCGTCCATTTTCCAAAATGGCCACCATGTGGCTGCCGAAGAAGACTTATCCCTAGGTGAATGAGATGTACTGAGTAAATGTGCTGGAAAAAATTATTGTTTTGAATCTGCAATGTTGTGCAAACATTATGTTGCGTGTTGTTGCTAATGTAGGGTAGCACTTAACAACAAAGAAAGGTGCCCATGTGTTTTTAGAATCTTATCTTATTATCGATTTATTGAATTATTCATAGATTAGCATAACAACCATAACAATGGATGTTATTCTATGCATTGTTATGTTATTATGCGGTCACCCAGGCTTTATTGTGGTCGGCAGGGAGGGTTCTTTGGGGGCGCTCGATTATGGCCTTGGCCTTATTCGGGGCCTTGGGGCTGTTCGGCCAGGCAGCTTGAGGAACAACAACAACAACAACAACAACCATGACAAACATCTCTCAATTGAACATGTCCTAATTCACTTGGAGTCTGAGTGCTCCTTTCATACAACTTTGTCATTTTCCATTTCCAGAACAATGTCGAAGAGCTTCAAACGCGTTGAGCCTCGTGGTGCAGAAGCAGATCCGTCTACCTCCGCCCAGCCAGCAACAGAGACAGACTGGTCATTATGCTTCATATGCCAAGAAACGACGCCAGAGTTGCTGACAAGTCCATCCCAGAATACACGCCAAGACAAGGGGAGCAGCTACAGCATTCTGGCTGGACATCTGAGAAGGTTCAATGAGCTTGGATTGCTCCCCAACTCTTTTCTGTTGAGCCGATTAAATGAAGGCAGTGGCGTTGAAGCAGCATTGAGCACCAACAATGCACGATACCACAAGACCTGCAGGCTGAGGTATAACAAGACCAAGTTAGATAGAGCTGAGAAGAGGCACCTGAAAATAGGCACCGACGAAGAGGAGGAAGTTGTTGCCCGCAAGCGAACTCGATATCTGTCACGACCATCAAGTACTGAGACAAAACACCAAGAAGTGAAATGCTTCTTCTGCGGAGAAGCTCCTGGTAGTGCTGGTCTTCATGAAGCTGCGACATTCCAACTGGATTCGCGTGTCAGGTCGTGCGCACTGATTCTGGACGACATGGACCTCCTGACGCAACTGAACGCTGGGGACATGGTTACACAGGAGGCCACGTACCACCGAAATTGTCTCCTGAACTTGTACAATCGCGCACGGAAGATTAAGGAAATGGCGGGCAAAGGTACAGACGATGAACACGCAATAGCAGGACTTGCTTTCGCAGAGCTGGTGGTGTTTATTGAAGAAGCTCACATGGATGACGAGACGTTTCCGGTCTTCAAACTTGCTGACCTGGCGCAGTTATACACGTCAAGGATGGAACAGCGGGGAGTCAAGCATGAGGGCAGGGTGCACATGACCCGTCTTAAGCAGAGACTGCTTGCTCACTTTCCTAACATGTGTGCACAGCACCAGGGGCAGTTCCACGAACAGTTCCACGATGAAACTGACCCAGGGAACAGACCACAAGACACAAGGCACCATGACCAGTCAGCAAGTGTGCAGGCTGCTTTCCTGAAAGATGTACAGTCGATGGTCAACGTGATGGAAGACTTCGGGAATCCATTTGAAGAGGAGAGTCAAGATCTGCTGGTACTCGACACCAAGGAGATCGCGCCACCTGGAGCTGTAGACGCCCTCCGTCATGCACACGAAGTAGGTCAGCTGCAGTTTGACAACTTCGTCAGAGAACGCCTGGTGGAGAGAACGAAACCCATAGGAGATGCCATGCACAGAAACAAGCTGAAAATCTTCAGTCAGCCTGCTTCAAAACCTCTGGGAAAGGGCAAGCAGCAGATGAAATCCCTGAAGAATGACGTGGACCTGTTCTCTCGTCTGTATATCAGGTGCCAGAACTGGGATGGGAATCTACAGGAATTCTTTCAACATGAAAACCAAGCCTGCCCCCCTGCACTATCAGATGACGGTGGCATCCGGCTGGGTGTCAAGAGTGATCTTCTCGCTTGTCTAGAAGACCTCAGTCAGCCCAAGTCTGAGGTTCCTCCAACCAGCTGCATTGTGCTTGATGGAGCGGTCATCATCCAGATGCTGAAGCCAGCTACAGCAAAAAGCATCAACGAGTATGCACAGCAGGTCTTTGTGCCCTACATACTCTCAAAACTCCATCAAGCCACGCGACTGGACCTGGTGTGGGACTGCTACAATACAGACTCGTTGAAGGATATAGCAAGAGCCAAGCGCAGAAAAGGGGTGAGAAGACGGGTGGTGGGTGGTGCAACGATCCCCGGGAACTGGGCCAGCTTCCTCAGAGTCGACGAGAACAAGACAGAGCTGTTCAGCTTCCTCTCTGGCGTCCTCCATGACTCATTCCAGCTTGCAGACAAGGAGCTGGTCATCACTGAAGGAGATGATGTCTTGAGCAAGCCACCGCTCCTAGATACTGCAGCCCTGGCTCCTTGCAACCACGAAGAAGCCGACAGCCGCATGATGTTGCATGCCGCCCACGTTGCTCACAATGGCCACAAGAAGATCCTCATCCGCACAGTTGACACTGATGTTGTTGTCCTGGCAGTGGCTCTGGCACGCACCCTGGAGGAGGCAGCCGAAGTGTGGGTGTCCTTCGGCACGGGCAAGGCTTTCCGGTTCTTGGCAGCACATGAGATGGCGCGGGCTCTGGGCCCTGAGAAAGCACAGGCACTACCGATGTTTCATGCTTTGATGGGCTGCGACACGGTCTCCTGCTTCGCCGGACATGGCAAGAGGACAGCATGGGCAGTGTGGACAGCTCTACCTCAGCTGACCCAGACACTCACTTACCTCTCCACTGCACCGGATCATATTGATGAAGATGCCATGCACACCATCGAGAGGTTCGTCATCCTGCTTTACGACAGAACAAGCACCGCAACCGATATCGACAAGGCACGCCGCAAACTGTTTGCAAAGAAGAGCAATGTCCAGCTGATCCCACCTACAAGTGCAGCCCTGAAGCAGCACGTCCGACGAGCAATATACCAGGGCGGACATGTCTGGGGTCAGGCCCTGGTTCCTGCACCAACATTGCCATCACCAACCGACTGGGGATGGATCAAGACCAGGACATGTACGAACCTCTCTGGACAACGCTCCCCGAAGCATCCAAGGTCTGCCGGGAGCTTGTCTCCTGTAAATGCCAGAATGGCTGCATCAAGAAGTGCAAGTGCAAGAAGGCCAGTCTGGAATGCACACCACTGTGTGCTTGCGACGGGGAGTGCTCTCAGAACTGCACTCGCAAACTTAAGATGAAGATTCTGAACTGTTCCAGACAGTACACAGGTACTGTAAAACAGTGAACTTATCTGCATATTGCATTTAGCAGATTATGTGTTAATTAACATGATAATTAAATGTAGTAGTGTCCATTGACCACAGAAGTATAACATTTGACTTGCCCAGGATTGATCTGATGAGAGCAAGCCATCATAATTATCACTATCTGGTTCTGTTATTGTTGTTGTATTATCGATGTAATTAGCATAATTGTGTTAATAATGTTTTTAATTGGCATCTTAATTGGCGTGGGCAGTGTCCATGAATAGCTATTGACAGACAGAGGAAGAAGGTCAGATAACATTTCCACAACTTAAATGAATCTAGCCTATTCACAAGGAATGTCAGCATTTGATGCCTGATCATGGGTTTCCTTGTCGCAATTTCATCTGCAATTAGCCTAAATATGTTAATTAATATCAGCAGCATCTCCCAAAATGTGACTAAGAGCTATCTGGCATGTCTTGATTCAAAACATTCAATAAACATTCACTAAAACCTTCAGCAGCAAACTTTATCTAACTTCTGTGTGTCTTTTGGGTGTCTGCTGGCGGCCATTTTGGAATATGGCCGCCACGGCCGCCAGGGGGCAGTTGGGCGATGGCTCCACATCCAAATTTGTTCATAATATATTGGTCTACCTCTGTGCCAAAATTGGTGCTTTTATAAAAAAATGCACAATACTTACCCGCTACGGTCAGCTTTGACCTTTATCATTATATTCAAATTTACATTATTCATTCGCTAACCAATCTTGCATTCTCAAAAGACATCGTTGTGCAGCACGCCTTTTCTGTTTCTCCGGACGAGATTCCTTATTAACCCATTCGCTGCGGGTGACGTTCTGGAATGTTTTGGCAAGTTACAGCAATTTTCAGGCTTTAAAAGCCTGTAAAAACCAAAAAAATCAAGTGTCAGTGGGCGGGAGCGTGAGGGGCCCACCTCCGACCCTCAGAGTACTGAGCGGCTCACTGAGGTTGACTGTGTCTCGCGCGGATCTCTCTCTGTGTCTCCCAGCAGTGTAGCCAAGCGAGCGAGTGTTACATAATAGTGGGTTTCCCGCGTTTCACTGGCACCGCTGCGGGTAAAACAGACTACATACGGGGCCCGTTCTGGAGTCATTTTGAAGCTAGTCTCGCCTAGTTTTCGGCAGAATACACTTCATTTGATGCAGATGCTTGATTTATCATTCAGGAGTGCCTGAATATGCCCTAAATAGCCCAAAAATGGCCGCAGCCAAAGGGTTAAGCGGGCGGTTATCTGGTGGTGTTTGCAATTCAGAATCTGTCTTTTCTGACTTCACCTCCTCTAAGGATTCCTCCAATGGATACAGCAATTGCGATGACCTAATGAGGGAGACAATTTTAGTCTTCAATTTCACAACTCTCACAATTCCTTGCGAGTCGGGGTAGACCTCAATTACTCTTCCCAGCAACCATCTGCTTCTAGGTTGATCAGATTGAATCAAAACAATGTCATCTATTTTGGGAATAGAACTTGATACAGCCTTGGTTAATTTTTGATGTCTTTCACGCAGAGCTGTAAGATAGTCCTCCGTCCACATTGTTTTGCCAGTGATGCAATATTCTACTTATGTACCGGAATCTTTGGCTGAAAACTTCTTGGTTTATCCGGTATGGAGGGTCATTGCTCACTAATTCATGGTCACTCATTAATGGTAAAGGAGTTACTTCTCTACCATGCAATAATAGCGATGGAGTAAGCATGTCAGGACAGTCCAGGGTGTCATTGACATATGTCAATGGTCTGTTGTTCACTCTAGCTTCCACTTCTGCGAGTACAGTTTTTACTTCTTCCAAACTCACTTTCTTTCTGAATAGAACCTTTTTCAGACATCCCTTTACTACACCTACCAGTCGTTCATAAAACCTTCCATGCCAAGGACTATAAGGAGGTATAAATTTCCAGGTGATGTTTCTGCAAATTAATTCAGCCTTTACATTCTCTTCCTGATGAATGCGTGTTAAGATCTTCGATCCAGCCTTAAATGTAGTTGCATTGTCACTGATCAATATCTTAGGACAGGATTTTCTTGCTGCGAACCTTCTAAAAACATGTAAGAATGTTTCTGCCGACATATCCTGAGCCAGCTCTAGATGAACAGCCCTAGTGGTTGCACATGTGAACGGAACAATGTACACCTTCCTAGGAATGTTACTTTCAAGATCTGTTAAAGTTATTGCACCTGAATAATCAACACCAGTTGCTGTAAATGGCAACATGTTTTCCACTCTGGTTTTGGGTAAAGGAGGGGGGGGGGGGGGGAATTGGATACCTGCTACCTTCCATTCTTTTACAAACAAAGCATTTACCTAGGACTGTTTTGACTGCCTGTCTTCCCTGAGGTATCCAAAATTCCTTCCTGACTTTGCAAAGGGTTTGTGTAACTCCAGCATGTATGTTTTGTTCATGACATTGCTTTATTATTAGCTCAGTATGTGATGTTTTTTATGAAGCAATAATGGATACTTTGTGTTGTAATGTAATTAGTGGGGCGGTTTACCTAGGATATTCAAACCTATTGATAAAAGCACCAATTTTGGCACAGAGGTAGACCAATATATTATGAACAAATTTGGTTGTGGAGCCATCGCCCAACTGCCCCCTGGCGGCCGTGGCGTCCATTTTCCAAAATGGCCACCATGTGGCTGCCGAGGAAGACTTATCCCTAGGTGAATGAGATGTACTGAGTAAATGTGCAGGAAAAAATTATTGTTTTGAATCTGCAATGTTGTGCAAACATTATGTTGCGTGTTGTTGCTAATGTAGGGTAGCACTTAACAACAAAGAAAGGTGCCCATGTGTTTTTAGAATCTTATCTTATTATCGATTTATTGAATTATTCATAGATTAGCATAACAACCATGACAATGGATGTTATGCTATGCATTGTTATGTTATTATGCGGTCACCCAGGCTTTATTGTGGTCGGCAGGGAGGGTTCTTTGGGGGCACTCGATTATGGCCTTGGCCTTATTCGGGGCCTTGGGGCTGTTCGGCCAGGCAGCTTGAGGAACAACAACAACAACAACAACAACCATGACAAACATCTCTCAATTGAACATGTCCTAATTCACTTGGATTCTGAGTGCTCCTTTCATACAACTTTGTCATTTTCCATTTCCAGAACAATGTCGAAGAGCTTCAAACGCGTTGAGCCTCGTGGTGCAGAAGCAGATCCGTCTACCTCCGCCCAGCCAGCAACAGAGACAGACTGGTCATTATGCTTCATATGCCAAGAAACGACGCCAGAGTTGCTGACAATTCCATCCCAGAATACACGCCAAGACAAGGGGAGCAGCTACAGCATTCTGGCTGGACATCTGAGAAGGTTCAATGAGCTTGGATTGCTCCCCAACTCTTTTCTGTTGAGCCGATTAAATGAAGGCAGTGGCGTTGAAGCAGCATTGAGCACCAACAATGCACGATACCACAAGACCTGCAGGCTGAGGTATAACAAGACCAAGTTAGACAGAGCTGAGAAGAGGCACCTGAAAATATGCACCAACGAAGAGGAGGAAGTTGTTGCCCGCAAGCGAACTCGATATCTGTCACGACCATCAAGTACTGAGACGAAACACCAAGAAGTGAAATGCTTCTTCTGCGGAGAAGCTCCTGGTAGTGCTGGTCTTCATGAAGCTGCGACATTCCAACTGGATTCGCGTGTCAGGTCGTGCGCACTGATTCTGGACGACATGGACCTCCTGACGCAACTGAACGCTGGGGACATGGTTGCACAGGAGGCCAAGTACCACCGAAATTGTCTCCTGAACTTGTACAATCGCACCCAGAAGATTAAGGAAATGGCGGGCAAAGGTACAGACGATGAACACGCAATAGCAGGACTTCCTTTTGCAGAGCTGGTGGTGTTTATTGAAGAAGCTCACATGGATGACGAGACGTTTCCGGTCTTCAAACTTGCTGACCTGGCGCAGTTATACACGTCAAGGATGGAACAGCGGGGAGTCAAGCATGAGGGCAGGGTGCACATGACCCGTCTTAAGCAGAGACTGCTTGCTCACTTTCCTAACATGTGTGCACATCACCAGGGGCAGTTCCACGAACAGTTCCACGATGAAACTGACCCAAGGAACAGACCACAAGACACAAGGCACCATGACCAGTCAGCAAGTGTGCAGACTGCTTTCCTGAAAGATGTACAGTCGATGGTCAACGTGATGGAAGACTTGCGGGAATCCATTTGAAGAGGAGAGTCAAGATCTGCTGGTACTCGACACCAAGGAGATCGCGCCACCTGGAGCTGTAGACATCCTCCGTAATGCACATGAAGTGGGTCAGCTGCAGTTTGACAACTTCGTCAGAGAACGCCTGGTGGAGAGAACGAAACCCATAGGAGATGCCATGCACAGAAACAAGCTGAAAATCTTCAGTCAGCCTGCTTCAAAACCTCCGGGAAATGCCCTTTCCCGGAGGTTTTGATGCAGTTTTGCAGCAGATGAAATCCCTGAAGAATGACGTGGACCTGTTCTCTCGTCTGTATATCGGGTACCAGAACTGGGATGGGAATCTAGAGGAATTCTTCCAACATGAAAACCAAGCCTGCCCCCCTGCACTATCAGATGGCGGTGGCATCCGGCTGGGTGTCAAGAGTGATCTTCTCGCTTGTCTAGAAGACCTCAGTCAGCCCAAGTCTGAGGTTCCTCCAACCAGCTGCATTGTGCTAGATGGAGCGGTCATCATCCAGATGCTGAAGCCAGCTACAGCAAAAAGCTTCAACGAGTATGCACAGCAGGTCTTTGTGCCCTACATACTCTCAAAACTCCATCAAGCCACGCGACTGGACCTGGTGTGGGACTGCTACAATACAGACTCGTTGAAGGATACAGCAAGAGCCAAGCGCGGAAAAGGGGTGAGAAGACGGGTGGTGGGTGGTGCAACGATCCCCGGGAACTGGGCCAGCTTCCTCAGAGTCGACGAGAACAAGACAGAGCTGTTCAGCTTCCTCTCTGGCATCCTCCATGACTCATTCCAGCTTGCAGACAAGGAGCTGGTCATCACTGAAGGAGATGATGTCTTGAGCAAGCCACCGCTCCTAAATACTGCAGCCCTGGCTCCTTGCAACCACGAAGAAGCCGACAGCCGCATGATGTTGCATGCCGCCCACGTTACTCACAATGGCCACAAGAAGATCCTCGTCCGCACAGTTGACACTGATGTTGTTGTCCTGGCAGTGGCTCTGGCACGCACCCTGGAGGAGGCAGCCGAAGTGTGGGTGTCCTTCGGCATGGGCAAGGCTTTCCGGTTCTTGGCAGCACATGAGATGGCGCGGGCTCTGGGCCCTGAGAAAGCACAGGCACTACCGATGTTTCATGCTTTGACGGGCTGCGACACGGTCTCCTGCTTCGCCGGACATGGCAAGAGGACAGCATGGGCAGTGTGGACAGCTCTACCTCAGCTGACCCAGACACTCACTGACCTCTCCACTGCACCGGATCATATTGATGAAGATGCCATGCACACCATCGAGAGGTTTGTCATCCTGCTTTACGACAGAACAAGCACCGCAACCGATATCGACAAGGCACGCCGCAAACTGTTTGCAAAGAAGAGCAATGTCCAGCTGATCCCACCGACAAGTGCAGCCCTGAAGCAGCACGTGCGACGAGCAATATACCAGGGCGGACATGTCTGGGGTCAGGCCCTGGTTCCTGCACCAACATTGCCATCACCAACCGACTGGGGATGGATCAAGACCAGCGACATGTACGAACCTCTCTGGACAACGCTCCCCGAAGCATCCAAGGTCTGCCGGGAGCTTGTCTCCTGTAAATGCCAGAATGGCTGCATCAAGAAGTGCAAGTGCAAGAAGGCCAGTCTGGAATGCACACCACTGTGTGCTTGCGACGGGGAGTGCTCTCAGAACTGCACTCGCAAACTTAAGATGAAGATTCTGAACTGTTCCAGACAGTACACAGGTACTGTAAAACAGTGAACTTATCTGCATATTGCATTTAGCAGGTTATGTGTTAATTAACATGATAATTAAATGTAGTAGTGTCCATTGACCACAGAAGTATAACATTTGACTTGCCCAGGATTGATCTGATGAGAGCAAGCCATCATAATTATCACTATCTGGTTCTGTTATTGTTGTTGTATTATCGATGTAATTAGCATAATTGTGTTAATAATGTTTTTAATTGGCATCTTAATTGGCGTGGGCAGTGTCCATGAATAGCTATTAACAGACAGAGGAAGAAGGTCAGATAACATTTCCACAACTTAAATGAATCTAGCCTATTCACAAGGAATGTCAGCATTTGATGCCTGATCATGGGTTTCCTTTTCGCCATTTCATCTGCAATTAGCCTAAATATGTTAATTAATATCAGCAGCATCTCCCAAAATGTGACTAAGAGCTATCTGGCATGTCTTGATTCAAAACATTCAATAAACATTCACTAAAACCTTCAGCAGCAAACTTTATCTAACTTCTGTGTGTCGTTTGGGTGTCTGCTGGCGGCCATTTTGGAAAATGGCCGCCACGGCCGCCAGGGGGCAGTTGGGCGATGGCTCCACATCCAAATTTGGTCATAATATATTGGTCTACCTCTGTGCCAATATTGGTGCTTTTATAAAAAAATGTACAATAGGTTAGCTTACCCGCTACAGTCAGCTTTGACCTTTATCATTATATTCAAATTTACATTATTCATTCGCTAACCAATCTTGCATTCTCAATTGACATCGTTGTGCAGCACGCCTTTTCTGTTTCTCCGGACGAGATTCCTTATTAACCCATTCGCTGCGGGTGACGTTCTGGAATGTTTTGGCAAGTTACAGCAATTTCCAGGCTTTAAAAGCCTGTAAAAACCGAAAAAAATCAAGTGTCAGTGGGCGGGAGCGTGAGGGGCCCACCTCCGACCCTCAGAGCACCGAGCGGCTCACTGAGGTTGACTGTGTCTCGCGCGGATCTCTCTCTGTGTCTCCCAGTAGTGTAGCCAAGCGAGCGAGTGTTACATAATAGTGGGTTTCCCGCGTTTCACTGGCACCGCTGCGGGTAAAACAGACCACATTCGGGGCCCGTTCTGGAGTCATTTTGAAGCTATTCTCGCCTAGTTTTCGGCAGAATAGACTTCATTTGATGCAGATGCTTGATTTATCATTCAGGAGTGCCTGAATATGCCCTAAATAGCCCAAAAATGGCCGCAGCCAAAGGGTTAAGCGGGCGGTTATCTGGTGGTGTTTGCAATTCAGAATCTGTCTTTTCTGACTTCACCTCCTCTAAGGATTCCTCCAATGGATACAGCAATTGCGATGACCTAATGAGGGAGACAATTTTAGTCTTCAATTTCACAATTCCTTGCGAGTCTGCGTAGACCTCAATTACTGTTCCCAGCAACCATCTGCTTCTAGGTTGATCAGATTGAATCAAAACAATGTCATCTATTTTTGGAATAGAACTTGGTACAGCCTTGGTTAAGTTTTGATGTCTTTCACGCAGAGCTGTAAGATAGTCCTCCGTCCACATTGTTTGCCAGTGATGCAATATTCTACTTATGTACTGGAATCTTTGGCTGAAAACTTCTTGGTTTATCCGGTATGGAGGGTCATTGCTCACTAATTCATGGTCACTCATTAATGGTAAAGGAGTTACCTCTCTACCATGCAATAATAGCGATGGAGTAAGCATGTCAGGACAGTCCAGGGTGTCATTGACATATGTCAATGGTCTGTTGTTCACTCTAGCTTCCACTTCTGCGAGTACAGTTTTTACTTCTTCCAAACTCACTTTCTTTCTGAATAGAGCCTTTTTCAGACATCCCTTTACTACACCTACCAGTCGTTCATAAAACCTTCCATGCCAAGGACTATAAGGAGGCTTAAATTTCCAGGTGATGTTTCTGCAAATTAACTCAGCCTTTACATCCTCTTCCTGATGAATGCGTGTTAAGATATCCGATCCAGCCTTAAATGTAGTTGCATTGTCACTGATCAATATCTTAAGACAGGATCTTCTTGCTGCGAACCTTCTAAAAACATGTAAGAATGTTTCTGCCGACATATCCTGAGCCAGCTCTAGATGAACAGCCCTAGTGGTTGCACATGTGAACAGAACAATGTACACCTTCCTAGGAATGTTACTTTCAAGACCTGTTAAAGTTATTGCACCTGAATAATCAACACCAGTTGCTGTAAATGGCAACATGTTTTCCACTCTGGTTTTGGGTAAAGGAGGGGGGGGGGGGGGAATTGGATACCTGCTACCTTCCATTCTTTTACAAACAAAGCATTTACCTAGGACTGTTTTGACTGCCTGTCTTCCCTGAAGTATCCAAAATTCCTTCCTGACTTTGCAAAGGGTTTGTGTAACTCCAGTGTGTATGTTTTGTTCATGACATTGCCTTATTATTAGCTCAGTATGTGATGTTTTTTTTAGGAAGCAATAATGGATACTTTGTGTTGTAATGTAATTCAGATTCACAGATTCTTCCCTTAGTTCTTTTTAAACAATCATATAAGAATAAGTTCAAGGACCTCACTAGTGCAGGGATTTTTCCGGTTAGTTTGCCCTTTAAATACTTTAATTCTTCTTTAAATTCAACACATTGAATTAACTTTATCCAAAATGTTAGGCTGTCTTGAACGTTAGAAGATGCAGGTTGAAAAGATTTAAGTACAAGGTTTGTTACGCTAAGCAATTTGTTTAGGGAAGAGAATTTATTGAATCTGATTGGGCAGGACTCGTATGCTTCAATTGTCATGACTTTGTAAGTAGCTATAGTTGTGTGAAACTTTTGTGTTGGCCGTTGAGCAGGGTTATTAAGCCATTTAGGACCATGAAACCATTCATCTTGTTTCATTAATTCATCAACAGATATACCATGTGTTAGGAGGTCTGCTGGGTTTTCAGATGTAGGAACGTAATGATAGTGGACATCTGCTAAAAGTGTATGCATTTCAGCCACTCTGGTTCTTACATAAGCATTTGTAAATTTCATTAATCGATTTTAGGAGTATAGTTGGTTGTTGGAAGGAAGAAAATAATAGATTATTTCAGATTTATTATTCACTAACCACTGTAGAGTGATTTCTCTATCTGACCAAACACACACATTACTTATATTGATGTTAGTTAGAGTGGACAAAATATGTTTTGCCAATTTTCAAGCAACATAGGCAACAGTTAACTCAAGTTGAGGAAGTGTTTTAGATTTCATGGGTGCAACTATGGCTCTAGATGTTAACAGGGTTGGTGGGTTTGTACCATTAGTAATGTAAGCTACTGCACCATTAGCTCTAGGGCTAGCATCACAGAAAACATGCAATTCATATGCTTTACCTTCCTTACAAGTCATATGTTCATAAGTTACATTCTCTAGGTTGTTAACCTCTCCGCTGCGTAGGTGGGGTAGTGGCCACCCCTCCCTGTGCGGAGGTATTTAGAGTGTTTCCTACACTCAAATCGTCATCGTACCATAAATAGCATTAATACTTATCCATATGCGCCTATTTTACGTTGATTATAAAGGTAATATCCTGTTACAGCAATAAAACAAGTGGAAACAGCGTTTGGATGGTCAAAATCGGCGATAGAGGCCAGGAGTTACATAACGTATGGCTCAGGCAGCCTGCCAGCCAGCCAGCCAGCCGTGAAGACGGCTGGAGAGACACTGTTGTGCGGTAGTCTCTCTCTCGCTCTTTCACACGCGTGGTAACACAGATGACCACGCCCAGCTAGCAACTTGCTAATGTTAGCACGAATATATACCTAAGAATAAGGGAATAACAGGGAGAAAAGGTGATAATTGAAAGGGGGGGGGGGGGGATGTGGAGGAGTGATATTTGGCATGGCCAAGGGGCAATTGAAAAAAAAAATCAATAAAAAAAATTGATACTGGGCTGATTTTAATGTTTTATTTTTTAGGCCTTAGATTATTTAAGGCTTCTCACAGCCCACCAGTAAAACTTATATCAGTCTTGCCACACTTGCCGGGTTAACAGACTCCAAACAGTTATGCTACTCTTTCACTATGGAGTCAGGCAAACTTTCATCCCATGACAAACCTTCTACCCATGTTCTTTGCATTAGTAATTTAAGCTTTATTGAGACTGGAGATATTAATCCAAGAGGATCAAATATTTTGCTACAATTACTTAGTAGTGACCGTTTGGTGTTGACTCTATCCCAATTCACTGGCCTTAGTGAAATTTGATCTAGATCAGAATTCCAGTTTATTCCAAGAACTTTTATTATAGGTTCTGGCCATTCTGTATCTGGATAACCATGTTTAATGGTGTCTTTGAGTAGAGACGAGTTAGTATTCCATTCTTGAAGAGGAAGGTTGGGATCTCGTATGACAGTATTGCATATATTGTAAAATTCCACCAAATCATGCTAACTAGATATGGTGCCTTGTATATTATCTACATACAGAGAGTCTTTTAACTTATCTATATACAGATTGTCAGCATATTAATTTTGTCCAGATGAAATATAATAGTTGCATTCAATAAATAAGGGGAGCTTGTTGCACCAAATAACACTGCTTTAAATCTCAAGGTTTGCCAAGTACTTTTTGGGTCCAGCAGCTGGTGTAATTGCGATACTCCTCCTTCAAACCAATGCGGAGAAAAGCTTTGCTAATGTCTGCAGTGAAGGCATATACATTAGAGCGAAATTTTAAAAGAACCTTCCCAAGGTGCTCAGTTAGGGATGGTCCAGTGTAAAGACAGTCATTAAACTTCAAGCAGGGGTGTGCAACCTTTTTTAGCAAAGGGCCACTAATCAATTCTTGTGTGTTATGGAGGGCCGCACATCTGCACTATATATATATATATTACATAAGTTCTCAAAACATATTATCTTTATGGGGTTATATACAGTACATATACAAACAAATGTGTAATTTAATATATTTAAGAAAATATTAACTAACCAAAAACATCCATTGATCAAAAACAAAGAGTGTTTACTTACATAATTTATTGGCCAAGATAAAGGCAATCCTGGGCTTAGACTCAATTAATGAGATGGCTGACTTTGCATTTGTTGCACCAACTGGTCAAGATCAGGCTGAATGGCTGTTGTGGCAACACGTAGTGTACTTTCCGAATGTTCGTCAGTAAGTGAAGATCTGTATTTGTTTTTAACCAAGTTCATTTTTGAAAATAGCTGTTCACATACAAATGTGCTGCCAAACACTGCCATCATTTTTCTTGCATGGTCACAAAGTTTTGGATATTCTGTGTTTGATATATATTTCTTATAAAACTGACACACTGAACCATTATCATACATCTTTATCAGTTCATTATTGCATTGCAATTCGATTACTTCCATTTGCATAGCCTCAGGGATAGTGTCCATATCTACAGAAAATGGAGAAGTCTCAGGGATAGTTTCCACATCTATAGAAAATGGAGAAGCAAAGAGTTCAATGGCTTGTGAATGTTTCCTGAGGGCATGAAACCGATGTGCAAATTCCTCTTGCAAGACTGCCAGCATGTCACCATACTTCTGACATTGCTCGCTGCTAAGTTCATGGTTGTTCAGTGTTGGAAAGTGGGCTGTGTTATGATTTCTGATTGTGATTCCCACAGTCGTAATTTAGTCTGAAATGCTTTGATCAGTGAGTACAGGTCATTTATGAGTTGATTTTGTCCTTGAAGTCTAACATTCAGTGTACAAAGGTGGTCAGTTATGTCTACCAAAAATGCTAAGTCACATTTCCATTCATTATCACTCATTTCAGGGATAGAGTTGCCTTTCATATCCAAGAAGAGCACTATTTATTCCAAAAGATCATAATATGCTCTTTTCAACATTCCAGCTTTACTTAGCCACCTGACCTCACAATAGTACTTCACATCACAGTTTTCAGATTCAATATCTTCCATTAACTGCTGAGACTGGCCGTGATTCAGACCTCTTGACTTAATGAAATTGACTGCTTTCACAAGAACGTTAGTCACATGTTGAAAGTTTATTGTCTTTGCACACAGAGCTTCCTGGTGTATGATGCAATGCAGGACAATGTGTGAACCTGAGTCAATATTTTGAGACTCCAATTTACTTTCCACCAATCCGACCACACCATTTCTTTGACCAGCCATTGCAGGAGCTCCATCTGTTGTAAGGCAAACTAAATTCTTGTAATCCAGTCCAAATCTAGTTAGCACCTTATCTGACTCAACAAGTATATCTTGGCCTGTGGAAGTTCCTTTCATACTTTGAAGTGAAGCCATTTCTTCTGTAACATTGATGTCAATATCAACACCCCGAATATACACAGCAAGTTGTGCTGTGTCTGTGGTGTCACAACTTTCATCAAGTACAATAGAATAAGCAGAAAAAGCACCAACTCGCTCAGCCATTTTACTTGCAATACTTCCTGAAAGACTCTATTCGTCTAGCAATGGTAAATCTTGAAAGGCTTATATTTTCAATATGATTTTTTTTTCAGGAAACATTAGATCTGAAGCGACACACAAGCATTCTTTAATCACTTCACCATCAGAAAAAGGCTTGAGTCTTTTTGCAAGGATTTGACTTATCATATAACTTGCCTTGACAGATGCATCATGTTCCTTAATTTTCTTTGTAAACAATGACTGCTGTGCTTTCAGAGATTTCGGCATGAGAGAAATTTTTTCCCTTCGTGCTTCATCTTTAGTGTTTTCATAATCTGTGTTTTGTGGTATAGTGCCTATTAATGTTATATTCCTTCAGTACAGAAATAGTTTCATGACAGACAAGGCACAGTGCTTTCCCCCCTGATGCTACACATAAATATTGATCAGTCCACTTCTCTTGAAAGCCCCTGTTTTCCTCTGATAGTTTGTATTTTTTAGTACTAGTTGCCATTATTTGTAAGTAAGATGTTCTCAGCTGGAAAATATTAAAAAGCTTGTTAGGGAAATTCTGTGAACTTGGCCCCTTGTGCATGAATGGTTAAATTTCCAATAACATTTTTGTTAAGGAAAATGAAGTGAAGGGTTAGAAAAATGACATAGGCTACAGTGCATTATGATTATGAGTAAACTACACTATCTTGGAAGGATTATGATTTTTTTCTGATGGCCTGTTCTTAATCATTCAGACATATATTTTGTTTACCTCATAATCAAAATACATTGTAAAAATAAGGTATTTATAAAGGTTATTGTCGGGTGCTATTTTTTGTATTTAACTGTTATACCCCTCGCAAAAATATTTAGATTTATGTCAATTAAATTATATAATTTTAATACATCCTTCAACTTAGGTGACGTGAGGTCAGGTTTGGTTGTTAGGTTATTTTCTTACTGACCTATCCTAACACTCAAAAGTCAAAACTACCTTTTAACAAGCTCCCACCCCTATTAATTGCACCATATTTATAGTCAAACATATCCTAATCTACGCATAGGCCTAATGTAGGTTGAACAGGATCGGATTATTTTTTTTCCGAGAGACAGGCGGCCCTTGGACATATAGCAATGGAATATACAAAATAAGTAATCGTAAGTAACCATAGGTCACATATATATATATATATATATATAGATAAAACAAATAGCACCCGGCAATACATTTTATAGGCTATTTACCAAAAATATGTAGCCTACGTGCCATTGTACTTTCGGAACACCAACAGAAAACAGCTTTTGCCTCCAGTCAAGGGAGACTCTATGAGTATACCGTGCTGCCGTTCGGCCTCTGTAACGGTCCTGCTGCTTTCTCTAGGCTCATGGAATCCGTATTGCAAGTATTAACCTGGGAGACATGTTTAGCATACCTAGAGGACATCATTGTGTTTGGAAAAACTTGGGCAGAACATATTCAACGTCTTCGCCAAGTTTTCCAACGGATACAGAAAGCTAAATTAAAACTCAAACCCTCCAAATGCACCCTAGCCCAGAAAGAAGTAAAAGTTTTAGGTCATATAGTCTCGGAAGAAGGAATCACCCCCAATCCAGAGAAACTCAAAGCGATCAGTACAATAACCCCCCTTACTAATGTTAAAGGAGTCCGAACATTTTTAGGATTAGCCTCATACTACCGTAGATTCGTCAAGAACTTTGCCACTATTGTAAAACCCTTACACGATTTATCATGGAAAGAAGAACCCTTCTTGTGGACTAACCAACTCATTCAAGCCTTTCAATCTCTCAAGGATCTCTTAATCGCCTCTCCAGTTGTAACATTTCCGGATTACAACAAACCCTTCCGTCTGTACACCGATGTATCCCAATTCGGTATCGGAGCAGTTCTCGGTCAAATCCGAGACGGACGTGAACATATCATTGCATGCGCCAGCCGAACACTCAACCCTGCTGAAACCAACTATCCCGTCACAAAGAGAGAATGTCTAGGAATCATTTGGGCCCTCCAGTATTTTAAAGGCTACCTAGCCCGCGTAAAAGTCACGATCATTACCGACCACCACGCCCTTCAGTGGCTCCGAAAGCCAGACACTAAGAACGCATTAACCGTCAGATGGTGCGAATCCCTCGAAGAATTCAATTTCGAAATAGCTTATCGGCCTGGTAAATTACACACGAACGCCGACGCTCTTTCTAGAGTCCCCCTCAACTCAACCATCCCTGACCCCCTGCCCCCCCCCCCCAGATAACGAAACTAGCCCCATCCTAGCCATTAATCACCAAAACTCCACTGATCAAAATCAACAGCATCTTTTACAATAGGTTCAACAGCAACATAAACCTGAGTGGATAACCAGACACCTTTTCTCACAACTTCAACGAAAAGGAGACAACCTATACACCCCAGATGGGAAAACCCTGTACCGCCCTCCCTACCATGCAATCCTTATGCTCCCATAATGGCATTCATTTAGCCCAATGTAAACTAACCTCAACCTTTCAACAAGTCTACTGGACTCTTTCTCCATACATCACAGCCAAAAATGTAACAGAAGCATGCAGAGCATGTGCCCTAGGTAAAGTCCGCATTCGCAACCCCGGGCCTTCAGGCAAACTTGTTGCCTCCAATCCTTGACAATTACTTTCGTAATTTCTACAGAGATAAAGACATACACCCGAACACATTTAGATTGCAAAATGTTACACCAAAATACACTTTTGACGAGCTGTCTAACCTAAATATACATAAGAGCACAGGACCAGACAAAATTCTTGCCAAATTTCTACGAGATGGAGCCATTGGTATAGCAGGCCCCCTAACCCACATCATCAACTTGTCAATTAACACCAACACAGTACCTGCTGAACTGAAGGAAGCTATTGTAACCCCTCTATTCAAGAAAGGAAATAAACTAGAAGTTGGCAACTACAGACCAGTTAGCATATTATGTATTGTATCTAAAATCCTTGAAAGAGCGGTATACACCCAAATTGAACACTACCTCAAACAAAATGATCTATTCTATAAGTTTCAATCAGGTTTCAGATGCATGTACTCGACAGACTCCTTGTCTCATCCACTTAACGGATCACATTCGTAAAGTAATTTCTAAAGGTAACTACACCGGTATGGTTCTTCTTGATCTACAAAAAGCGTTTGACACAGTAGACCATGATATCCTATGTAATAAACTACAAGCTATGGGCATAGGGTCTGTGAACTGGTTTAAATCTTATCTTAGTAGTAGAACCCAAAGAGTCAAAATTGATGATAATATATCTGATCCTATGCCAATTAACTGTGGGGTCCCGCAGGGAAGCATCCTTGGTCCCTTACTCTTTCTCTGTAATGTGAACGACATGGAACTGAGCGTCTCATGTAAATTATTACTGTATGCAGACGACAGCGTGCTTCTGGTTTCAGGAAAAGACCCAATAAGTATTGCCGCTTCACTTTCCAAAGAACTAGCATCATGTAGTGAATGGCTAGTGGACAATAGACTATCTCTTCACCTGGGCAAGACGGAAGCCATCTTATGTGGAACAAAACGCAAACTGAAAGACATTGTGGGCTTCTCGGTCAACTGTAATGATATTCCTATAACAACAGTGTCACAAGTTAAATATCTCGGACTGAAACTGGATGCGAGTTTGTCAGGTGAAACAATTTTGGAATCTATCCTGAGTAAGTGTAGAGCACGTATAAAATACCTGTATAGACAGGTGGGATGCTTGCCCGCGGCGACCAAAAAGACCCTCTGCCAAGCGCTTGTTCAATGTAATTTTGACTATTCTGTGTCATCCTGGTACTCTGCATCATCTAAATCAGCACAGCACAAACTTCAGGTCACTCAAAATAAAATGGTTAGGTTCATGCTGAACCTAGGACCCAGATCACATGTTGGCCAGGAACAACTTCAGTCACTAGGTATGCTCAATGTCTCTGACAGGGCCAAACAAATCAGGCTAACTAATGCCTTCAAAATTTTCTATGACAGAGCTCCAGAGTATCTAAAGAATGATTTTGTTAAAGCAAATGAGAGGAGTGGACATAATACAAGAAACATGATGTTTAATTTTAAGGTCCCGAGAATCCAAGGACAGGGTAAGCAAACATTCTTCTTCACTGCCATCAAAGACTGGAACGACCTACCCCAGTCAGTCCGTGAAAAGAGAACACTGTATTCCTTCAGACGTAGCCTGAAGGAACACCTGAACCGGACAGCTGCGAGAAGGGAGCACCAAGCTTATGTCTACTACTAAATACATAAGAGATAGACAAACCAAACTGAAATGATTACTGATTACGGATTACTGATATTTACTATAGGATGTAAGGTATCTTAAAATAACCCCCTAGAAATACTTTCTCTAAAGTAGCTATTTCTTTATCCTCCGCTTTTCCCCAGCTAACCTAATCCCACAAGGACCCCAATGGAAATACGCCTAACGGCCTTATTGGGCTATCCTTAGTTGGAATTATGCAAGGCTGGTACATGTCATATTTGTAACAAACTATGTGGTACCAACTCTGTAAATTGCTGACTGAATAAATATTATTATTATTATTATTATTATTTTTATTATTATTACTTGTCGTAGACGTAATGGGCCCCCTCGAAGGTGTAAAAGGATTCAAATATATCTTCACATTCGTAGACACCTATTCTAAATATGTAATTGCTTGCCCAGCTAAAGACCACACTGCTTTCTCTGTAGTCAAAGCTATGATCCAACACCTCTCTCCCTATTTTGGCCTTCCCGAAGCCATTCCCTCAGACAATGCCCCCAAATTCACAGGACACATCTGGACTCAAATATCTCAGATGTTTGGTTTCAAAATCAGTCATTCCTCTCCATACTGGCCCCAAGGCAGCTCTATCTGCGAAAGAAGCCACCGTACCATTGCAAATCAGATCAGAACTCGATTACAACAGATGAACACCACCGATTGGCCTAGCCAAGTCAAAGTAGTGCAGCGGGGAATAAATACTTGCCCCCACCAAGACGGGATTTCCCCCCACGAACGTGTTTTTTGGCGTACGCCGGCTTCTCCTTCACTTGCGTCACCTGTCTGTCCCATACGAGGCTTCCTCAAATTTCGACCATGCTCTTGTGCACTTAAAAAAACGCCTACGACAATTACATTATCTGCAAGACCTCCAGCCTGACGAAACCCCGAAAGTCAGTCCTCACCACATTGGCGATCTAGTTATGGTAGCTGTCCTTCCAGTACCTTCTAAACTCAAGCCTAGATATAAAGGACCTTTTGAAATCCTCACCGTCCCAAACTGTTACCAGGTCACTATCAATTATCACGGAGAATCACGCACGTGCCATATTCGATATGTACGAAGGTTCCAACCTATTGAGGAAAATATAACCATGCTTGCTGACCCTGATAATGATAACACATGATTTGCAACTGATAACCAAATCCTAAGTTCAACAGAATCTTTACCTCCCCAAATTCTCCCCATCACACCTCTTCCCATTCGACCAAAAACACCCCTTCCAATTATTGATAAATTACCCATCATTTCTCCCCCTCCTTCCTCCCCTAATGTTCACCATCTAAATCACCCCCCCAACCACACGCCCCCCTGCGCACCATCTCCGCCCCCCCCCCCCCACCCTTGCCATTCAACCACACCCAAGGCCACTTCGCACCCCCACCCCCTCTCTTTCTCTCGACTCCTCCGAAGTCGATGTTGCTATGTCTTCTCCCTCACCTACTACTCAACCCACTTCACCTTCTCTAATATTCCCTATTCCGAATCAGACACTAATTCTCCTAAGGGCAAATTGCCCTCATGAATACCAAAACCAGTCACAGAACCTCCCCAACTTTCCACTACCACCCATAAATCACCCCCACCCATAAATTAAGATAAATTCTCTTGCCAAACTTCCACCTCTATCACCCACTCAAACACACCACCTTCACCCACTTCAAACAAACTTATCACACCTTCTAGCACACCAGACCCCCCCAAAACCCCCAATTCATCCTCTCAACAAACCAAGTTGAACCCTTCCATTGCCACCGCCAACCCGCCGACCACACCCTCACACCTACCCACGACTGGATCTCACCTCGTCAACCCACTTCGTCAACCTCGTGACCCCATATCCTATAAGCCCCTCCCACCTCTACAGGAGAGTACAAAGAGCAACGACTCCTCCTCCACCATCAGTCCAAGCATTGACCCCAAACCAACAACATCCTCTGGTCCCACAACTACCACCGCCACCATGAAGATTAACAAGCTGCCCATTACTCATAACCATCAAGAGACAACGATGAAGACCACATCCACATCTGGCTTGCAACTCACCCGTTCCTCTCATCTAACCATCTCCTACGATCACGCTACCCCTCACAACGTAGCAGCCCTCGTCTGGTGCCGCTTTCTCATGGGCCTCACACCATATGTATGTACCAAAATACACCGGACATATATTATCCAAGCTCGAGGCCAAGATTTGTTTATGGACGACGATGGTGAGATGACGGGGCTGAAAGAAGATATGTCAAAGGTAATAAAGAACCCGTTCACGCAACCAGAAGTGCCCCAAATATCACCTTGTAGAATTGCGGCCAAAACCAGCAGGAGAAGAACCAGAAATAAGTCTACCTTCCAAACCAAGAATCACCTGCACCAGTCGCCCCTACAGAACCCAGGTAAAAAACGACCCACCTGGCCCCTTAAGATACGTATCCTGATACGGCCCACATTCTCTCGTTAATGACCCCTGGGCGCTAGATAAAAACTGGCCACCCTCATCAAAGGATCAGAATGCCCAGCCGGAGCCAGACTTGAATTATGACGAGTCCTATTTTATGGAATTACGACGTTACGTGGTGGAGTGGTCTTGCCACTGGACTGGTAATCCAAAGGTCGCGGGTTCAAATCCCGATGTATCAATGGGAAGATATTATTGGGATGGAATTTGTGCTGTACCTGGTATCAGTGCATTACCACAAGCCCACCGAAACGTCAATAAAATACCCTCATTGTTCCCTGATTAAATAGCACTGTATGAATATTCCCATATTCAAAATATGCTATAGGGGTGCAATGCCTGGTGAGTTGTCTGCTCAACAGGTGGCGTTGTGTGTGTGTAAGTGTGAGAGTCCGAGTGTAGGGGGTGAGACAGTGAAGCACGGGAACGAGGTGGCTTCAGAGATGGGGTCGTTTCGGGCCATGAGTGAGCACCGTGCCTCATGTGAAGGCAAGATGGCAGGTGCTCGTTGTACTCTACGTGCTTCACATGTCTCACTCCCTAGACTGGAACAAGACCTCACGGGCTTCACTGTTCATTGTAAAGCGGTGAATGTTAAGGCTCTCAGCCTATGCCCGAGAGGAAGTAAGTTGGAATATAGAAAAAAAATCAAAAATAAAAAAAAATCAACCACCTCCGTTTCCGTCCATCTACCCAGACGGAAATACCTATCAATATCACCACCAAGAGGGACAACAACTACAACCAGAATATTCCAGCTAACAACCAGAACATTGCATAAAAGCCTACACATATTAGGAAACCTGCAAAACTGTAAATAATTTATCATGTACTTGTCCAAGCTCTCTACTACGTACTTCTAAAATAAATAAATAAAGAATACCATTCCCCATATAACCATGTATGTACATTTTTTAAGACTTTATATAACCGAGCAATAATTAAAAAATATATAATTCTCATGCCTCCCATGTCCCGAAATGCATCAGCCATGTCACTATTATGTAATGTGTAATACTACCTGATCAAAAATAGGATATTGTTCGGCAAAGATGATTCACTGTCTAGCACGGGTTCTCTGTGTGGGACTAAGTCATCTCGGAGAATACTTCCGTAGGGGTTAGCCGAAATCCCCTTTAAAAGTATCCTACAAGCTGCGAGGAGTGCTGGAGGACTAAGAGAGTGTGTTGGTGTACCTAGAACTGACCTTCCTAGCTATACCATTCGGAAGGTATGGTTCCCCCCTGATGTAAACAGGCAGACTGACACCGCACTTAGTTGCCACGTGTGACCAGATATCTCTCGGCTGCTTTCTCGTATACTGCAACCTTAATTAAGTGCTTCTAGTGATTCTTATGCGTTTGGTGATTATTGCGAAGGTTAGATACGATATGTTATGTGATCAATCTAACGTAAACATCCAAGATTAATTATTCTCGCCTTCTAGCAATCGTTGCTCGTATCGAGAGAACATACAAACTCTGTCTTGGGATTGATGTATCTACAGTATTTGCTTTGCAATAATATTCTTATATTGCATTTAAAGTTTATAGATATATATTAGTTCGGAAATAATACCCGCACACTACACGTAATTACCTGTGAACACCCTAACAAATCTTATCCTATATTTATTATTATTAGCAGGGTACATAATCATGTATAAGTGCTTACAGAGTGTTAAATATATATAATTTTTTTTTTTTATTCCAACTACTCCCTCTCGGGCATAGGCTGAGAGCCTGTACATTCCACCGCTCAACACGGTGAAGCCCGTGAGGTCTTGTTCCAGTCTGGGGAGTGAGACATGTGAAGCATCCATCATGGCTCGAAGCAGCTTCATCTCGAAGCGGCCGGTTGCTTCGCTCAAGTGCTTCACCGTCTCACCCTCCAGACTCAGACCCTCACTCTCAGAACGCCACCTATTGAGCAGTGAACTCACTAGGCATTGTCCCCCTGTAACATATTTTGAATATGGGAATATTCATACAGTGTTATTTAATCAGGGAACAATGAAGGTATTTTTTTGGCATTTTGGTGGGCTTTGTGGTAATGCACTGAAACTAGGTACAGCACAAATTCAATCCCAATAATATCTTCCCATTGGCATATCGGGATTTGAACCCGGGTCCATTGGATTACCAATCCAGTGGCATGACCACTCCACCACACCTCCCCTAAGTCAGACCTATTGTATTCATGCCTCCTGACTTCAAAATCAGATTAAGCGTTATTTGATTTAATTATTAAATTCTATTGATACCACATCGCGTTAATATTTCAACGACGAGACCTCAGCCTTTAACACGGGCTAAAATAAATTATCCTCAGTTCCATGAACTACTATCTACGGTTATAACTATATGAGTTAATAGATTTATATCCTCTATATATCTACCTAACTTCCAAGTTATTTATACATCATCTGATATCCTAAATTACATACCTTGCCATCACTGAATACGTGTGACCTCAGTACTATTGACGTACCTTGATTCACGCTCTACCTCGCGTTCATTTTTACCTCAGGATATTAGTTATTGTTTGAGACTAACCGCTCTGTGTGCGTTTATGCTATATATATATATATATATATATATATATATATATATATATATATATATATAAAATTATCATCTTGCATTTATTTAATATTATTATTGATGAAGAACATACTTGATTATTGTTCACCTATGATCCAGGAATAGTAATATTTATTCCATGTGTATGACTGAGCTTATTTCTATATAAGTAAAGCTCAGATATTATTTACTTGTGCTTTGTACCCTAGCAATAGATGCAATAAAACTTGTGAACCGCAATTGTGTATTCTGTGACATTGGTGGAGATTGATTTGATTAAGATTCATATGATTAAAGTCAGCTGTGTTCCAGTTGAGTGTTGTAGTTCTATAGCTTTCCCAAGGTGGAAAGAGTGAACTAACTTAAAACATGCAGAATTATAGCACGCCATAATAATTGTAATTATACAGGATATAATTGTTTCATATGTGTTTAATAGGTTTGCACCTGGTTTTCCATCTTACATCTGTTCTGGTTTATATCTCACTCCAATCTCTTCCTTGGTTGCCTCCTTATTCCTTCTGTTCATCACCTCCTTCATCTGGTCCGCCTTCCTTCCTTAATGTTGCACTTGGTATTGTTTTTGCCGCTGGAATATGTTTGTTTTATTACCTGGCGTCGTGTCGTTTGGTTGGTCATACTCTTCCTCTTCCTCCTCTTGGTCTGTCCTTTATCTTCCTCCTCCTACACCTCTCCTTTATTTTTTCCTTCTCCATCTATTTCTCTCCCTTTCTCCCCTTTCCTACTCCTGTATGTGTTCACTATTCCTCATTCTTATTATCCTCCCTTTGTTTTTGTATGTTTGTCTATCATTCCTGCTATCGTCCATTTTTTCGCTTCTATTTTGTATTCTCTGCATATTATTTTCTATGTTATCTAATTATTTTTTAATAATATCCAATTTTGTGTTGGTCTTGCAGGTTTGCTACTGTGATATATGAGAATATGTGAGTCAGATACAAGGGCAGGAAGACCTCCATTGCGATAGAGAGACTGTGTAAGACAAGCTTTGGATGATAGAGGAATGACTATAGATCAGGCAAGGGAAGTGGTAATACACAGGAATGAATGGAGAATGCTTGTGAATAGATGAGTAAACACATGGTCATTTGGAGGAAGGGGTTGGGCGCAAGTTTGACTAGATAATAGTCCATCAGGCGCCTGGCCCGGGGAGACGGTTTATATGAAGGGTGCGCCTGGAAGTGTGGTGGACGGGCTTGTGGTTTCAGCTCTGCTACATGTCTGCCTGCCAAGATCGGAATCTCTCCGGGTGGTCGGGAGCCGGTGGAGTGCTGGAGGGACCTTGGTGACCCTGGTCTCTGGGTCTTCTCCTGGATGACCTAGATGTGTGTGAATTTGTATTTTGTGTTTGTGTGTTCGTTGTTTTCTGTTGTATAGTCCCTATTCTGGCTCTGTCTTGAGTCGCCCCCCCCAAAAAAAAAAAAAAATAGGAAAAGTGGGGATTGGGCTTGAATATATATAATAGATAGATATAATATATTGTCCTACTCTTGAATATTCTCTTTTTACTTTTTTACACTCCTTGAGTGCATGTTCCTATTTGCCCTCCTGCTGATGTTCCTCTTTTCCTTCCTTCTTTCTTCCTCCTCCTACCATTCCACCACTCTCCGTAATCTTTCTCCTACCATTCCTTCCCCCACCATCACCCTCCTCCACCCACGGGTCCAATTCCTCATCTTATCATTCGAACTCCTAAAAGACACCTTACTTTTGACTTCCCTTCATCTCATACGTCCTTCACACAACATCCTATTACACCCCCCCCCCCCACTCCCCCCCCCCTCTCTCTCTCTCTCTCTCTCTCTCTCTCTCTCTCTCTCTTTCTCATTCACATATGCATAGCCTACGTGAGTTGCAGTTGGGATGTGTGTACATGCTTAGATTGATATGCAGGATTCGAAGTTGCATAATAAATCGTAGACAGTGTCCACCATTCTTTAACTGTCTTCGTGGCGCAATGCATAAGGTGTTGATTTTCGGTGTGAGCGTCCTGGGTTCGAATCCACGGACTGCCACATGTGTTTGTAATATTTCATTAATTGATTTTAGGAATAGAGTTGGTTGTTGGATAGAACATAATAATTTATATTGGTTCAGGAGTAATTTATCGAGAGGACTTCCCTAGTGGTTAAGGCCCCATTAATTGTTCTTTCCATTCACATATGCATAGCCTACGTGAGTTGCAGTTGGGATGTGTGTACATGCTTAGATTGATATGCAGGATTCGAAGTTGCATAATAAATCGTAGGCAGTGTCCACCATTCTTTAACTACCTTCGTGGTGCAATGCATAAGGTTATGATTTTCGGTGTGAGCGTCCTGGGTTCGAATCCACGGACTGCCACATGTGTTTGTAATATTTCATTAATCGATTTTAGGAGTAGAGTTGGTTGTTGGATAGAACATAATAATAGTGCGGTAGAGCTGAAGTTTTTCTAGAAAAGTATTGTCTGAAAACGTTAAGGTCTGGCTTGGTATGAAAAATCAAGTAATATATCCTAATGACCACAGGGAGGGAGAGAGAGAGAGAGTCAGGGAGTGAGGGTATGCGTGAGTAAAGCACACACACATGCGCGCTGACTGAGCAGAGATTAAGACGTTCAGGCGACACGAAACATACCAGGATTGTATGAAGGAATAGATACAATAAAGGCAACATAAAACTTGACAGAAATGTATGTGAATCTTCCCTGTTATTATACTTTTCTGTCTTGCTTTCTTGTTATGTACCATTATATCTGCACATATTAATCCTCTGCTCAATAGATGTGTGTGTGTGTGTGTAATACTTACACACTTATTTTACACATACTCATGTTCAAGATTTTATGGATATATATTTCTTTGGTAGATCATTCGAATACAAATCCGAAGACGTTTTTCTCACCTTATACAACTCAATGGTTCGCCCTCATCTAGAATACTGCGCACAGGTTTGGTGACCATATTATGAAAAGGACATAGATAAACTGGAGAGAATACAGAGGAGAGTAACTAATATGATCCCTAGACTTAGAAATACGCCATACGAAGAACGTCTAAAGGAGTTGAATCTGTTTAGTTTGCCTAAGCGCAGACTGGGAGGGGATTTAATTCAGGTATATACATTTATTAAAGCTCTTGATAATATGAATGTTGTTACGATCCAGGTTCTCAAAGACACAGGGCTTTTCAACATTGGACTAGATAATGGCAAAATGCAACAACGGTAACACTAGATCCAACCCCTGCCTTAAACACTGGAAAACAAAACACCATTACCGCCCTGAGTCGTGCCTGGACAACGAGGTATCCTACGACTCGGTAACTGGTGCACACACACTAGGCTGACGCTCGATGAAACAGCCTATTCTCAAACAGTAAAAGATTACTCGATTAGGTTACACAAAGAAAAGACAGTTAACGTGATTAATTAACGTTACGGTAGATACTCAAATAACTGGCACTCCTGTATTAAAGAAAGTGCAATGCTAGTCCTGCAACATCAACTGGAAACTTCTGAAATAAGTCTGATGCTGGGAAGATGTTCGTAAAGAATCTTGAACAATTATAATGCAGAATACGGGTCACAATAAATACTAGGACATATAGTAATAATAGGCAGGCGAATAATAAAGACTGCGCAAAGGTAGTAATGCTCGACAACTAAAGAAATGCTTCGTGACACAACGCAACAGCCTACTAGGGTTGTGCAACTCAACAACAACCTCGGCTCAAAGTGCAGTGAATAATAATGTTGCATACATATAATAATGGGGGCTTATCTCTAACCAGTGTCTGCTCAGTTAATAAAGTCTAGCTGGGGTATCAAGGCAGGGCAACAATGGGTGAGCATGCGGCTCGTAGCCTAACGTTGTCCGAAGGTGGTATAATGAAGATTACGTTATATGACGGGGATGCTCTCTTGATAAATCTAGGTCTCTAGTACCTAGCTCTATCCTGGCGATCCCTCAGAAGTCAACACAAAGAGGCAACACTATGTTGTGAGGTATAGGCTATGGCCCTCTCACACCACAGCGCTGTGCTCGCAAAGTAAACCCACCCGAAGACAACTTAGGCTCCCACAGTACCTGTCGATGTCGTGCAGGGCTTAGCTAACACTGCACACATCGGAGACAACGACACAGTAACCTTACCCCTAGTCTAGCTTTAGATAACCAAGCAGAATCACTCAACACCTTGCCAGGGAGACATATACCGGTCTACAACCTTCCCGAGAGAGGACACATACGGAAAAGTCCGTCTCTCTAACCTCAATAAAGCATAATACCTCCTTAACCTAATACATGGAAATATCTGAGAGCTTCGCGTACAATACGACTGGTCGACGGTGAACGTCTATGCTGAAACCAGAAGGGATGTTGAGTTTAATAAAGATTAGAGAATGAGAAAGGAGAAGTCGAGAGAGAGAAATAGTATGCAAAGTGGCGAGTATGGGGGACAGAATTGCAAAGGATGTAGGCGATACGCGTGTCAGGCAAGCTCTGAGCTGGTAAAGAACACGAGGCCACGATGGGAAGGGACTAGTTGACCACCCGGCCGCCAACGCCGTCAGCGCCCAAGCGAGCCGCGTCATAGCTCACCCCGCTGCCAGGTGTACTCCCTCACCCTCTCTCGCTCGCCTCCCACACAAGCAACATTTATATTATAGCGAATATCAAATATAAGGCGCGGTCACAGACCAAAACAAAGAACATTTCTAGACTGTCTGTGGCAACACGACACTAATTAAATAAAGCAGATCATTCTAGGACAACTGTAGCCCATCCCCCCATCCTGGCGAGCGCTAGCGAGCTGCAATGCCCCACGCAACCATTCTGCTAACGCCGGGAGGCGTCACACCCTCCCCAAGATATGGGACACTCATCCATGAGCCCATATCTGAACAGGCAGAATGTCGCTAGAATCTGCCACTCCTAACCACTCTGCCACTCATGGCATGCAAGCTCAGTCTCCTCAAAAAAAATACAACAACATTTATATATAAAAAAAAATCTTATCACCCTTCCCAAATATAATACATTAATTAATAACATTGTGCTCCCAGAGCGAGCTTTAAGAAGCACAGCCTACTGAGGGAAAATCATCTGCACTCAGTACTCAGCTACAATATTATCTTAAAATGAATTATAAAAAAGAAAGAGTTTTTATTTAATTTTTCATATTTTATTTTAATGTTGTTTTTGGCGGCTACTATAGATGTAGCCTAATTTTCTTCTAATCAAAGCCAACAACTCCTGCCCTGCGACCCTACGCTGATGCTACACACGCGAGCCAACAAGCACCAGCGCAAAAATACACTGCGAGCCAAGACAGGAGGCTATACCAACATACTGTGGTAGCCTACCCCGGATCCTCCACCCGCGACAAACAGTCCGCAATCACATTCTCACAACCGGCAATATGGTGAATGTCTAAGTTGTACTCTTGCAACATGAGCGACCATCTAGTCAGCCTCATATTCCGGTTGTGGAATTGATTGAGGAATTTAAGCGGGTGGTGGTCGGTATACACTACCACGACTGGCCCATAGGCAGGAACATAGACCTCAAAGTGTCTGAGCGCTAACACGATTGCCAGCAGTTCCTTTTCAACAACCGAATAGTTTTTCTGTGCTGAATTAAATTTCATTGAAAAGAAACTGACTGGATGCTCAAGACCTTCCTCGTCTGTCTGCAAAAGTACGGCACCAGCCCCTACTCCGCTGGCATCTGTCGCCAACTGAAATGGTCGTTCAAAGTCCGGGGCCCTGAGGATAGGGTGAGTGCATAAAAGGTGTTTAACTACTCGAAACGCCTGCTCACACTCAGGTGCCCAGCGGAACTTTTTATCTTTAGCTAGTAGATCTGTCAAAGGAGCTAACACAGTAGAATAACCTCTTATAAAGCGGCGGTAATACCCAATCATGCCCAAAAATCTCATGATCTGCCGCTTGGTGGTCGGCCTGGGGAACAAGTCGATAGCCTGTATCTTCTGTTGGGGTGGGCTCACCTGCCCTAACCCAACCACAAACCCCAGATACTGCACCGTGGCTTGCACAAAGTCACACTTGCCCAGATTAACCACCAAGCCTGCTTTACTAAGTTGACTAAGTAAGGCTTCTATGTGCTCACAGTGACTTTGGAATTCGTTGTCATAAATGATCACGTCATCAAGGTAGACAGTACAGTTTGGGATGTCTGCTACGATGTCGTTCATTAAGCTCTGGAAAGTGGCCGGTGCATTTTTCAGACCATATGGTATCACGTTGCAACGGTAAGTACTGCCATCCACCACAAACCCCCACACCTCTTTAGCCCGCTCAGACAGTGGTACTTGCCAGTAGCCTTTGACGAGGTCTACCTTGGTCAAGTACCTTGCTTTCCCGATCTTATCCACACTGTCATCCACCCAGGGAAGAGGATATGCATTGGTGGGGGTCAACCCGTTCAACCGCCTAAAGTCAATGCAGAACCGAACTTTTCCATCAGGTTTGGGCTGCAGAGTGACAGGAGAAGTCCACCGTACTGCTCCCTTCTCGATCAAGCCTCTCGCCAGCATATACTCCAGCTCATCCCTGAGCGCTGGGAGTTTAATGGGTGGCACCCGATAAGGTATCGACTTGAAGGGGGGGTGCTCTCCTACATCGACGTCATGCACCGCTTGAGTAGTGAGGCCTAGGTGCTCGGCAAATACAGTGGGGTATGAATCGAACAGGCGCTGCACTGCCACCTGCTGTTCCTCCGGCAGGTGCGTCAGAGCATCATGCGCACATTGGCTCGAATTCCCCGCCCACTGATCAGCCGAGACATGACAATCCCAGTTATCATCCACCTGGTCATTGCTGCCCCCCTCTCCGTCTCCACCATGACCGCAGCAGGTCAACACAGGGACAGCTAGTGACTCAGGTGGGCGCCTCACATATTCCTTCACCAAATTAATGTGGCATAGTTGGTTACGCTTCTTCCGGTCTGGAGTGGTAACGAGGTAATCTAGATCGGAGATCTTTGACACCACCCGATAAGGCCCAGCGTACTTGGCAGCCAGAGGATGACCTGACAAAGTCAACAGGACCAACACCTCTTGACCTACCTGAAACTCCCGGAGTATCGCCTTAGTATCGTACCTGTCCTTCATACGGGCCTGCGAACTCACCAAATTACGCCCGGTCAGCTCCAGACTTCTAAGCATTCTCTCTCTGATCTCGAGGACGTATCTCAACATAGAACATGGCTTAGCGGTACCCTCCCAAATCTCCTTCACCATGTGGAGAGGGCCCCTCACCTGATGCCCGAAAACAAGCTCATTCGGACTGAAACCGAGACTCTCTCCAGGTACTTCTCTTGCCGCGAACAAAACATACGGCAGACCAAGGTCCCAATCCTTTCCGTTCTCTGCGCAATAACATCGAAGCATGCTTTTCAGCGTGGCGTGCCACCTCTCCAACACCCCTTGACTCTCCGGGTGATACGCAGAAGAGACGACAGTGCTGATGCCATGCTGAATCATAGTTTGTTTTAACAGATTAGAGGTAAAATTAGAACCTTGGTCCGATTGCACCTCTTGCGGGTAACCATACCGCGAGCAATACAAGAGCAGGTTCCGGACAACAGTTTTCGCCGTGCCATTTCTCATTGGATATGCATCAGGATGACGAGTGGCCACATCCATGATAGTTAATAGAAATTTATTACCGGCACTAGTAGGGGTTAGGGGTCCGACCATATCAATGATGACCTTACTGAAGGGCGGTCCACTGACAGGAATGGGGTGCAACGGGGCTCTGGGAATTGTTTGGTTAGGTTTTCCAACCCTCTGGCACGTATGTCACCTTGCTATCAAGGTTACCACCTGCCCCTTCAACCCCGGCCACCAAAACAATTTTTCTAAAGCCGCCACCGTTTTTCTCACCCCTAGATGTCCTGCCAGTGGTATGTCATGCGCCAACCTCAGTAAGCTATCCCTGCACTCCCGTGGCACCACCAACTGGTCCACTACTCCGGCCCCCTCTTGCCAACTACGTTTAGGGTCTTGAAAACGCCTATAGAGGATGCCTTCTAAATAAAAAAAATCTCCTGGCTGTGCATTGCCGTCCTCGTCGAGCTCTACAGCTCCATTAGCACACGTTTGGAGCTCAGGGTCCTCTAGTTGCAACCGACGTATATCTGAGGGTGCCAAGCGATCTAACTGCTCCCGGAGCAATGCATGACCTTCCCCGATACTGGGCTGCTCCCTCTGTCTCTCTCGATGTACAAAACGTTGCTGTCGTGGAGACTCGTCATGCCCAGCCTCGTCACTCTCGATGACAGGCCCAGGGGCTACTCCAGAATTAAGTAATGGTGCTAATACTGAATCACCCAGGAGAGTCAAAACTCTTAAAACCAACTCCAGCTTTAGCCTCCTCCTGTTGATCGTTCCTCCGCTGGTCTGAAGACGGAGGACTAGGCTGTGACACTTTAGCTGCCCGAGCTCGGGTGACAACACACGCCATGGGTTGTGTCTGGCACCGCTCGACCCACTCTTGCTCCTCCCCACTCACGTCGGCCGGCCTCTCGGCAACGACTAAGGGTAGAACCTCAGAAGCGGGCATTGCAAAGTCGTTGCCGAGAAGGTCGACGCCCTCCACTGGCAGTTTCTCCACAATCCCGACATCCAATTCACGTGCCACACCATCCACCTCCAACTCCAACCGCACCAGCGGGTATGACCGAGTTGCATTAATACGCTGCACCACCACCACCCGAGCCGCGTTTATAGGGTAGCCAGTCAAGTTTTTCATCAGAGTCTGGGAAGCACCTGTATCACGCAAGACCTCTACTCCATGCTTGCACCCCACCCCCATCACGCAACCCGCCCTCTATGGTCGCAAAAAACATCCTGAGCAGGGTTCGAGCCTCCCAGGTGCTTCTGCATTGGCTGTGCCTCAGCCTCTGACGAACTGCCCCGGGCAAACTCAGATGACTTCGGAGACACACCAATGTTGCAGGCCAAAGACACAGCTGCTGTAGGTGGTTTGCTAGGACAGACTCTTGCAAAGTGCCCCTTTTTATGACAATGATAACACTCCAACTCCCCTTCGGGCTTCCCTTGGTACTGGGAAGGGCCCGGCCCCTTCTTAAATGGGACGGTGCTAGTCTTGTGGTCAGTCTTGGTATCATGGCTCTTGTACTTGTTTGCATAAGGTATATCACTAACTCGGGGGGGGTGGGGCGTCACGCCCCTTGTTACCTGCCTCACTACGCTGGGCAGACCCGCACCCACGAATTAGTGATAGCCGGAGGTCAGCCATCTCAGCTGCCTCCTGTAGAGTTTTTGGTTGCTTTTCTTTCAGGTTTAACATCAGGTCGCCGCCCGTGCATTTGAAAAACTGCTCTAAAAGCACCAACTGTTTAATGTCGTCAAACGTAGTAGCTTTCTCCGACCTCAGCCAATTCCCAAAAGCATCGGACAGCTCCCGGGCATGTTCCAAAAAGGTGCTCTCCCGACCCTTGGTAACACCCCGGAACTTCAACCTGTACGTCTCTGGTTGTAGTTCGTATGCTCTCAGGACAGCCTCCCGAGTTCCTCGTAGATAATACACGACTCTATCGGCAATGCATCATAAGCCCTGAGTCCCTTGCCCACAAGTCTAGAGGAAACAAGTGCTGCCCATTTATTCTCTGGCCACTGGTGTTCCTGGCACTTCTTCTCAAAGGGTGTGAAAAATTCTGTTACACCACTCTCATCAAACACCAGAACCAGTTTCAATAAGTGCGAGAGAGACTGCTCATGAACACGGTTACCAGCCCCAAGTCGCTGTCCCGTTGTCTCTACTCGCGACTTCTCTACGTCCATGTCGGCACAGTACCTAGTCGACTCTAAATCAGCTTGGATTTTTGCTAGCTTGGCTCTCTCTTCTATCTTGGCTAATTCTATTTGCTGCTCACCTGCCCTGATAGCCTTTCTCTCTTCGATCTTAGCTAATTCGAGCTGAAGCAATAATTCTGGAGATAACCCTTGAGGAGGTGAAGGTGCTACAATGTTTGAAATTACCGGTGGTCCCCCCAGGGGCAACCCACCCTGCCAGTCACCACCCACCTGTGGAAGCGTACCCGGGGTCGGCAAACCACTGGGATGGCTGGGAGTCGAGTGTAGGGAAAGCATGGCCGAAGGGCTCTGAGCACTCAACCCATCTCGCTCACCAGTCACCCTGCCCAGTACACACGTTATCAAGTTATCCTTGGTCATGCTGCTAGTAACCGCATGACCGATAGCTGTGGCCAGGCATTGAAGACCGTACCGATCCATACCCTCCAACCGCTCGGCAGTAACAGGCCATTGCAAAAATATCCTAGCATCCTCCTCGCAGTTCACCCGATTAACCCTTTCATCATACTCTTGCTCCTCAGTCTCGGCATTACGTACTGTGTCTCCATTCTCCTCTGACCCGGTATAAGACATGATGCTCACAAAAATTTCTCACCACAATATTCAGAAAAGAAGTACCCCAAACTCTTATGTAGCACTATTCACTTGCCAAAAATGTCTGAAGACTCTCAAGTGCTATACTACTTTGCCAAAAACAAAATTAATGTGCCCACTATATTCCTCAATAAAACAAATGACCACAACAATCCTGCAATTATCTCTTAGTTCACAAGGTCCTGAGCTAGGTCGCCATTTGTTACGATCCAGGTTCTCAAAGACACAGGGCTCTTCAACATTGGACTAGATAATGGCAAAATGAAACAACGGTAACACTAGATCCAACCCCTGCCTTAAACACTGGAAAACAAAACACCATTACCGCCCTGAGTCGTGCCTGGACAACGAGGTATCCTATGACTCGGTAACTGGTGCACACACACTAGGCTGACGCTCGATGAAACAGCCTATTCTCAAACAGTAAAAGATTACTCGATTAGGTTACACAAAGAAAAGATAGTTAACGTGATTAATTAACGTTACGGTAGATACTCAAATAACTGGCACTCCTGTATTAAAGAAAGTGCAATGCTAGTCCTGCAACATCAACTGGAAACTTCTGAAATAAGTCTGATGCTGGGAAGATGTTCGTAAAGAATCTTGAACAATTATAATGCAGAATACGGGTCACAATAAATACTAGGACATATAGTAATAATAGGCAGGCGAATAATAAAGACTGCGCAAAGGTAGTAATGCTCGACAACTAAAGAAATGCTTCGTGACACAACGCAACAGCCTACTAGGGTTGTGCAACTCAACAACAACCTCGGCTCAAAAGTGCAGTGAATAATAATGTTGCATACATATAATAATGGGGGCTTATCTCTAACCAGTGTCTGCTCAGTTAATAAAGTCTAGCTGGGGTATCAAGGCAGGGCAACAATGGGTGAGCATGCGGCTCGTAGCCTAACGTTGTCCGAAGGTGGTATAATGAAGATTACGTTATATGACGGGGATGCTCTCTTGATAAATCTAGGTCTCTAGTACCTAGCTCTATCCTGGCGATCCCTCAGAAGTCAACACAAAGAGGCAGCACTATGTTGTGAGGTATAGGCTATGGCCCCTCTCACACCACAGCGCTGTGCTCGCAAAGTAAACCCACCCGAAGACAACTTAGGCTCCCACAGTACCTGTCGATGTCGTGCAGGGCTTAGCTAACACTGCACACATCGGAGACAACTACACAGTAACCTTACCCCTAGTCTAGCTTTAGATAACCAAGCAGAATCACTCAACACCTTGCCAGGGAGACATATACCGGTCTACAACCTTCCCGAGAGAGGACACATACGGAAAAGTCCGTCTCTCTAACCTCAATAAAGCATAATACCTCCTTAATCTAATACATGGAAATATCTGAGAGCTTCGCGTACAATACGACTGGTCGACGGTGAACGTCTATGCTGAAACCAGAAGGGATGTTGAGTTTAATAAAGATTAGAGAATGAGAAAGGAGAAGTCGAGAGAGAGAAATAGTATGCAAAGTGGCGAGTATGGGGGACAGAATTGCAAAGGATGTAGGCGATACGCGTGTCAGGCAAGCTCTGAGCTGGTAAAGAACACGAGGCCGCGATGGGAAGGGACTAGTTGACCACCCGGCCGCCAACGCCGTCAGCGCCCAAGCGAGCCGCGTCATAGCTCACCCCGCTGCCAAGTGTACTCCCTCACCCTCTCTCGCTCGCCTCCCACACAAGCAACATTTATATTATAGCGAATATAAAATATAAGGCGCGGTCACAGACCAAAACAAAGACCATTTCTAGACTGTCTGTGGCAACACGACACTAATTAAATAAAGCAGATCATTCTAGGACAACTGTAGCCCATCCCCCCATCCTGGCGAGCGCTAGCGAGCTGCAATGCCCCACGCAACCATTCTGCTAACACCGGGAGGCGTCACAATGTCAACAAGTACTTCACAATTGACCAAGCAAATTACACTAGAGTAAATGGTTGTAAGATCGTTGGAAAGCCTTTTCATTCTCAAGAGGCAAAGCATTTCTTTTTCAATCGAGTGACTAATTTATGGAATGGACTGCTTAGAAATGATTTTGAATGTTGTACTCTTCAGTCTTTCGATAATCGACTTGATAAATATCTCCCCCTCAATTAACTGCTTTTACAAATGAATAGCCTCCCTAATTTTGTTTTTCCAAATTGACTAGGTAGGTTAGATACGAGCAGGCTCGTAAGAATCAATAGATTTGTTGTTGCTCGTTTTCCTTTTTACTCTGTAATATATTAATTTTATCTTTCATTGTTCTGTAGTTCGTTTATTTTCAGTCTTGTTCTTTCTCGTGTTTTTGTTCTGTTGTTTTACTTCACTCCTGCACTTTATAGTGTCCATTTTTATCAGTGTGTGTTTGTCCCACTCTGGCTTCTCTGTGATCCTGTTTGTTTTGTTGTTTGTCTGTGTATCTTTGTTGGTCTGTTTGTGAGTAAGCTTGTCTGTCTCCTTGGCTGTCTTATTGTATAATGATTACTGTTTACCTCTGCATGTATGTATGTTTTTATGTATTTTGTTTATGTATTTTCTTCACACTTGACATTATGGTAATACCTTTCATTTATATTTGATTCTACCGAGACCCAAAGGTTCAAATACCGACAAACGTATGGTTAAATATTACACATCCATACTTACATTATACCATATTCATTAACTGGATACACTTGAAATACAAATACTACTTTATTGTAAATACCAAGACTTTGAATCTTGGTGTCCTTCCTAAGTTTAGTAAATTCGCCTAGCAGTACAATATTATTATGTTCTCTCCACTAACCAGCTTTACTCCTAAACTCGATTAATGAAATTAACAAACACAAGTGGCAATCCGGGGATTCGAACCCAGGACGCTCACAAAGTAAACATAATAAATATTCTAATTTTACAAAATGTGTTTTGTTTTTTTGTTTTTTTCTATGTGATTGAGGGAGGCAAAAGGCAGAACTGCCTATAGCGAGTGCCTCCCCCATAGTTGAAGGAGTGACAGGGCCAAAATCAAGGGACGTTCGAGCCAAAATGCCTGGACACACGGAGTTTGAAGAAATTTAAGTCATAGGAAGTGGGAAAGACTGATTCTGGGAGAGAGTTCCAGAGCTCAGCTGTTGAGTAGAAGAAAGTTTAAGAGTAACGTTTCACTCTCGGGTTGGAGAGTTGCACAGAGTAGGGAAGGGATTGAGTTGCAAGACGGGTACCACGTGCCCTACATAAACGAGGTGGTATACACTGGGAAAGCTCTAAGGAACACTGATTATTATAGTGGCGATAGAATAGCGAGAGAGATGCAACATTGCGGCGGAGAGAGAGAGATTGCAGAGAGTTGGTGAGTGGACGGGAGTTAATGATACGAAAGGCCTTCCTTTCAACTTTGTCTAGGAGAGCGGTGTAAGAGGAACCTCCCTACACATGTGAACAATACTCAATACAAGGATGCACTATGCCCCTGTACAGAGCAAGAAGCTGTGCAGGGGAAAAGAACCCCCTAAGGTGGTTGAGCACACCCAGCTTCTGGGAGGCTGCCTTAGCAAGACTGGTAATATGGTCCTTCCAACTGAGAGCAGAAGAAAAAGAGGCACCAAGAATATTGAGAGAAGATGAAGGATTGATTTTTGTATTGTTGAAGAATAAGGGATAGTCCGCTGGGAGTTCCTTACGGGTAGATAGATGGAGAAATTGGGTTTTGGAAGCATTAAAGGTAACAAGGTTTTCTCTGCCCCAATTGGAGATAGTATTTAGATCATAATTTAAGAGTTCAATGGCTTCATTACGTTTGTCGTTGAGGGATTGCTGGCTGGGGCGTTCTGAAAAACTAATGGAGTAGTGTAAGGTTGAGTCGTCTGCGTATGAATGGTTGGGAATTGAGGTACAGTTGAGGAGATAATTTATAAAAATTAGAAAGAGAATAGGAGATAGGACAGAGCCCTGAGGAACACCGGAGTTTATAGGGTGAGGAAGTGAACAATGGCCGTCCACAACCGCGGCTATGGAACGGCCGGAAAGGAAATTAGAGACAAAGGCACAGATGGAGGGATAGAAACCGAAGGAGGGTAGTTCAGAAATTAAAGATTTGTGCCAGACTCTATCGAAGGCTTTCGATATGTCTAGTGCAATAGAAAAAGTCTCACCGAATTCCCGAAAGGAGGATGACCAGGAGTTAGTAAGATATGAAAGAAGATCACCAGTAGAGCGACCCTTAAGGAAGCCATACTGGCGATCTGAGAGCAGATTATGAGAAGAGAAATGCTTAAGAAAATTGGAAGCAAGAATAGTTCCAAAAACTTTAGAAAGACAAGAGATGAGAGCAATTGTACGATAGTTGGAGGGTTGAGAATGGTCACCCTTCTTTGGGACAGGTTGAATGTGAGCAAATTTCCAGCATGAAGGGAAGACGTTAGAGGATAGACAGAATACGAAAGAGTTTGCCTAGGCAGGGAGTCAGCACGGAAGCACAGTTTTTGAGAACAACAGGAGGAACACCATCCAGACCGTACGCCTTATTAGTATTAAGCCCAGAGAGGGTAGAAAGTACACCTTTAGAAGAGATTAGGATAATAGGCATAAGTAAGAGAGAGGAGGGTGGAGAGGGAGTGATAGCACCGGAATCATCCAAGGTGGAGTTTCTAGCAAAAGTTTGAGCGAAGAGTTTAGCTTTGTCAGAGGAAGAAGTGATGGTTGTGCCATCAGTGGAAAAGGGGAGGGAAAGACGAGGAAGAGAAATTGTTGGAGATGTTTTTGGCTAGATGCCAGAAAGCTTGGGAGGAGCTAGAGTTGGATAGTTCAGTGCATTTATTATTGATGAAAGAGTGTTTGGTAAGTCGAAGAACAGATTTGGCTTGATTCCAGGCAGAAACATAGGAAGAACGAGAGTCTTGAGTTTCAAGGCGTCGGTACCGTTTGAATGCTTCCTCCTTATTGCGGACAGCAGTAGAACAGGCGTGAGTAAAACAAGATTTTTTACCATTAGTCTGATAGAAAGAGAATGGAATGTATGCTTCCATGCCCGATAGGATTACCTCGGTAAAGCGTACGGCACTCTCCGAGGGTCCCCGGCCACGGAAGCAGAAATCATTCCATGAGAAATCAAAGAAGTACTGTCGGAGAGCCTCCCAGTCGGCAGCGCCGAAGTGCCACAAGCGCCGCCGGCTAGGAGGATCGGGGGGCCGTACTGGAGAGATAGGACAGGTGACAGAGATAAGTTTATGGTCGGAGGAGCCCAAAGGAGAGAAAAGATTGACAGTATAAGAAGAAGCGTTAAAAGTTAGAAACAAGTCAAGAATGTTGGGCCAATCTCCGATGCGATCCGGGATATGGGTGGGTTGCTGAACTAACTGCTCTAGGTCATTTAGGATAGAAAAGACGTAGGCTTGTTCACCAGCTGGGTCAGTAGTGTGAGAGGATAGCCATTGGCGGTGGTGAACGTTGAAATCTCCTAAGATGGAGATTTCTGAGAAAGGAGAAATGGATAGAATGTGTTCCACTGTAGAGTTTAAATAGTCAAAGAATTTGAGAAAGTTGATAGAGTTAGGGGAAAGATAGACAGCACAGAAATATTTAGTAAGAGAATGACAGGAAAGTTTGAGCCATAAAGATGAGAATTCAGAGGAGTCGAAATCGGGAACACGAGAGCAAGTGAGTTTGTTGTGCACGTATGCACAACATCCGCCTCTGGCTTTAAAACTAGGTCTCCATAATTGCTTTGCAGATTGTACATATTTTAATTGATTATAGTGCTGTATTGTTTTTTTTGTCAGGCATGGTGAGCTTGACTCTTATTAGGCCAGGTTGTGTTAAACAAGGTAGCCTATGTCAGATTAGATGGAGGCCCACACATATTACCAGTCTTGCTAAGGCAGCCTCTCAGAAGCTGGGTGTGCTCAACCGCCTCAAGGGGATCTTTACCCCTGCACAGCTTCTGGCTCTATACAAGGGCACAGTGCGTCGTTGTATTGAATATTGTTCACATGTGTGGGGAGGATCCTCTCACACTGCACTCCTAGACAAAGTAGAAAAGAAAGCCTTTTGTATCAACTCCCGTCCACTTACCAACTCACTGCAATCTCTCTCTCTTTGCTGCAATGTTGCATCTCTCGCTATTCTATCGCTACTACAATAATCAGTGTTCCTCAGAGCTTTCCCAGTGTATACCACCTCATCTACGTAGAGTACATAGTACCCGTCTTGCAATACAATCCCACTCCTACTCTGTGCAACTCTCCAACCCAGGAGTGAAACACTATTCTGTCTTCTATTCAACTGCTGAGCTCTGGAACTCTCTCCCAGAATCAGTCTTTCCCTCTTCCTATGACTTAAATTGTTTCAAACTCAGTTTGTCCAGGCATTTTGACTCTAACGTCCCTTGATTTTGGCCCTGTCACTCTTTCAACTCTGGGGGAGGCACTCGCTTCAGGCAATTTTGCCTTTCGTCTCCCTCACTTACATAGAAAACAAACAAAATTAGTAAGAGTCTGGGTCAATTTGTGGAACATGGATGAATTAGTTACATCACAGGGGCAGGTAGAGTGGAAAAGTGTGTGTGTGTGTGTGCATATATCTGTGGAACCTCAGTTTTCGTCTGGGAGATTTAGTGGGAGGCGGTCACAGAGAGGGTTTAGTTAAGAGTAGGGGAGGGGTGAAGTATTTGGGGGTTTCATAGGAGCCGGAAGAGTAGACAAGTATGTGTTTTACAAGTATGTCCGACTGTGGGCCTCAATTTAGTTCACAATATTTTTGGTAAGGAAAAGTGTTTTAAAAGAACAAGCCTTGCCGGTAAAAGAGTTTGACCCCAAACTTTTATACTTTGTCATTGGGACCAGAGAGAGAGAGCGAGAGAGAGTGAGAGGGAAAGAGAGCGAGCGTGAGCACGTGTGATTGCTAAAAGGGAGGGAAGAAGGAAAGAAGCCCTTTTGTCTACAAATGCAACAGGTTTAGAACCTAACCATCATCCGGACTTGCAAATCAACCCTCCTTCTTAATTTTGTTTAGTGGAATCAAACTCTGATAACTTTATGAAAATATAATCTGCATTATTTTATTATAACATTATAAAGAGGCAATCGCGTATATTTCGTTATAGAATCAAACCTACATCTTTCCGTATAGATTGGAATTTCTTCATTGTCCTCGGCCTCACATAAAGTATACTCCATTACCATTAACCCTCCCGCATTTTTGGGACGCGATCGCGTCCTAACGCCACCCCTCGAAGAGTGCTCGTATGACGCAATCGCGTCATAATGCCACCCGTAAGTTAGAAATATTCGTGGTAAATAAGTTTAAGACGCGATTTGGACGCATTTTTGGCTGGTAAGTTAGCCCTCAGTAAGTTACAAAATGAAATATCTGGCAACCCCCTAGCGTCCCTGTGTGAGGAGTGCGGGGCTTTGTTTCACCAGTTGTGAGCCGGCCGCCAGTCTGTGAGGTAGTACTCCCGGACCTTTAAATCTCGTCTCGCCTCCATTGCCATGGAGCGGGTTTCAGGCGGGCAAATCTTGATTATTTATGTACTAAGAGGCAGTGTATCATCAATTTGTGGCTATCTATTTATAATTTATATATATAACTCGTGATTTGTGACTTTGTGCCTCATTGTTCGCCTCTCCATAGCCAGCCATGTGGTTTTTAGGCGGCTAGAATGGACCCAGTGGAAGTGTTGTGAAGTGTGAATAATAATATTATTTATATCATATTCGTAGGGTTAGTGTAGTAAGCATTCGTAGTCACATTCCTAACTTATGTTAGGTTTGTGATTACGAATGTAAGCTAGGCTATACGTGTGTCGTATATATATTGTCCTAAAACCTTTATTTCGCTAGAAAGACCAATATATTTATCAATAAATACTACCTACGAAGTATAATAAAGCTGTAATTACGAAATATAGTTGTGTTTTGCCCATTTTTGTTTTTATGCCCAATTTGGGCAATTTTTAGTGAATACACAGTTTTATTTTGAGTGAAGTAACTAACAGTGAAGTGTGGATAGATTATAAACTATTGTTTTAGACAAAAATGTCACGGTAAGTACAAATATGTCACGGTAAATAGCCTGACATAAAAAATACAAGACTTTTATGCGCCACTGTACACTACACTACAGCAGTGAACCTTTGGACAGCCACAGATGTCTGGGTAAAGTACCTAAGCTAATCCCATAATTACTTGCCCGCGGCGGGTCAGCACTCCTTGACCTTTTACCTTTTCCTCATAGCTGGGATATTTTATATGTTTAGGCATGGGCTAGGGCTATCTTTATTATATATATATATATATATATATATTCGAGTATTTCTATTGTTATTTTATATATAGGCCTATTTTTCTTTATTGTGATTTATTATAGTTTTTATTTATTTTATTTATTTTATTAATATAATTTTATTTTATTTATAATTTTATTTCATTTATATATATTTTATTTTATTGTTCCTGTTCCCCAGGGTGTCCATGGGACCACCCCCTAGGTCCACAGCAAGGGTAGGGCCCATAATCGAGTATTTATATAGTTATTTTGCTGCTCCTGGTGGAGGCGTTGAGAGGGCACCACGTCTCGATGTCCCCTCCCCACCACCAGAACCAGATGATGCTGCTGCTGATGCTGCTGCCCCGGGGAGAAACTATGTCCTGGTTCAACCCCCCGTGGTACTAGCACCTGATGTAGCCACCAGTACTGGAAGCAGCAGGAGCGGTGCGAGTCCGGAGACCTAGACCTGGAGTGGTCCCAAGGCCCCGTCCTATTGTTCTGAACCATGTCTGGTTGAACAGGGCCTTGGACCATTCTCGGCAGAGGATTCCGGCCAAGAAGCGACTCCGTTGCTATTACTGCAAAGTAATAAACGGCATTCGCAAGGACACAAGCTTCCGCTGCACGACTTGCACGGTTGCCCTCTGCATTGACGTCAACGACTGCTTCAACCTTTTCCATCGTCACAATGCAGGTGTCCTATAGTCAGGAGCCATGTGCAATCATTCATTCATTGATTCATTCGTTTCTCTTCTTCATTCACCCGGCTTCATTCACCCACCTTCATTCACCCACCCTCGTTCACCCACCGACATTCACCCACCGACATTCACCCACCGACATTCACCCACCTACATTTACCCACCTTCATCATCAAAGTGGATATAGGCCTCCTGGGGAAACCACTCTAAAAAAATAACGAGTGAAATGCTGTACCTCCTAGGGTGGCTTGGAAATCTGCATATTTCTGTGGTTTGACACCTTGTATATATATATATATATTTATGACACCTTGTATTTATTTATATATACGGTATATATATATATATATATATATATATATATATATATATATATATATATATATATATATATATATATATATATATATATATATATTATATTTATGACATCTTCTATATATATAGATATATTTATGACACCTTGTATATATATATATACCCACACACACATACACACATTTTTGTTACCATTCATTATATTTTGTTTGACACCTTGTATATATATATATATATTTATATATTTATATATTACTTTATTTGTGTGTACAATAGAATTATTTCTGAATGTATTACTTGATGATAACCTGGCTTTCTTGTTTTGTGTTTTCAGTGTCAACCCAGGAGCCATTTCCCTTCTCGTTGGAAAGGGTTGTGGTCCTATCAGGTAAGTAAAATTGACAACCTTCATGACTGACATGTCTTCTATGAACATCATACAATTATTGGCAAGGAAAATTATATAAAAGTGTTGTATATTGTGGCAAAGATAAACAACTGTATAAACATTCTCATTTATTTACAAAACAATAACAGTGCATGGAAACAATTGTGCATAGCTCGCGAACCAATAACGCTATATTATTTTTTGTTTTCACCATTAAAAAGAGCATCATTTTCCGATGACGGTGATATAAACAGTTATATACGTATCCGAGCAAATAAACCAACGCCGAGGTGGGGAACAGCTTGGAACCCGGCTAGCATCAGCGGAAAAGAGACGGGTGAAGCGTAAATATTCGCATTTTGGCTCTTCATTTCAAATATTCATAGCGCAAAAAATATTTGTCGTAGGAACTTCTAGTTTGTTTTAAACTCATCAGCATTATTTGCCGTATTCATACAGCCTAAATTTAAAACCATATACTTCGTAGCAACGAAATAAATCGAAAATGTTATAAACCATATCAATCAAAATCATATATTTTTTTTTCGGTCACTGCTTGAGAACTATTGAAGATAAACCATTTTTGTTTTCAGATTTGGAAAGAAGAGACAAATACTATTATTTGAGCAAAACAAAATATATGGTCATCACTCACAATTTATAGCTAGGACGGTGTGAAGACAATTGCATGGGAAATAATTGTATTCCGGACTCATTTACACTTTCATATTTCGATTTATTTACATTTTTGTTTTGTTTTATCATGTACTATAAATATTCCTCTTTCCATTTACATATGATACATCACAATAAACAGCATTCTGGTGGATGAATATACAGAAAAACACAAGGCTTCGAAAACTCGCCCAGCCTGATATTTCATGGCAAATTAGAGAAGGGCTGACCATAAGTTAGCTATCTTAAGTTACCCAATGCGGGAGGGTTAATAGGACCCAACCGTCCCTGTCTGTACATGTATCCTACAATTTAGTATGGTACAGGGTGTCCAGAAACTATTGTCACTCGGCCGCATCTCTTTCCTTCACAGAAAGGTTGGCAGTAAACTACCAGATCGTTATGTTTTCTTGAGAGGTTGTATCTATCGGTATTACTTAGTTATGAATCATTATGACCATATGGCAGCAAGGGCAGACCAGAGATAGTTAAGGTGTCAGTTGTTAGTGATAATATAGTGAAGGTATGGTATTGTTGGGATCAGTGTGGAAGCTGGGAAGGTGTAACAGTAAAGGGTTATATGGCCTCACTGATAATTGTGGTGGTAATGGTGGTGATGGTGGTGGTAGTAGTTGTGATGAATAATAGAGAGGTATTGACACTACCTGAGATGTAACTAAAAAATAATGTAGATAAATAATTATACTGATGTAGTTTGGTGGGTGGTTAGTAACATTGATTAGCAGTACAGCGGTTGTTTATAGGATTGGTGGTGGGGTGGTTTGTAAAAATACTGACAACGATTTCGTGATGATACTGCTTAATGTATTAAACACATAATTTTGTGTGTTTGTGTGTGTTTATGTGTGTGCGAAACCCACATAATACCTTTGCAGAGGTAATAATGTACTGGTCTGAGAGAGAGAGCTTTCCACCTCTGCGAAGTTGTCCGTGTTGCGTGGCTTGCAATATATGGTTACGTTATCGGGTTTACTTTGTACTGAGGGTAGTATGGGAAATGGTTGTGGTGGTGGTGGTGGAAGCAATTCAATACCATTCAAAGTTAAGTGAATGATGAATAAAGATAAATTATAAAGTGATAACGATTCGAGACGATTAATTTGTGAAACTGCGGAAATTTAAATACATTCATTGGCGTGCATCTTGGAATTCATTTTATATTTGAATGCAATGAGCCCACTATGTTGTAAGTGAAAGTGCCTATGTCATGAGCGTTCATTACAGTTGTTTTATGTGGCAGGAAACATCTATGGAAATAAGACGTTCAACACTTGTAAGGCTGATACCAGTGTGATTGTTGGCTAATCCAGTATCTGGTCTACTTCGAACCAACAAAAATGCTGAGGGGGGCAGCTGTGTAGAGGATAACTATTGATGGATTGAATGTTATACAACATTGATAAATTGCCTGCAGCACAGCGATGAGGGAGGTCACTCAATGTTCCTCCACCACACAACAAACTGTCCATCCTGGATACCCTGTACTGGTGTTGGTGATCATGGTGCCGCTGGTGTAATAGTTATGGTAGCTGTTAGTGACCATAATCCATGGTAATAGTAATAGTGATAGTGGTAGCCGAGGTGGTGGTGGTGGTGGTAGGAATAGTGGTAGTGGTAGCTAATAGTGACGATGATAATTGGTAACCCTGGTAGTAGTAATAAGGACAGTGATAATCATGGATGTGGTGGTGGGGGTAACAGTATTAAAGTGCATTTAAGCTAACCTGGCAGAAATTGGTAACACTGCCTTTCTATACTTCCTATACTGCCTTTCTAAACTGCTGTGTGACGCCGCGTTTATGTACAATTACTATACAAATCGAAAGAAAGGCAGCGATACCCATTTCTGCCAGGTTAGGTTGAATACACTTTAGTGGTAGTATTCCTAAACTGTGTTCTCTACACACGGCAGCCAAGGTCTCCGGCCATGGGAGTGATCTCATTGGCCAACATGAATTTCGTTGATGGCGGAATAGAGGACAGTTTAGACTCTAGACTACCGACTTGGCTCAGACTGTGGACTCCAGGAATAGATAGAGGGAGGTTATGTGGCTTAGAAAGGATATTTGATACGTACTGTAGACATACCAACATGTGTGCAATATAGTATATTTTAGCACATGTTACTTCTGCTATTTGTACATCTTTTACCATAGTCATTGCTTATATACTGTATATGCCTTTTTGCATCATGTGCGTAGAAATATGATATGAGAACCTTGGTTTGGAATGCATGGTTCTGAGTTGGTTTGAGAACTAAGGCTAATTGATGTATCCATTCTACAAGTGATTGTAGTAGTAAATGGAGTGATGGTTATTGGTGTTTGAGGTGCCAGGGTTAGTGTTACACGGTGGTGTGGTGAGAGTGTTGATGTTATGTTAGTGTTAGCAGTGTTGTTAATTGAGTTTGTGGTAGTGGTGTTGCTTTTGACCGGGTGTGTGGAGGTGGGTTCTTTGTTGGTGATACTATATTGATATTGAAAGTGGCTATTCCTATGACTTAAATTGCTTCAAACTCTGTGTGTCCAGGCATTTTGGCCCTGTCACTCTTTCAACTCTGGGGGAGGCACTCGCAACAGGCATTTCTGCCTTTAATCTCCCTCACTCAAATAGAAAAAAAAAAAAAAAAAAAAAAATATATATATATATATATATATATATATATATATATATATATATATATATATATATATATAAATATATATATATATATATATATATATATATAATATACCGGTATATATATATATATATATATATATATATATATATACTGTATATATATATATATATATATATATATATATATATATATATATAATATATACATATATATATATATATATATATATACCGGTATATATATAATATATACATATATACATATATATTAATATTACTGTATAACAGTATTACAGTTTGTGGTGATGTTAACTGGAGTGGTAAGAGTTGTCTCAGTTGATGGTATACCCAGCACCAGTAAAATCGGTATTTGAGTTAGCCTACAGACTTGCACCCCCGTATGTTATAACCACACTTAATTGCTGCCTTAAATCTTCATGAACTTATAAACAGAACCAAATAGTATTCTTTCTGAAATGTAATGTTATTTTGATCTATATCACAAATTGTCACTCGGTTATATTATCTTGAGACGATATTGGGATATTGGGAAGCACTAAGTGTGGTTGCATGGGTACCTTTAGAGTATTTCCCTGGAACACACCAAGGGGGTGGGCCGTGCAGGACCGTAACTCAAATGTCAAGGTTGCTGGTGTGGGGTAGAGATCCTATAGTACTTATGTAACTAAATTATCTATAGTGTGGGGTATAATGATCTTATAGATAAAGTATTGGTATGATGAACAACATAAACATCATCAACAAGACATTAACGGCCATTGTCGTACTCCTGGTTCCTGTAAATAATGGACCTGGACAACACAACAAGTTAACAATAGCATAGAAAAAGGTTATACATAAAATTAATTTAAGTTAATGCTTAAGGGGACTACACCCCCAGTCCAAAATGTCATGATATGTTTTGTCTTTCTAAAATGCTTCTTTCAACATAGGATAATAGCATAGGAGGGCATAAACCACCATAGGACATCCCCCCCCCCCCCCCCCGACACACACAGCTAAAATGTCATGATTTTTTTTTTTTTGGGGGGGGTCTAAAATGCTTCTTTCAACAATGGAGAATAACATAAGAGGGCATAAACACCTATATGACATCACTATGACAGCAATACCCCCCCCCCCCACTCCCCCCAAAAAAACACTGACATACAGTACACCTATGATACATATTATAAAAGGTTATATATAGAAAAATCCTAGTTTATCATAAATTACTGGCTAGCTTACGTTTTCTTCTAATACCTATATCATATAACTTAGTTTTTATGAGTAACTTAGCCATTTTTTCATGACACACCACCAAATAAATGAGATGTTATATATATTTTACTTTCGTCTGCGATTTCCCACAATCATAAATTAGCAACTTCCAAGTGTAACTACTCCATTGTATTGTATTGGAGATGCTTATAAACGCTCATGTTAACACATATTGGTTGTGCCTTCATCGTGTAATTTTGTCTTTTTCGATAAAGTGAAAAACTTGAGTATCAGGGAATTTTATTAGACAAAATCTCGATTTTCGCGATGTCGCGCATGACGTACATTTTATGACCTCGATATCTCATGATGTATTGGAAATTTTAAGAAAAACTAAATTACACGCTCTTCATATGGTATTCGAATATTTACATGTAACAGCAGGTGTCTGTAGGACAAATAATAAGACCGCAAGAAGTTGTGACATCATCATGACGTCGTGACATCATGATGTCATGACGTACCACATTCTCATGTTCCCACAAAGTCGGCATTGATAATTTTATTATACCCTAAAAGTATCGAGATGAAAGATATAATATTTGTTTTTTTATTATTTTTGTTTGTGTCGGAGGGTGAAGCAGTGATCTTAGCTTCATGATTAAGTACTGTGTTGTGTGTTTAGTAGTTATAAAGCTAAGTGTTGAGAACTATATTCATAGCAACAGAGAAAAAGATTAAGGCATCGATGAAAGCATGTTCTGTAAAGTAGGCCACGATTTTGTTAAGAAGAAGTGTATCACAAAACGATATATAATAAAATCTGAAGACGGAGTTTTGCTCAATAGCAGGAACTTCAGTTTAGAAAGGTGACAGTGTTGCTTTTATGCTCCAGTTGCGTAAGAGAGAGAGAGAGAGAGAGAGTGGAGAGTAGACACGTGAGGGAAGCTCATTTGTACAAACCTGATCCGTGTGTCTACAACCAATCTCCTCCCGCAATAAGGATTTGTTTGTTCTCTAAATTAAGTATCTGTCCAGGGAATATTGGATGGCCTGGTTCACCTTGATTACCAGAGGCCCTGGACGACTGTTTGTTTGCAGGGTTCGGGAGAGAGGGAACTAAGTGGATATTATTCGTTCCTTTAGAATCATTCATCCCATTTTTTTTTTATAAATTTTTCGTGTTTTTATATATTTTTTTTTTTAATATCAGACAGTTACTGGTGTCTACCTTTTGACTTAGATAATTATCTAGGTCTTTGTACTGTTCCTCTATTTAATAGCTTGAGCGTAATTTATATTTGCTTTCATAATGTTATGACTATTTATCTGACTGACACACACACAAACACACACCTGTTTTTGACTACCGCCATCCAACTCCAAGTTTGTCGTAGCTTAGTTCTTTGTTCATGTCGAGAACATTTCCCTTTACTGGTCTTTGGGGAGGAGTAGTGGCCGGGGGAGTGGGGGGGTTACAAAGGCTGAACTTGAGAGTGATTGGCTGTGTTGGTTGTGCGTGTGTATATTTGCAAGCATGTGTATTTGTGTGTGTGTGTGTGTGTCAATTATATTTTTACTGTGGCGGATGTGGTAACGACGATAGGTAATTAACAACGAAAGGTAAGGGAAAGTGTTGTTACTATTTTCTTCATAGACCACAGCCTAAAGGTAAGTCCTAATATATTTTCCTAATAGCAAATGTAACTGACACTATTCATAACGTGTACTGTCCTTAATTGAAGAACTCTTTGTGCTGTACATTATATACAGGTACAGCCAAAATTCAGCTATATAAATTCAACTCAAATTATATTGTATATATTCAATTGTATCCACAGCCATATGATGTTATTCAATATTTTTCAACGAAAACTGTTAAGATAATGACTGAAATTTGTTTTGCAATCCTGCCTGTTTACCGAGGTGGTTAACGGGGTCGGGCAGAACGAGGAGAAAAAAGAGGAGAGGAGGAGGAAGGAGTAAGAAAAAGAGGCGTATATTGAGGAGGGAGGAAGAGGACTGAGATCTGAACAAAGAGAAGAAATAAGAGTGATGTAGGCCTGGTTAAAATAAAGTTGTGAAGGAGGAGTGGGAAGGATATTAGTGTAATTAATCACACTGGTATAAAATATACTTAAAGGTTTGCAGTTCCATTTACAAGTCCATTGTGTATGTTGAGGCCTATAGCATATTTGATATTCTAAACTGTGCGTATGTGTGTGGGTTCGTGCTCGTGTGTGTGTGATTTTCTGTTTGCAAGATGAGGGTAATGGGAGGATACAGACAAAATCCGACCTGTTTACAAAAGCCTCGCCTTCCAAGCTCCCTGAAGATAATATTGTCAGGGCCACCGATAACATTAGCCTCAATATAAGGTTGAAGGAATAGCACACACGTTTTATTCTTCGTTACCTTTGAGGGTTTCCGTTTCCGTCGTAGTTTCCAGGTTTTCATCTTCCTTGTCCTTGTCCTTCTCTTTCTCCTCCTCCTCTTCCTTTCCCTTCTTCGTCTTTATAATCTTTGCTCTTCCTACTCCTTGCTCCTCCTCCACGATTATTTTTTTTCCTGTGGAGCATATTTCTTTTTCTTCAGGTGTTTGTGTTTGCGTATCTAATTGTCTTGTTATTTTGTTCCTCAGGTCAACGCCTCTTACTTTCTTTTAGGTCAACATTGTGTTCAGTAGTGTTTACATGTCATTAGTGTCTCTAGGTTTCTTGCGTTTCCTTTTTTAAAGTGTTGTTTATATTTTTGTGTATCGTACTGAATACTATATTATCTGCGGTCGTAATCTTTGTTCCTTTTGAATATTTTATGTGTTTGTCCTAAGATTTGTTCTGCAGTCCGAAGCATTAAACAATGAAATGCAAATATTAAAAATGTATCGTATTATATTAATGTGGCACTGTTCTTCTGGGGTTTTTTTCTTGTTTTTATTTATGTATTTTTTTGTTTGCATGATTTTCGTTCTTTTTGTTTGTTTCTCACTTGTTTATCATCTGACTATTCACAAGTTGGAATACCTTTCACATATTGCGTTCTTTGTGTTATTATATTGTCCATGTATTGCTAGTTCATGAACACGGCCACCTCCTATCACATTGTATTGACTTGGTTTTAGTTATTTAGTTTTCGTATACATGAAACCAAATATAAAATGTATTGTTAGTTTTTTTTCCTAAACTATTTGTCAAGGTGTTCCGTGTGTGTGACTCATTTGAGCAGTCCAAGCACCACATTGACACCACCAGCATACATGATAATAACACACACATACACACACCCACACACACTCACATACACACAAACACACACATACACACACTCACATACACACACACTCACACGCACACACAAACACGCACACACATACACACGCACACACATACACGCACACACATACACACACACTCGCACACACCGACCCACTCCTCGACTGTCGTCGATGAAAGTATAAATAAGACCAAGATAAAAAGAACAACAACACGATAGAGGGGGAAGTAAACTGAGGATTGACACTGGTGGAAATAATTTAAAATAAGTAAATTCATTAAGACCGTGTATGCCCCGACAGAGGATATACTTGAAAGAAAGAAAGAGGAGTTCTGGATGAATGTGGAGGCATGCCTGGAGAAGTTTGACAAGAACGAAAGAATATTTCTGATTGGGGATATGAATGGTAAGGTGGGTGATAGGAAAGTTGAGGGAGTGGTGGGAGGGTGGGGGGTACCATCAGAGGTGAATGGGAATGGTAGTGCACTTGTGGACGTATGTGTGGGGAGGAGGCTGTGGATAGCCAACACCTTCTTCCGACACAGAATGATCCACAGGTACACGTGGAAACGGATGTTGACGATGAAGGATAAGACAGTGGTGGAACGAAAGTCATTGATTGATTATGTATGTGTGGATGAACGAATGAAGAAATCTGTGATGGATGCTAGGGTGTATAGGGGTATTGGAGGGGGTCTGTCTGATCATTATGTAGTGGTAGCTAAGGTTAGGATACAAAAGAAGTGGGTGAGGAGAGCGGGAGGGAGGCGAGAGGAGGGTGGAATGGTGAAGAGGGTGAAGAGGTTGCAGGAGGAGGAAATCAGGGAGGAGTACAGGAGAGCAGTGGAAAGACGACTAGGTGGGTTCGACCTGGAAGTTATGGAGGAAGTGGAGGAGATGAGCAAGGTGTTTAAGGATGAGATCTGTGCAGCATGTGAGGAGGTGTGTGGAGTGAGGAGAAGAGGGAGGGGAGTGAAAGGTACAGCATGGTGGACAGAAGAGGTAAGAATAGCTGTGGAAGAAAAGAAGAAAGCATATAGAGAGTGGTTGGGTAGTAGAGGGAATGAAGATTCCGAGAGACAGAAACGAGCGAGGTACGTGGAGAGTAAGAGGGTGGTGAAGAGAGTAGTGAAGGAAAGTAAGAGAAGAGTAGATGAGGAATTTGGAAGGAATCTGAGTGTAAAATGGAGGGAGAGTAAGAAACTGTTCTGGAAAGAAGTCAAGAAAGTTAGGGAAGGTAGCAAGGGAAACAGTAAGGGTGTGAAAGATAAGAATGGGAGAATGCTAGCCGAGAAGCAAGAGAGAGTCGAAAGATGGAGGGAGTACTTCAGTGAGTTGCTAAATGAAAGGAATGAAGAGCCAGCAAACATAGCTGGATAGGGTATGGGAGGGAGAAGAAGAGAAGTAGTGGAGGAGGAGGTGGGGATCAGGAGGTCAGAAGTGTGGGAAGCCATGAAAAGAGTGAAGTTGGGGAAAGCACCAGGAACAGATGGAGTGTGTGGGGAAATGTTGAGGTATGGTGGTGAGATAGTGATAGAATGGGTATGGAAAATGTGCAAACTAGCATGGGAGAAGGGGAGTGCACCCGATGACTGGAAGACTGGCATAATAGTCCCCCTATATAAGGGCAAAGGGGAAAGGGGAGTGTGTGGTAACCACCGAGGAATATGTCTTCTAAGCGTAGTAGGGAAGGTATACAGTAGGGTAGTGATTGAGAGAGTGAGAGTGAGAACGGAGAAATGGATAGGCGACGAGCAGGGAGGTTTTAGGAAGGGAAGAGGATGTGTAGATCAGATTTTTACCCTGAATTGTGTTGTGGAGAAGTATCTGGAGAAGAAACAAAAGGTGTATATTGCCTTTATGGACTTGGAGAAGGCCTATGACAGAGTGGATAGAGAAGGTTTGTGGAAAGTACTTAGAATATATGGAGTAGAGGGCAAGTTGCTGAAAGCAGTGAAGAGCATGTATGAGGGTGCAAAGGCGGCAGTACGTGTGGAGAGTGAGCAGAGCGAGTTCTTTGACCTGAATGTTGGTTTGAAACAGGGGTGTGTGATGTCCCCGTGGTTGTTTACTGTATATATGGATGGAGTTATGAAAGAAATACTATCAAGAGCAGTGGATGTTGGTGTATCGCTGAAAAGGGAGGGAATTGAGTGGAAGCTACCTATACTGCTGTTTGCGGATGATACAGTTCTGATGAGTGATAATGAATGGGAGTTGCAGGGTCTGGTAAATGAGTTTGGAACAGTGTGCGAAAAACGGAATTTGAAGGTAAATACGGGGAAGAGCAAGGTTATGGTCTTCGAAAGGGGTGAAGTCACAGAGTGTGAGGTGAAGCTGAACGGTCAGGCTATGGAGATCGTCAACTCTTTTAAGTATCTGGGCAGTGTGTTGAGTAAAGATGGGACTATGGATGAAGAGGTGCGGGAGAGGGTACAACAGGGGAAGAGGGTTGTAGGAACGCTAAAAGCAGTAACAAGAAATAGGGTGGTCAGTATGGAAGTGAAGAAGTCCTTGCATGACAGTGTGGTAATCCCGACACTGACTTACGGAAGCGAAGCATGGACGTTGGTTGAGAGACTCAGACCAAGAGTGAGAGCAGTGGAAATGAATTACTTAAGGAGTGCGTGCGGAGTTACATGGAGGGATAGACAGACTAATGAGGAAGTAAGAAGGAGGTGTGGTGTGGAGGTAGATGTGCTGGAAAGTGTGAAAAGGAACAACTTGAGATGGTTCGGCCATATGGAACGTATGGAAAGCGAGAGAATGACTAAGAGGGTGTACGAGAGCGAGGTGGAGGGACAGAGGGGGAGAGGTAGACCGAATATGAGGTGGAAGGGTGGAGTGAGGAAGTACATGAACGAGGGCGGTGCTGGTTGGGGGGAGGGGCGTCGACTGACTGGGGACAGAGGTGCATGGGGGCGGTTCGTTCGTGGCCACCCCTTCGGGGATCACGGCGTCAGGCAATAGATAGATAGATAGATTAAGACCCAATGTCGACAGTGAGAGGGTAAGGCGAAGGTGTTGAGAGAGCTGGAGGCTGGGAGGGATTTGAAACTCATGGGAAGAGGGGGGGAGGTGAAACTCGAGAAACGAGAGTGGGAGAAATTTAAAATAATAATTAGAAAAAAGAGACTGAATATATAAACAAATAACACATTATTTGTATTAATGTATGAATATATAAACAAATAACACATTATTTGTATTAATGTATGAATATATAAACAAATAACACATTATTTGTATTAATGTATTATTGAGATGACGGGTCTCAAGCGTGTACCAGAGGAAACGGTACACCGCATAGCCAGCATCCGGACACCATCATCGAAGCCCAAAAGCCAGAGGAAACAAGGGAGGACACCTCAAATAAAAGAGTCATCCATACGGCCACATCTACCACAGTTGGTCATCCCCAGCCGTACTCTGTCATGCCCACCTCCTTCTGGGAGAACGGAGGGCCTCAACCGCCAATCACAGCCACTACCCATGCACCAGCCACAGCCGCCCTGGGACAGCCAATTAAAACCCTACTTCTACATGGCCTCTACCAGTAAGAATGCACCCTCTGGAGTCCAGCCCAATTTGGACTACACCGAGCATTTACTTATGCAATCCACCCATCAAAGACCTGAATGTTATAGGAATAAATGGAATTAGATTCTACCCTGTAGGACTCTACTTAGGAATATACAAGTAGAATTCCATATTGATTCCTCATAACATAATTATAAACCCTGAAAGACAACATTTGCAATAAAGGTCCTAAGAAAGTTAAGTAAGTTGTAGCAACCTACGGCCTCACCATTGCTCAATACAGTGATTAGATGACACCTTGGAAATAGGTCTATGTACGTATACCTTATTTCCAAGGCTAGGATTATTATGTGCCTCACAACAGCCAATTTATCTTTTTCTCCATAACCCTATAGCCCCGAAAACCTAGCCACAAGAGTCAAGAATAATTTAGCATAGTACTTCAGGAAAATCTGAATAAAGAATGCAAACTACACCTTACTAATAGTCTTCCACCTTCGGGCTCAAACTTCAAGTAAAAGTGTCTGGCTTTGCCTCAGCCTCCCCCTCCCCCTCGAGAGTACCTCCTGAAGTACCACCTGCTGTACTACTGAAGTGCTGCCTGTCTGCTGCCTGACCCTGGAACCACCTGCTACCTAACGCCCTGGACCTAGGACCCCTGCTCGAGTGACGTTAACAGCCCTGAAGTGCTGTCCTCTACCATCACTCCCTGTTGGCTAGACCTGTACTCTCGACCCCTGCCCTCCAAATACTTAAGTGTCTCTATGTATCTTTTGTTGTGAGGTATTGATTACGTAAATATGTGAAACGTGCTGTGTACTTCTTTAATTGTGATCTGTGCCCGAGATCTCGTATGTGCGTAATATATTCATCCTTCTGAAATTGTTTTTATCAAGTTAGGAGCATTATTAAGGCTTTTAAAGGGTTAAAATCGAGTGCAAATGGCCGGGAGCACAGCGGGCCAGACAGCCGACTCCCAGGGCTTACCGCCGCCCATTAACTCATGTTCCCTGTGTTCTCGAGAGGCCGGCAGTGTAGCCAGTAGTGAGCATAGCTGGGAAAAATATACTGATATATGCTAAACTCCCATGTTCGTGGCATCACTGCAAGAGAACAACGAGTGCTACGTAGCTCGTTCTGGTCTCATTTTGAAGCTTTTAGTGCCTAGTTTTTTGCTAAATATTTTTTTTTCATGCAGATGCTTGATTTATCATGCAGGAGGGCCTGAATATACCCATATGAGCCCAAAACACCCCACTAGACAAGGGTTAATACGAATTCCTAAGCTGTTTCGTTATCTTAGCATACGATCACTTAATATAAGTATGTGATAAAATATAAATTCCTCTTTCCCGGGACTTAGTATATCTCATTTATTCCAAATAATATTCTCTATCCACTCATATTATTTATTTTATTATTGAACTCGCACTAAGAATATATTTGCATTAGGTATAAACTTATATCTCACTAACGCAGTCCAGCTAGTGACCTGCCAGGTGACCCCTACCCAATAAACAATTTTATGTGGTCACGACGTCCTCCAAAAGTATTTTGAAAACCTCACGACGTTGTACATATGACGTAATATTCACGTAAAAACGTGAACAGCTGCTTACGTTTTTGGCACGTATAATTAGTTGTAATATTTCGTCAATGGTCTGTATTTAATACGTCATATTATATTTGAAATAACGTATTTTGTAGGTAACAAGTACGTCAACCTATCATGTCTATTGCACGTTAATAAGGCTACAAGGAGACGTCCTGTGCAAGCCATTTACGAAGTTGTACAAGTGACGTAATATGCACGTAAAAACGTGAACAGCTGCTTACGTCATTGGCACGTGTAATGTTTTTCAATTACGTCAATAGCAAGTAGAAAATACATATTATTATAGTCTGCCCTGTTACGTACAATTTACGTCTTTAAGACGTCAACCTATCATGTATATTGCACGTTAATAAGGCTGCAAATAGACGTCCTGTGCAAGCCATTTACGACGTTGTAGAAATGACGTAATATGCACATAAAAACGTGAACAGCTGCTTATGTCATTAGCACGTGTGATGTATTTCAGTTACGTCAATAGCAAGTAGAAAATACGTATTATTATAGTCTGTCTTGTTATGTATAATGTACGTCTTTAAGACGTCAACCTATTATGTATATTGCACGTTAATAAGGCTACAAAGAGACGTCTGTGCAAGCCATTTACGACGTTGTACAAATGACGTAATATGCACGTAAAAACGTGAACAGCTGCTTACGTCATTGGCACGTGTGATGTATTTCAATTATGTCAATACTAAGTAGAAAATATGTATTATTATAGTCTGTCCTGTTACGTACAATTTACGTCTTTAAGACGTCAACGTATTATGTATATTGCACGTTAATAAGGCTACAAAGAGACGTCTGTGCAAGCCATTTACGACGTTGTACAAATGACGCAATATGCACATAAAATCGTGAACAGCTGCTTACGTCATTGGCACATGTGATGTATTTCAATTACGTCAATAGCAAGTAGAAAATACGTGTTTTTATAGTCTGTCTTGTTACGTACAATTTACGTCTTTAAGATGTCAACCTATTATGTATATTGCACGTTAATAAGGCTACAAAGAGACGTCCTGTGCAAGCCATTACGACGTTGTACAAATGACGTAATATGAACATAAAAACGTGAACAGCTGCTTACGTCATTGGCATGTGTAATGTTTTTCAATTACGTCAATAGAAAGTAGAAAATACGTATTATTATAGTTTGTCCTGTTACGTATAATTTACATTTTTTAGACGTCAACATATTATGTATATTGCACGTTAATAAGGCTATAAAGAGACGTCCTGCACAAGCCATTTACGACGTTGTACAAATGACGTAATATGCACCTAAAAATGTGAACAGCTGCTTACGTAATTGGCACGTGTGATGTATTTCAATTACGTCAATAGCAAGTAGAAAATACGTGTTATTATAGTCTGTCCTGTTACGTACAATTTACGTCGTTAAGACGTCAACCTATTATGTATATTGCACGTTAATAAGGCTACAAAGAGACGTCCTGTGCAAGCCATTTAAGATGTTGTACAAATGACGTAATATGCAGGTAAGAACGTGACCAGCTACTTACGTCATTGGAACGTGTAATGTATTTCAACTATGTCAATAGCAAGTACAAAATACGTATTATTATAGTCTGTCCTGTATGTATATTTTCCGTCTTTAAGACGTCAACCGATCATGTCTATTGCACGTTAATAAGGCTACAAAGAGACGTCCTGTGCAAGCCATTTACAACGTTGTTAAAATTACGTAATAGTCACGTACGATCGTGAACAGCTGCCTACGTCATTGGCACGTGTAATGTATTACAATGACGTCAATAGTAAGTAGAAAATACGTCATACTTCAGGCTGTATATTTACGTATCTTTTACGTCTTTAAGACGTAAAATAGAATGTTTAATACACGTTAATAAGGCTACAGAAAGACGTCATCTGCAAGCCATGTACAACGTTGTTAGATTTACGTAATATTCACACAAACACGTGAACAGCTGCTTACGTCAGTGGCACATGTTATGCTAATATATTACGTCAATAGCAAGTAGAAAATACGTCATGCTATAGGATGTACACATACGGATTTTTGTTCGTTGCTAATACGTCAAGATATAAGGTCTATGAAACATAAATATGGCTTCAGAATGACGTCTTGTGCAAGCCGTTTGTGAAGTATAAATGACGTAATTTTCACGTCAAAATGTGAACAGCTGCATACGTCATTGGCACGTTTCATTTGTTATTAAATTCCTTCAATATCTCCCAAATATGTCAAACTATAACGTGTTCATTTCGTGCCAATCACAATTCCATAACATATATTATACAGTAAATAATAAAAATATAAAATTAATAAATAATCAGAAATTAAAATAATATAATAATAATTATTATATTATTTTAATTTCTGATTATTTATTAATTTTATATTTTTATTATTTACTGTATAATATAATAAAGTAAAATAATAATAATAATAATAATAATAATAATAAAATAATAATAAAATATTTAAATTCAGAATAATAAAATTTAATAATAAATTAATAAAATAATAATAATTAAAAATTAAACAGTAACCAATAAATAATAATAAAATTAAAGGCGCTCATTCGCAGAACATGTTAACCGCCCAAAATAAAAACGGAGTAAATCGCGTCTGAAGTTTGGCGACTTATAAAACGCTGTAACTATCAGACCCGATTAAGGAGAGAGGTGACAGTGTTATCAAAATGTTCGGAAAATAGTATCTAGCCATGTACCACAAAAAAAAATATAATAAATTGCTTGTAATTAATAGTAACGTGAGTGTGAATGAAAGAATCCCATGATTTTATAACCCCATCTCAATTCAATACTGTAGAAATGTTGAGAAAAAGCAAATGTATAACAATAAAACATAAATAATATTATCAGTGAATAATAATAAGACATGGAAGAGTAGGGTAAGATAATAAAAACATAATTTTATAAAATTAATAAGCGATAATAAAGATTAGAAAATGGAGGAAGACATGGTGAATAATAATGAATAAGTAAAACACAAGAATAGAGTAATAATTTTGCTACTTTAATGTTATTAATTTATTATTTTAGAAAGTAAGCTAGTATTACTGTTAATTAATTAATTTGGGATGTTTTATTCAGCTTGGGAAGGACATTATTTTACAAATCTAAGGAAGGTTATTGATGGCTAGTTACTATAATGTTCTTGTGTAAAGATTGCTATTGTTTAACAATTTTACCTTACTAAAATGCATTATTACTCTATTCTATTGTTACACATTTATATTCAAACTCACCGAGTAGTCAGGCAGTGTCGCTATCACTGTCACTATCATCTGCATACTCTTGCAGGTTGTCATCAATATCAGAGGAGTCAGAGTTGTTGTCCAAGGCTGGTCTAGCTGCTCTACTGAGGTCCCTCTGCACACGAAAAAGTTCCTGGTAATACTCCGAGTGGATTGGCGGAATGTAGGATAGCAGTTCCTGGACGGCTTTGAGTTTGTCAGCTTGAAGTTTGATGGCAGCTGGGTACTTGGGGGTGAGTGGCACTCGTGACAGATTAAAGGCCGATGGAGCATACTTGGCTTGACCTGGCATAAGCCTGAGACAATGCAGAGGCCCCTCGTAGCCTCGAGACAGCTGATACCCCTCCCTATATTGCAGAGTAAAGCAGAATCGGCGACATTCAGAGAATAGGAGTGGCTTGGCTGGTGTACGGTGTGTTATGACACTTTGCAACAGGTCTAAGTTTAGAAAGTCCTCTCTCACCATGGGAATGACCTTGTTACCTGCGTGGACCACCGCACGCTCAATCACCTTGACATAGTGTTCAAAATCATAGATGTTCCCCTCAACCCTGAAGTGCTTTCTATGTTCCCAAAAGCCCTGTCACACGCCATGTAACTATGTCCTGGGATGAGGAAATAATGGACCACTTCCTGAAGACTGCGACTGTGCAGTTCGTAAAGATGGGAGAGCATGATATTAATGTTCTTATTCTGTCCACCACAATTGTCACTGAATAGTATAAGTTTGCCAAAATCACCATGAAGCAGTACTTCATTCTCGATCCACTTTTTGATGCACGAACCCACCTCGACCGAGCCACGCCCACCTGTCACCTCATCCCACATGAAGAACTGGTTTTCACCGGTCTTGAGGTTGGAAATGCATAAATTGTACAGCCAGACTTTCTTCTTATAGTAGGCAACATTAGTGGTGAGACGAGGTATTGGCTGTGTCTGTTGGAGGTCCAAGGCTAAGACACGAGTATCATCGTCCCTGTCCTGCCCCAGAGTCTTCATAAGTGTTTGTGCCTGCCGTGCCACCGCCAGGTGTTCATCAAGTTTACGCTGCAAGGTTGCCTTCTCTGCGTCATTACTGGCATGTTTCAAAGTGGTCTTAGCTAGGCCACAGGTCGAGCAAGTATCAGTATTTGGTGGTGAGAAGGAGAGTTCTTTACTTTTGAAAACTTTCCGGTAAAAACTTTTCTTGACTACGGTGTTGTTAGGATAATTCTCAGCCATCCAGGTAGAATACAGGTGGTACATCCGGCTTAAACTCAACGATGTCTCTAGGTACCGCAAATTGGGCGATTTGGCTCTGCTATAATGGCTGGTAACGCTGGGGAATGATGCAATGTGTTTGTGCACACGCTTTGCATCAGGACCTGCAATGGTGACACGCTTCTTGTGTTGCCCGCGGCCGTCTCTCTTCGGTGTACCAGTGTCACTCACGTGGGTCATGGCATTCTCTAATCTTGTCCTACCTATGGCTAAAATGTTGATGAAGGCCGTCTTGCAAACATTATAAGTTGTAGACTGGTAGGAAAGAGTAAATTTGCAGGTGCATGACCGATGGGGACCAGGGTTGTTGATGTCGGCAGGCTTTCTTCGTCGTTTCACTGGCACTGACAGAACGTGTTTCTGAATGAAGGTATTCTGGACTAACCAATCTCCAGTTTGCCAGAAGTTATTGTGGATTGCTTGGCGGATAGGTTCAGCAGTTTTATCGTAGCATCCATCATTGCAAGGCGGTCCAATAACTCTAGCATTCACTGTATTCCCTGTTTGGCAGCTGACATATTCCTTCCCAGAATTTCTCTTGTTCCTGGCGACTATTTCAGACCAATTGTCCGGGTTACACCTCTTTTTTATAGGTGGGGGTGGGCTCCCACTATCACTCTCACTCTCACTATCACTCATTGTTCAGGGAAGCACTGCAACACGGTCAAAACGGCACAAAAACAACACCAGGTGCGAGGTAAATCCGTATGGCGTGAGAGCTGAGCTAGACTGTGTTGTGGCGGGAGAACAGAGAGCAACGCGCGCCGTGAGTGGCTGAGCTGGCGGCCACGCGGTACCATAGCCGGGCTGTCATTGTCTGGCTGAACCCACGCCGCCTGGGCGGCGGATAACACCCTATGCGATGGAGAAACTAGGGCTAGGCAAACGCCCTGTCAACAGGGACGAAAGTGCATCGTACTTGATGCGATTTTCAACCATGTTGACATTCTCAAATATAGCTCCCTACCACGGCTCCAGATTCAGGAAGGATGTGGCAATATAATGCGATAATATAACGGGTTTTGGCCGAGGTGGCGGTTAACACGTTCTGCGAATGAACATCAATAAAACAGCATACACACGTGTGAAAACACCGATGTAAAAATTATTTAGTATTCACGTAGACGCGTGAACAGGTGCTGACATTATTGGCATGTACATTTCACACTAATATTACTTAAATAGTACGAATATAATACGCAAAACTATAATGTAAAATTCTATATAGATTACCTATCAAATACGTCTAGCTACAACGTATAAATTCAACATACGTAGCAAGTGAAATGTACATTAAACTATTATGTTTGTTACCGGTACATTGGAAACCCGTTAAAGCAAGTTGTGAAAACCTAACATTGTTAAAGTTATACGTAGTATTAACATAAGAAATTGGAAAGCAGATTACGTTAAAGGAAGTTATATTTGAAAAAAAAGGTAATATTTTATGTAAATATGATGTGCCCTTCACGTTAACTTATGTTTATAAATGTTCTGAAGACAAAAACAGTGTATGTGAAAACCTTAACAACGTTGTAAACAACACGTAGTATTAACATTAAAAAAATAAAAATGGCTTACGTTAAAGGCACATATGTTGATCTGAACTTAAGATTTCACGTAAATATTACTTTAAGAATCATGTCAAATCAAAATGTAGACCCACATGTTAAATTGTTCTGATGTGAAAACCTTGATGACGTGAGAGGTTGTATAGGGTACGGAGTATATTAATGTAAAAAAGTGAACAGTTGTTTATGTCATGGGCATGGAACAATTAGTTGTTAATATCTATAGTATGCATAAGTGAACCTCAAACGTAATTAAGTTAGCACAATAATGCACATTGGTGACACAACAACTAAATATCTTTAAACCGTTATGCATAAATAATAGTCACATGACAATATGGTAATTACTTACTTAACCCAAAAAGTGCGTGCCTCACGGAAAAACGGTATTTAAACATGTAAAAATAACCCTTCATATACTGTGCCACTGCAAAGGAAATTTCTCCCTTAACTATTATTTTGTCCATATATTAGCAGTTCAGGGGTTGACTAATGTAAATACAATGTAATCTTTATGTTAAGCTACAAGATCACATGTAAGGAATACAAGAACCTCAATATTGTTATTAACACATTACGAGCGGGCCCGTCAGTTTTTTCCACTACGCGCCCTACGGGAGGTTTATACCATAAATGGCCTTGTTTCCGTGCTCTTTTTCATGCATAAACAAGAGCCAGAGCGTAATACAAGTATGAGCCCTGAAAGGGCGTTAATTGACCTTTCCAATGACACCTGAACCATCCTTCTACGATCACTGGTTGTCTTGCAACGATCGTGCAACCGAAGGACAAAATCGCTAAAATACGGTCATTTCCTTACATAATTACGTGTGTATCGAGGGAGGGAGGGTGGATGTGTGTGGAATAAATGTCAGTAGGCACACGGCAGCCGTGGCGAGCGGTCATGAGGCAACCTACGCTCCTCCCGTCGCTCGTCTCTCTCTCAGAGCCAATATTGCGCCAAAATTGCACACGGACTGAAGTCGGGCCCCGCCACATAGTCCAGATTTTTTGATACGGACTCAAGTTGGGCCCCGCTAAACAAGGGTTAAAACTGTCGGCTGTTAATGTTGTAGGATGATGTATGTCACAATGTACATAAATAACATTTATCTGTCGAACTCTACCGTTAACTCGCCATCTGTCAGGTGGTTTGATCTTTTCTGGTAACCCAGTGCTAGCAGGTTTACAATTTGTTGTGGAAGTACTACATGGAATCATAAAATATTGGAAACATCCCTTTATGTACTCACCAAAGCTGCAATGTTGGTTTCTGAGGACCCTAAAGTATTTGAACAGGCCAGTGATACTTTATAGGAACACTGTAGGAATTTATTCAATACGAGGCGACAGGTGCATGGTTGTTTACGATAATTTGCGTTTTCTTCATGGAGACAACCCCAAATGGCTCTGAAACAATTACTGTACACAGTGTGTGTGAGCATTTTTCTTGGGTGTCATGTGGGAGCTACATTGTCTCTCAAGTAAGTGACCATTCTCATGTCCTTTATCAGTTTTTCTATTAATTTGTTAATGGTTTGTCAATAAGTGCTCTGAACACTAGCAGTGTAACCTGGCCTGGGTAATGCGAGCATAAATATACCGCCCAGTGGTCAGGGCTGGATCAGCTCAGATCAGAAATTGTTGCACATAATGTGTAGTCTGGTAAAATCTGTTATCTGCTGCCAAAGTACATTGTATGAAAGTCTCTTCTATGCATTTCCTGGCTCAGTCAGTCCCTCTGAATCATTGGGGACAGACTGCTTATTACCACAGGACCAATGTCAGTGTCCGTTTTCTTATATTGGCTATGAAGAGAAGCTATAGCTAGCTTCAATATGAAAAGGACTAAAGCTTCTGTACAGATCAACTATGTATGGATTACCCTCTATTTACCCAATATATTTGTACAGAAATTAATATGATATGGCATGATTTTATAATAAGTTGGAAGTCAAGCCATGCATTTTTAAAGAAAAGTTGCTTTGTTGTCTTGAGGGACTAGCACACTCGGGCTGCAGAACTTTCCTGCTGGGAAATTGCGCACCAAATAATGGTCAATGCATACACAATTACTGATTTACCAGGTCAATAATAGCACTTACCTTGCTAACATTAGGAAAAAATAATCGGTTCAGAAAAGATTAAGCAAATTAAATAACAAATATTCTTAAACACCTGGCATAAGAGCATAAGAAAATGGGAGTCTGCAGAAAGTTGATTGGCCCACACAAGGCATATCCCTCTAATCATCAAGTGACTTCGGCCATATGGCGCTGAATCCTAGCAGGATCAAGTCAGAAAAAAATTGAATCTAAATATCATTGAGGAGAGTGTTACGAAGGAGAGACATTACTCCATCATTTGAAAAATAGGAAAACTTGAGAGAATATCAGCAAGACTAATAGGAAAAGGGAGAGGACGAAAATGGAAACTAACGTGAATGGGCTAGAGAATAGAGGGGAAAGTCTAGGAAATCTTGGTAAACAAATTTAACCCTTTCAAGCACCAAAACGCGTTTATTTTCTGTTTTCTGGTAATTATTAAACAATTTTATTCAGATTAGGAAGGGCATATGGAAGTAATAGGGTTGATTGAGATAGCCTTTACCCTTTTAATACTCACACATCCTTCCTAAGCTGCATAAAATCGTCTAATGGTACCCAAAATAAACTTCTAAAACGCGTCAGAGCTTCAAGGGGTTAACCAAAATAGTGGTTAGAGGAGTGGGTCATTGACAAAATTTTAACATTGTATGGCCTAGCCATAAAAGGGCCAATGCAGCTTCCCAATGGCGAATGGAGAAATGGAGTAAACCACATGGTAATGTAAGCCTAACATTATGAACATTTAATATAAACTTCATATAAAAATAAAGTCGCCAGTCGTAGATAGTTGGAATAGGCTACTAAGTGCTATAGCGTAATCAAGAAATATAGAGAGCTTTAAGATCAAATTAGGGATATGGACGAGATGGGTTGGGTGTGGGGGGATCTGCCGGGTAGGGGCCAGCATTCTGAAGACTCGCATGTTATTGTGTTGACCTCTGACCGTTTTGGTGAGGTCGGTCCTCATGGTGTTGGTGAGCTGAGCCTATTATTAGGCATTATAATTGGGGTTGGGTGTGAGAGGGATCTGCCTTGTGTGGGCCAATCGGTTTTCTGCAGACTCCTGACCTAGATGAGTAAGGAAAGACATTATTTGGTCAATAGAAAACGAAGGCCACTCGGAGAGAATAACAGCAAAAGACGGTGGACGACAGACAACAGATAAAAAGTGAAAAGTAATGTAAACAGGCCAGAGAATAGGACATTCTGTAATATCATATATCCTGACCTCGCCCTTGCATGTACATATAAATGTATGTCCTTTGATATAAAAATGAAAATAATTAACTAGTTATTGAGTTTATTTTTTGTAATTAATAATGATATTTTTAATTTGTTTTACATATAAGCAATTAGAAAAATATACTGTACTTTGAATACTTTCACTCACACATAATATAATTAATAATATTTCAAATAATGTATCAATAACAACTTAAATTCATAATTGTACTATAACATGTGATTTATTATTTTCATAGGCTACACATTTATCACACTCTTAAAAATAAATATAGTGGGGCAACTTAGCAAAACAATTGTACTTTTTGTGAGGAAAGCACCAAATTTGGCACACCAGTAGACTATCCCATTATGAACAGATTTGGATATTGGGCCATCTCAAATTCATTCCCTGATACCTGTGGCAGCCCCCTTTCAATTACTTTCTATAAGAGTTCTTAAGCATTAATATTTGCCCCAAACTGTATACCATGATAGAGATGTCAAGCTAGTCTCTAATGACTCATATGGACATGGGTAACAACATATATTCAGACAATGTTTAGCTAATGTTGACCGTTTGACTTGTACTGGTCCCTGTAGTTCAACAAATTAGTGGCAAATGGCAACATTACTTACCAATTTGTGTGATAGACTACAGCAGACTGTACTAATCAAACAGTCAACATTAGCTAAACAATGTCTGAATATATGTTGTTACCCATGTCCAGATGAGTAATTTGAAACTAGTTTGACATCTATATCATGGTATACAGTTTGGGGCAAATATCAGTGCTTAACACCTAAAGAGCGGCCTAGGCGGTAAATAATATGTAGCCACCAGCGGGTTTTTTTTACCCAAAATAGGGCTGTTTACGTGATCATTTTTATGCCTAAATAAGACCCAGAGCGTAAAACAAGTATCTATCCCTGAAAGGGCATAAACAGAGCTTTCCAATGACACCACAACGATCCTTGTATGACCGCTAGTTTTCTTGCAACAACCGCGCAACACGAGTGCAAAAACCATGTAATTCGGTACTTTCCCCATACATTTCACTATGTAGCGAGTGTGAGAGGGTGGAGGAGGGTGGGATTCATGTCAGTTGGTCCGCCGCGGTGGTCTGGAGCAGTCATACGCTCGCTACTCTCCTGCCACCAATTGTCTCTCTCTCTCAGCAACATTACGTGCTGAAATTGCCACACGACCTATGTCGCGCGCCGCCACATAGTCCAAATTTATTTCACTCGACTTATGTTGCGCGCCGCCAGTTAAGGGTTAAGAACTCCTATGGAAATTAATTGAAAGGGGGCTGCCAAAGTCATTGTAGAGTAAACCTATGATGGCCCAATATCTAATTTTGATTATATTGACTACCGGGTATTTGATTAATTGCGCGTGCCAATTTTGATACTTTTATCACGAAATGCACAATTCCCACAAATTCTGCCACTAAGCTGCCCCACTAATAGTAGATCTGCTACTTCATTATGTACAATATTTGATAATATAAAACCTGGATTACTACACAATGGCTAATAGTGGATGAAAGTGTTTTACATATAATAATTAGAATAATATACATTTTGAACTTTTAATCTCAGAATATGGCCACAATAATTTTTTTGAGAAGTTTAACCAGACCACTGAGCTCCCCCACAATCAAACTAATATTATTGGTAAGCAAATCGTGTAGGCCTACCAAATATATATCAGGAGTAGGGAAGAAAGAAAATGTAAAGGAAGGTATTTGAAAATATGGATATATTATTGAAGACTAATTTTGATGAAAAAAATATATTTATGGAAATACATGGCAGAGCAGTGGATGTTGGTGTACCGCTGATATGGGAGGGAAACGAGTGGAAGTTGCCTGGTGTGTGTGTGTGTGTGTGTGTGTGTGTGTGTATAGATCAGATTTTTACCCTGAATTCTATTATGGAGAAATATCTGGAGAAGCAACAACAGCTGTATGTTGCCTTCATAAATATGAACTTGGAGAAGTCCTATAACAGAGTGGATAGAGAAGGTACAGTATGCAGTGCTGGGGTCAATTATTAATTGAATTGGAATTGGAATTGATTAAGAACAAATGTGAATTGGAATTTAATTAGAATTGAGAAAATATAAAAAACAACATTAATTTAATTGAATTGGAATTGATATCAATGAATTGATATGAATAGATGAATTACTATTGTATACTGCAATATGCGAATTCATTAATGTACAATAATTCAGTTAAAGTATTTTCAAATAAATAAAATATAGTGATTTTCGGGATGTATTTACTATCTATAAGACTTCTAGCAACTTTTGAGAACGAATCTAGGTGTATTTTGTGTCTTAATTTGGTAACCCTGCCTGCCCTGCTCTGTTGGTGTGTGATTGGCATAATGAATTGAATTGCATTGGAATTGAAAAGCTTATGAATTGAATTGAATTTGAATTGAATATTATTATTTTACGAATGAAATTAATTGAATTGAATTGGAATTGATTGATTCAAATGTTATTCTGAATTGGAATTTAATTTAATTGACAAAAATGAATTGACCCCAGCCCTGACAGTATGTGGAAAGTACTTAAAATATACGGAGTAGATGGCAAGTTGCTGAAAGCAGTGAAGAAGTATGCATGAGGGTGCAAAGGTGGCAGTACGTGTGGAGAATGAGCAGGAGTCCTTTGATCTAAATGTTGGGTTGAAACAAGTGCGTGATGTCCCTGTGGTTGTTTAATGTATACAGTATATAGATGGAGTCATGAAAGAAATGCAAGGAAGAGCAGTGGATGTACGTGTATCGCTGATCAGGGAGAGAAACGAGTGGAAGCTACCTGTACTGCGGTTTGCTGATGATACAGTTATGATGAGCGATAATGAATGGGAGTTGCAAGGTCTGGTAAATATGTTTGGCACATAATATAATTAATAATATTTCATATTATGTATCAATAACAAAAAATATTTTCATAATTGCACTATAACAAGTGATTTATTATTTGCATACACAATTAACACACTCCTAAATAATAAGTAGTATATCTGCTACTTCATTATGTACAATATTTGATAATATAAAACCTGGATTACTACACAATGGCTAGTAGCGGATGAAAGTGTTTTACATAATTATAATTAGAAAAATATATAGGCCTAGTTTTACTACCTTCACTCTCACACATATGTCCATAATCAAACTAATATTATTGGAAATCAAATCATGTACTGTAGGCCTACCAAATATAAATCAGGAATAGGGAAGAAAGAAAATGTAAAGGAAGGTATTTGAAAATATGGATATAATATTATTGAAGAATAATTCGGATAAAAAAAATATATTTATGGAAATACATGGCAGAGCAGTGGATGTTGGTGTACGCCTGATATGGGAGGGAAACGAGTGGAAATTGACTGGCGTGTGTGTGTGTGTAGATCAGATTTTTAACCTGAATTCTACGGAGTAGATGGCAAGTTGCTGAAAGAAGTGAAGAGCATGCATGAGGGTGCAAAGGCGGCAGTACGCGTGGAGAATGAGCAGAAGGAGTCCTTTGATCTAAATGTTGGGTTGAAAAGGGTGTGTGATGTCCCCGTGGTTGTTTAATGTATACAGTATATAGATGGAGTCATGAAAGAAATGCAAGGAAGAGCAGTGGATGTATGTGTATCGCTGATCAGGGAGGGAAACGAGTGGAAGCTATCTGTACTGCGGTTTGCTGATGATACAGTTATGATGAGCGATAATGAATGGGAGTTGCAGGGTCTGGTAAATATGTTTGGCACATAATAGAATTAATAATATTTCAAATTATGTATCAATAACAAAAAATATTTTCATAATTGCACTATAACATGTGATTTATTATTTGCATACACAATTAACCTAAGACGTGTGCATGGGGGGTATGAGACACCACACTCCTGTGCGCACGTATTTGAGCTGTTCCCATCACTAACATCGTTATTTTACCATAAATACCATTAATACTTATCCATATGCGCCTATTATAGGTTGATTATAAAGGTATTAATGGTGATTAACCTGTTACAACAATAGAACAAGTGGAAACAGTGTTTGGATGGTCAAAATCGGCGATACAGGCCTGGAGTTACATAATGTATGGCTGAGGCAACCTCCCTCCCCTCCTCCCCTCCCCTTGTCTGGAGAGACACTGTTACACAATAGTCTCTCTCTCTCGCTCTTTCCCACGCTTGGTAACAGTGATGACAACGCCCTGCTACCAACTCGCTAATGTTAGCACGAGAATAGACCACAGAATAAGGGAATAACAGGGAAAATAGGTGATAACTGAAGGAATACAAAGGAATACAAAGGAGAACAAACTGCAACAGACCTATTGGTCCTTACGGGGCAGTTTGGATATCTAAAACTACTAATCTACTGACTACGAGGTAGAGAAAAGGGTAGCAAAGAAGAAGGCTCCTCCCCACCCACCACTCCCTCCAGCTAATGCTGGCATGGAAACAGATAGGAAAAATACCATGTAGTATTGAAAAACTGACACGGAAATTCGGACAGGACAGGGAGAAAAAAGAAGTTGATTTGTAATCTAAGCTAACTCTATTTACTACAATTCTGAAAGGGAACAGATGTATGAAAATCAATATACATTGCGGTATGGTTGACATTTCGTTGCGCGTTATTCTGAAAGAAACTGTGTTAATCGGGGGTTATTTGCCATGTGTTTATCCAGATGGTTCTTAAATGTTTCGACAGTATTACAGTTTACAATGTTCGAGGGTAGTCTGTTCCAATTATTCACAACGCGGTTGAAGAAGAAATGCTTCACCTCGTGAGAATGAAAACGCTTGCCTATAATCTTATAACCATTGTTTCTCGTGTTTGCTTGATTGATCGTAAATAATTCGCTTACATTTAGGTTGCTGAATCCCTTGAAGATTTTGAACACATCTATTAGGTCACCTCTCATTCTGGGCTTTGTTAAGCTAAATTTGTTTAGTTCTTTTAAGCGCTCTTCGTACGGTTTATTACGCAATCTAGGTATCATTTTAGTGACTCTGCGTTGCACCCTTTCAAGTTTATTTATGTCCTTTCGGTAGTACGGTGACCAGAATTGCACGCAGTATTCGAGATGGGTACGCACCAATGAGTTGAATAGAGTAAGTATAATTTTTTCTGATTTGAATTTGAATGTTCTGCCGATGAAATCCACCAATTTATTAGCAGTTTTTATTGCCTCTGTACACTGTTTACTCGGCAGGAAAGTGGGGAAGGAGGGGAGGTGGAGGAGTGATATTTGGCATGGCCCAGGGGCAAACAAAAATAAAAAAATAAAAAACAAAAACACAAACAATTTTTATTTGGGGTTGTTTTAAATGGATTTTTTTCCCCCAGCCTCTTAACCCGTACAGCCCCAGCGACGCGCCTGGCGCGTCGGCGATGTATGTAACGCACAGCCCCAGAGACGCACCTGGCGCGTCATCCTAATTGCGCCGACCGTAACCTCAGGTGTAGCCACTCAAGAGGGCTCAGATTTGTATGGGAACTGTGTACATATCCCACGCAACCGTGCCGATGGTTGAAAACTCTCAAAGTCCACGTGCGTGCACGTGAGCGCGCAATAACCTGGATTTTTGGGGTAATTGCCTTCAATTTTGTACTCTTGTAAAATACCTTTTCGGGGGCTCTGTAGGACCATTCTTTAAGCTTTTTGAGTGGTTTTTCGTGGTTTTTCCTTCATTCCTAACCCATTCGCTATTGTTTCTGGAATAAAACCATTTTTTGAAAACCGGCCGGGTTCTGGTGAACAAACATTACAAAACTAGCCGGGACTGGACGGGTTAAGAGTCTTCCCGCAGTCGCCCGGGGAAACTCTTAAGAGTCTTCCAGCAGTTGCCAGGTTAACACACTCCTAAATAATAAGTAGTATATCTGCTACTTCATTATGTACAATATTTGATAATATAAAACCTGGATATCTACACAATGGCTAGTACTGGATGAAAGTGTTATACATAATTATAATTATAAAAATATATAGGCCTAGTTTTAATACCTTCACTCTCACACATATGTCCACAATCAAACTAATATTATTGGTAATCAAATCATGTACTGTAGGCCTACCAAATATAAATCAGGAGTAGGGAAGAAAGAAAATGTAAAGGAAGGTATTTGAAAATATGGATATAATATTATTGAAGAATAATTCGGATAAAAAAATATATTTATGGAAATACATGGCAGAACAGTGGATGTTGGTGTACCGCTGATATGGGAGGGAAACAAGTGGAAATTGCCTGGCGTGTGTGTGTGTGTAGATCAGATTTCTAACCTGAATTCTATTGTGGAGAAATATCTGGAGAAGCAACAACAGCTGTATGTTGCCTTCATAAATATGGACTTGGAGAAGTCCTATAACAGAGTGGATAGAGAAGGTACAGTATGTGGAAAGTACTTAGAATATACGGAGTAGATGGTAAGTTGCTGAAAGCAGTGAAGAGCATGCATGAGGGTGCAAAGGCGGCAGTATGTGTGGAGAATGAGCAGGAGTCCTTTGATCTGAATGTTGAGTTGAAACGGGTGTGTGATGTCCCTTTGGTTGTTTAATGTATATATAGATGGAGTCATGAAAGAAATGCAAGGAAGAGCAGTGGATGTTGGTGTATCACTGATCAGGGAGGAAACGAGTCTAAGTTGCCTGTACTGCGGTTTGCTGATTATACAGTTCTGATGAGCGATAATGAATGGGAGTTGCATGGTCTGGTAAATATGTTTGGAACAGTGTGCAAAAAACGGAATATGAAGGTAAATGCGGAGAGCAAGGTTATGGTCTTTGAAAGGGGTGAAGCCACAGGGTGTGGGGTGAAGTTGAACTTTCAGGCTATGGAGATAGTCAGCTCATTTAACCCCTTCAGACTCATATGATGCAGAGGTTGCCAGATTAGCAATACGAAATAGAGTTCTCTCCCCTTATAATTACCTCTCCAAAATTAGTTTTCTGGCCACAGCTAGCTCAAAGACAACTGCAGAGGTTGAAGTAACTAAACTAAAGGTTTATAAATACCCCTGATGGTAACAAAGGCTTTAAAGTATCCCTAATAGGCTCAAAATCGCGTCATATGTCAGAGAGGGTTAAGTATCTGGACAGTGTGCTGATTAAAGATGGGAGTATGGATGAAGAAGTGCAGGAAAGGGTGCAACAAGGAAAGTGGGTTTTAAGAACGCTGAAAGCAGTAACAAGAAATAGGGTGGTCAGCATGGAAGTGAAGAAGTCCTTGCATGACAGTGTGGTAATCCCGACACTGACTTACGGAAGCGAAGCTTGGACGTTGATGGAGAGACTCGGACCAAGAGTGAAAGGGGTGGAAATTAGTTACTTGACAAGTGTGTGCGGAGTAATATGGAGGGATAGACAGACGAATGAGGAAGTAAGAGGGAGGTGTGATGTGGAGGTGGCTGGAAAATGTGAAAAAGAACACCTTGAGATCGATCGGCCATATGGAACATATGGGAAGCGAGAGAATGACTAAAAGGATGTACGAGAGCGAGGTGGAAAGACAGAGAGGGAGAGGTAAACAGAGAGAGAGGTGGAAGGATGGAGTGAAAAAGTACAGTATATGAATGAAGGCGGTGCTGGTTGGGAGGAGGGTTGTCGACTGACTGGTGACAGAGGTGCATGGAGGCGCTTTGTTCGTGGCCACCCCTTCGGGGATCATGGCGCCAGGCAATGGATATATAGTCAGCTCTCCTAATACGAGCCTATATGGGCGACACAGGACGGCGCGTATTAGTAATAACATACCTTATGGGAAACATAGCTTATGGTGGACACCTCGAAAACAAAAATTGCCTAATTTTAACATTTTTTGCCGTAAATACCAACCAAAAATGGATTAAATTATGAACAATAAGACATAAAATAATAAGAAAATTCACCTAAAACGAGACCAAACAAAATTAAATAATCTACATCAAACTAAAAGATTCCCCGGCTCCAGTACAAGATTGGTTTATTTAAATTTATACATCATCATCCGATTCAACTTCCAACGATGACATTGATATGTTGCAACCTGGTCGTTCCTGCAATACAAACTTAAAATCAGCTTACACTAATGGCAGTATTGTCCTTTAATTGTTAATTAAAATAAATGTCAGCCTTTGTGAGACTCATGCACTACATGGGCGTAACTTTATTTTTCTATATATATCTACCTTTTACCCACGGACATAACCTTTGAGCCTAAACAGTCAACTACACAACACGGTGAAGCCCTGAAGTCTTACTCCAGACTGAGAAGTGAGACACCGGAAACGTTTGAGATTCAACCTGCCAACGTGGTCTTGCATTCGTAGACCTATGACGCCGAGCTAGCTCTGTCTCCTGACACTGCTAAGCCAATGCTCCAATGTCTCACCTCCCATGCTCATCCTTTTCACATTCCCCAATGTATACCTGTTGACCTCTTAACTTGCTATGTATTGTCCCACTATAGCATATTTTGAATATGGGAATATCCACAAACAGTACAAGAAACATTTTTTTTTTGTTTTTTTTTGTTTTTTTTGCCGAGTTGGTAATCTTTATGGTAATGCACTGATACTCTGTACAGCACAAATTTGATCACAAAAATATCTTCCTATCGACATCTCGGGACTTGAACCAGGGACCATTGGATTACCAGTACATTGGCATTACCACTTCACCACACCTCCCCTGATACCCCACAGCTGCTGGTACCCTACCCAATAAAATTATACACTAGGCCTATAGTATCAAGTCTCATTTCCCTGTATTGCATTACATATAGTGAGGACGACTTGAGCCATGGTATAAAGACAATTAGAAAGGTATGGGCAGTACAGTAGTTGATTACATGACCACGACACGCCCGAGTGACGTCATTGGAGTCACGACGCTACTATTCTCCCCAGGTCACCTTCATTTGACTTGCCTAAATATGGGCTTCAAACAGGATCGCTTTATTGTGCTTTCCACCAAAAATTTAGTGACATGGATAGACAGACATATATAGTGTGACAGAACCCTATCCTATATGGTAAAATGTTAATTTTGTGCATACCGCAATGAGGTTGTTTACAGCTGGCGTCTCTTTCAAATTTTACTGCAGAAATTTGACGATCGCTATGTTTTGTAAATTCACCTAATATTTAAAGTAACGTCGACTGAAGACACTTTTATTGTACAGTAAACCCCCATTATCTCGGACTCTTTTTACTCGGAAACCCGCACTTCTCGGAATAGCATCAGCCTCTCGGCAAGTTCGCCGTAGATCTCGGCAAATTACGAGATGTAAGGGGAAAACTCCGAGGGCCCACGTGGTCTGTCGAACAGGTGTCCATATATCTCGGCAATTTCCGAATTCTATGGGCAAATTACGAGATCTAAGTCTACACTGAGGTGGAGAAGGACAGTAAGATGGAGAAGGAAAGTGAGGTGGAGAAGGACAGTAAGATGGAGAAGGGGAGTGAGGTGGAGAAGGAGAGTGAGGGGAAGAAGGTGCAGTAAAGTGTGGAGAGGGGGAAAAAGACTATCATCAAGGAAAAACAATCAAAAGCTACAGCAACACTACATGTATTTAGTGGGCGGGTGCCCAACCCCGAAAAGGGTTGAAATAGGGGAGCTATCCCCCCGCCAAAGGCGGCTTTCTAGGGCCTTTCCTAGCTGATGCTGAGAGGATTGGGTTCTAGTCATGTGGTGATGGGCTGGTCTATCAGAGTGAGAACTGAGCAATCTCTGCCATACCCATAGCTTACTCTGACTGTTCCTTTTACTTATATATTTTCTAGATCTCAAGTGACGGCGTCTCTAACGTGGATTGACCTCCCAATCTACCAAGATTGGAAGCCAAAGCGTCACATTTTTCCCTTGCCCCTCAACTTTCTCTTCATAATTGCTGAGGGGCACAGGGCCCTGGGTGGGGCTTTGGTTTCCCGGGCGTTTCCGCACCCTCCTCAAGCTCCCCGCCATGGAGTGGCTTCGGTCACCCCTTTATTGTGGTCGGCGGGGAGGGTTCTGTGGGGGCACTCGGTTATGGCCTTGGCCTTGCTCGGGGCCTTGGGGCTGTTCGGCCAGGCAGCTTGGGGAACAACAACAACAACAACAACAGCAACACTACATACAAACCTACACAACGCAAAGTTGTGAAGTAGGAACTTGTTTCCAGTTTTTCTTATGGGACGGTGAGTGTTCCTGCTCAGTACATTACAGCATAGTACACTGTACTAAAATGTACTGTTCAATAAAAATATTGTATTGTACTTTTTTCCCTTTACACTATACTGTATATTTATATGTATGCTGTATACTGTACAATTTGACAAGAACGAAGAATAATTTTCTGATTGAGGATATGAATGGTAAGGTGGATAATAGGCAAGTTGATGGAGTGGTGGGAGGGTGGGGGGTACCGTCAGAGGTGAATGGGAATGGTAGTGCACTTGTGGACGTCTGTGTGGGGAGGAGGTTGTGGATAGGCAACACATTCTTCCGACACAGAATGATACACAGGTACACATGGAAAAAAGTGTGGACAATGAATGATAAGACAATGGTGGAACGTAAGTCACGGATTGATTATACCTGTATATGTGTGGATGAAAGAATGAAGAAATCTGTGATGGATGCTAGCGTGTATAGGGGTATTGGAGGGGGACTGTCTGATCATTATGTAGTAGTAGCTAAGGTTAGGATACAAAAGAAGTGAGTGAGGAGAGCTGGAGGGAGGCGAGAGAAAGGTGGAATGGTGGAGAGGCTACAGGAGGAGGAAATCAGAGAAGAGTACAGGAGAACAGTAGAAAAACGACTAGGTGGGTTCGACTTGGAAGATATGGAGGAAGTGGAGGAGATAAGCAAGGTGTTTAAGGAAGAGATCTGTGCAGCATGTGAGGTGGTGTGTGGAGTGAGGAGAAAAGGGAGGGGAGTGAAAGGTACAGCATGGTGGACAGAAGAGGTAAAAATACCTGTGGAAGACAAGAAGAAAGCGTATAGAGTGGGGTTGGGTAGTAGAGGGAATGTAGATTTGGAGAGGCGGAAATGAGCAAGGTACGTGACGAGAAAGAGAGGTGAAGAGAGTAGTGCAGGAAAGTAAGAAGAGTAGATGAGGAATTTAGAAGGAATCTGGGTGTAAGAAACTGTTCTGGAAAGAAGGTAAGAAAATTAGGGAAAGTAGCCAGGAAAACAGTAAGGGTGTGAAAGATAAGAATGGGAGAATGCTAGCCGATAAGCAAGAGAGAGTCGAAAAATGGAGGGAGTACTTCAACGAGTTGCTAAATGTAAGGAATGAAAAGTTAGCAAACATAGTTGGATATGGTATGGGAGGGAGAAGAAGAGGAGGAGGTGGGAATCAGGAGGTCAGAAGTGTGGGAATCCTTGAAAAAAGTGAAGTTGGGGAAAGCACCTGGAACTGATGGAGTGTGTGGGGAAATGTTGAGGTATGGTGGTGAGATAGTCATCGAATGGGTATGGAAAATGTGCAAACTAGCATAGGAGAAGGGGAGGGCACCCGATGACTGGAAGACTGGCATAATAGTCCCCCTATATAAGGGCAAAGGGGAAAGAGGAGTGTGTGGTAACCACTGACGAATATGTATTCTAAGCTTAGTAGGGAAGGTGTACAGTAAGGTAGTGAATGAGAGAGTGAGAACGGAGAATTGGATAGGCGACAAGCAGGGAGGTTTTAGGAAGGGAAGAGGATGTGTAGATCAGATGTTTACCCTGAATTGTGTTGTGGATAAGCAACAAAAGGTGCATGTTGCCTTTATGGACTTGGAGAAGGCCTATGACAGAGTGGATAGAGAAGGTATGTGGAAAGTACTTAGAATATACGGAGTAGATGGCAAGTTGCTGAAAGCAGTGAAGAGCATGTATGAGGGTGCAAAGGCGGCAGTACGTGTGGAGAATGAGCAGAGCGAGTTCTTTGACCTGAATGTTGGGTTGAAACAGGGGTGTGTGATGTCCCCATGGTTGTTTAGTGTATACAGTAAAAGTCCGATAATCCGACGACCGATAATTGGAATCTCCCAATATTCCGAATTTTTGAAAATGAGGCCAAATCCGAATTCACCCGATAGTCCGAATTTAAAAAAATCCCAAAGTCCCCTTTTTGAGGCATTAGGCCACCCAAAAAACACATAATGGTACACACACATGTCATATGTTCATGAAAACACTACCCTTCAGCCCCGGCTATGTATTCCATATATATTCCCCGAAACCCGGTGGTTTTGGCCGAAAAACGTCTACGCCTAAGCTACCGCATCTTTGTTATTTTGCTTGCTTCCGCATTCCCGCGCATCCCCAAGCGTAGATGTGTTTCGTACCTGTAGAATGGCGTTAAGTAGAGCTCTCTAAGTCAACTGGTTCAGTTGTGATGATGATTTCATTGGAGATAACTTTATGGCAAAAACAGACACTTTACACTACTTTTCGATACTTAACAACAACATACAGGCACACACGAACAAGCGACGTACTCCTTCTTGTGGTCGGAGATGCGGGGCGTCGGTCCAGCCGGCTGTTGTTTACATGCGTCGGACGTACGCCTCGCACACCAAGCTTACAGGCTTTCAGCTCATGAGTGCCTCAGAGCCCTTCCGGGTAGCTCTCGGGGTTGTTTTTTATGGGTGCCTAAGAGCTCTTCCGGGTGTGATGGGTTAAAAGTTTACCATTATGTGTCATATTGGATGTATAGCGTTATATTGTGCATATGCATAGCCTCTCTTGTGTTCAGGTTTTCGTCAGGCCATTAATACACAGGTACATAGGGGTAAATTCCAATAATCCGAAAAATCCGGTAATCCGAAAGAGGCCCGGTCCCCTGCTATTCGGATTACAGGACTTTTACTGAGTAAAAGTCCTGTAATCCGAATAGCAGGGGACCGGGCCTCTTTCGGATTACCGGATTTTTCGGATTATTGGAATTTACCCCTATGAACCTGTGTATTAATGGCCTGACGAAAACCTGAACACAAGATAGGCTATGCATTGTTACGTCCTGGGATATATAAACACTGGGCTCTTTCTATTGGACTAGGTATGCGGCAACAAGCAACAACGGAAAACGCTAGATCCAACCCTTATCTATAAACCCAGGCAACAAACCACCCTAAACCGTCAAGAGTCCTGTCTGGACAACGAGGTATCCTATGACTCGGTTACAGGGTGCACGCACTATAGACTGCTGATAGTCAAGCAGGCTATATAAAAGATCACACAATTAAGTTGACTTAAAGCTTCAAGGAAAAGATAGATAACGGAATTAAATTGCAGAAACAATTTAATAACAAACTAGAAGAAAGTACATTTAACGTTACGTTAATTAATACAACTAATCACCCCTGCGTGAAAGAAGGTGAAAGCAAACAGTCCTCAAAACATCGTACAGGTAGACAAGATGCGGGTCTCTAAACTGCATGGGGTTACTGTAGGATCTAATGCTTAGCAAAGAAAGTACGTTACGGATTTAGAGAACTCTTAACTCATAAGCAGGAATAAATACTAGTGATAGGACCTACAGTGTATAATGGCATAGGTATAATTAAATAAAGGTAGCAACTCGCAACATAACCACATACAGGAGTGCTTCTCACTCTTAGGGAGGCAAGCCTGCTCGGACAAAGTCTCTAAGCCACACCCTGACTCACAATGCTCACAAAAATGGTAAACTGTGGCACAATAACAAGCATACAGAGATAATAAACCCCTAGCTGTTAATCTGCCAGGTGGCAGAGGTCTAGCCGGAAGGATATAGGCTTCGGATACCCGGGCTGAGCCACCTGCTCTAGCCTAGGGACGTTCCCAGATCTGTGCGCCAAATTACTCTAATTGAAAGGGTGCTCTCTTGAGAGACTCAGATCGCAAGTATCTGACTCTCTCCTGGCGACCCTAAAACAAAAGCAAGACGTGCTAGCGCAGTGCTGAGAGGACTAGGCAAGGGCCCTCACATAACACAACGCTAGACACACAGGGACACAGACAAGAAAATGCCCCCAGACTCCCACGGGTATCCTAGTAAAGTCGTGTGGGTCCACGGGACTCGCACCAGCAGACTTTACTTAACCTCTGAAGTGCGCATGGGGGTAATTGGAAACGTCCCCCATGTGCTGACGTATTTGAGGTGTTTCCGTCACTAAAATATTCATTGTGCCATTAATAGCATTAATACTTATCCAAATGCGCCTATTATGGGTTGATTATAAAGGTATTAACCTGAAACAACAATAAAACGAGTGAAAACAGCGTTTGGATGGTCAAAATCGGAGATATAGCCCGCGAGTTGTATAATGTATGGGTGAGGCAATCTTCTTTCCCGCCAATTTCCCCCAAGGCCACTGAGACACAGTCGATCGATACTCTCTCTCTCTCTCTTGCACTCGCTTGCTATCAGTGATGACCACACCCTCCAATCGGATTTCTAATGTTAGCACGAAAATATACCTCAGAATAAGGGAATAACAGGGAAAATAGGTGATAACTGAAGGAGAGGAGGAAAGTGGGGAAGGAGGGGAGGTAGAGGACTGAGATTTTGCATGGCCCAGGGGCCAAAAAAAAAAAAATAAATAAAAAATTTTTTTTTTTTTTTTTTTTTTTTTTCGATGTCAAAAGTTGATTTTTTTTTTCTCTGACTCTTAAGAGTCTCCCCGCAGTGCGCCGGGGGAACTCTTAAGAGTCTCCCCGCAGCTCCCGGGTTAAAGGATCGCAAAAAGCATCCCCTCTGGTCTAGCCCCTGCTAACCTGACACAAGAACACACTAGCAAGCATGAAACCACCAAATATGAGACAACAAAAAAGCTTCCTAGGTCTCATTAACAATTACATCTCTGCATAAGGCCCAAAATCCTATCTAGTTATCTGAGAGCTCGTCGTTAATACAATAATAGATATAAGGTCTATCAAGGGGATGGGATAATTAAATAGATTGGTGAAGTAGTGGAAAAAAGGTATACAAAGTAAGAGAGAACGTTTCTAAGTGGGGTTGAGAGCGATAGATATCAAGGGGGTCCGAAGGGTACGACAATGAGGTGAGCTCTGAGTCTTGAATCTGTCTGGACCCCCCACTAGGCATGCAGAATACATCCCAGGCTTGGCAACACTCAACACAGTTGCCTGGTCAAAATCCTCTACCCCGTGCGTGAGTCGAAACTAAGCCTAACGTTGCAATCAAATGCATGTGGCAGCGCTTCAGGCTCGTCCCAAGCTGGACTCTCCGCGCGAAGCAACGTCCCAAGCCGGTCTCTCTCTCCCGCTCGTCTCTTCCCGCTCTCATTAGACTTACATCTTATATATTATAATGAAACAATCAACTATCGAGAATAAAATATACTAAGATGCGTTGGTTAAGAATAAGGGCAGCTACAAGCTGTGAAACAACATAAGAATATCCCAGACATTAGTTACGTTGTCGTAGGATATATACTAATGGAAAGCCTGCCGGCCGGCGACCACCAGCCGGTTTCTAAACGGCTGGGCAGCCGACGCGCGCGCATGCCCGCACGTGGTTACTATGGAGAAGCGTCACAGCATATGCACAATATAACGCTATACATCCAATATGACACATAATGGTAAACTTTTAACCCATCACACCCGGAAGAGCTCTTAGGCACCCATAAAAAACAACCCCGAGCTACCCGGAAGGGCTCTGAGGCACTCATGAGCTGAAAGCCTGTAAGCTTTTTTTTTTTTTTTTTTTTTTTTTTTTTTTTCCTATGTTATTGAGGGAGGCAAAAGGCATAACTGCCTATAGCGAGTGCCTCCCCCATAGTTGAAAGAGTGACAGGGCCAAAATCAAGGGACGTTCGAGCCAAAATGCCTGGACACACAGAGTTTGAAGCAATTTAAGTCATAGGAAGAGGGAAAGACTGATTCTGGGAGAGAGTTCCAGAACTCAGCTGTTGAGTAGAAGAAAGTTTGAGAGTAACGTTTCACTCTTGGGTTGGAGAGTTGCACAGAGTAGGGGTGGGATTGAGTTGCAAGACGGGTACCACGTGCCCTACGTAAAGGAGGTGGTATGCACTGGGATAGCTCTGAGGAACACTGATTATTATAGTAGCGATAGAATAGCGAGAGAGATGCAACATTGCGGCGGAGAGAGAGAGATTGCAGAGAGTTGGTGAGTGGACGGGAGTTAATGATACGAAAGGCCTTCCTTTCAACTTTGTCTAGGAGAGCAGTGTGAGAGGAACCTCCCCACACATGTGAACAATACTCAATACAAGGGCGCACTATGCCCCTGTACAGAGCAAGAAGCTGTACAGGGGAAAAGAACCCCCTAAGGCGGTTGAGCACACCCAGCTTCTGGGAGGTTGCCTTAGCAAGACTGGTAATATGGTCCTTCCAAATGAGAGCAGAAGAAAAAGAGACACCAAGAATATTGAGAGAAGATGAAGGGTTGATTTTTGTATTGTTGAAGAATAAGGGATAGTCCGCTGGGAGATCCTGAAGGGTAGATAGATGGAGAAATTGGGTTTTGGAAGCATTAAAGTTAACAAGGTTTTCTCTGCCCCAATTGGAAATAGTATTTAGATCAGAATTCAAGAGTTCTATGGCTTGGTGTGCGAGGCGTACGTCCGACGCATGTAAACAACAGCTGGCTGGACCGACGCCCCGCATCTCCGACCACAAGAAGGAGTACGTCGCTTGTTCGTGTGTGCCTGTATGTTGTTGTTAAGTATCGAAAAGTAGTGTAAAGTGTCTGTTTTTGCCATACAGTTATCTCCAATGAAATCATCATCACAACTGAACCAGTTGACTTAGAGAGCTCTACTTAACGCCATTCTACAGGAACGAAACACATCTACGCTTGGGGATGCGCGTGAATGCGGAAGGAAGCAAAATAACAAAGATGCGGTAGCTTAGGCGTAGACGTTTTTCGGCCAAAACCACCGGGTTTCGGGGAATATATATGGAATACATAGCCGGGGCTGAAGGGTAGTGTTTTCATGAACATATGACATGTGTGTGTACCATTATGTGTTATTTGGGTGGGTTTTGGGTGGCCTAATGCCTCAAAAAGGGGACTTTGGGACTTTTTGAAATTCGGACTATCGGGTGAATTCGGATTTGGCCTCATTTTAAAAAATTCGGACTATTGGGAGATTCCAATTATCGGTCGTCGGATTATCGGACTTTTACTGTATACACTAAACAACCATGGGGACATCACACACCTCTGTTTCAACCCAACATTCAGGTCAAAGAACTCGCTCTGCTCATTCTCCACACATACTTCCGCCTTTGCACCCTCATACATTCTCTTCACTGCTTTCAGCAACTTGCCATCTACTCCGTATATTCTAAGTACTTTCCAAATACCTTCTCTATCCACTCTGTCGTAGGCCTTCTCCAAGTCCATAAAGGCAATATGCACCTTTTGTTGCTTCTCCACAACACAATTCAGGGTAAACATCTGATCTACACATCCTCTTCCCTTCCTAAAACCTCCCTGCTTGTCGCCTCTCCATTTCTCCGTTCTCACTCTCTCAATCACTACCTTACTGTACACCTTCCCTACTACGCTTAGAATACATATTCGTCAGTGGTTACCACACACTCCTCTTTCCCCTTTGCCCTTATATAGGGGGACTATTATGCCAGTCTTCCAGTCATCGGGTGCCCTCCCCTTCTCCCATGCTAGTTTTCACATTTTCCATACCCATTCGATCACTATCTCACCACCATACCTCAACATTTCCCCACACACTCCATCTGTTCCTGGTGCTTTCCCCAACTTCACTCTTTTCAAGGATTCCCACACTTCTGACCTGATCCCCACCTCCTCCTCCACCACTTCTCTTCTTCTCCCTCCCATACCATATCCAACTATGTTTGCTGGCTTTTCATTCCTTACATTTAGCAACTCGTTGAAGTACTCCCTCCATTTTTCGACTCTCTCTTGCTTATCGGCTAGCATTCTCCCATTCTTATCCTTCACACCCTTACTGTTTTCCTGGCTACTTTCCCTAACTTTCTTACATTCTTTCCAGAACAGTTTCTTACACTCAGATTCCTTCTAAATTCCTCATCTACTCTTCTTACTTTCCTGCACTACTCTCTTCACCTCTCTTTCTCTTCACGCACCTTGCTCATTTCCGCCTCTCCAAATCTTCATTCCCTCTACTACCCAACCCCACTCTATTCGCTTTCTTCTTGTCTTCCACAGGTATTTTTACCTCTTCTGTCCACCATGCTGAACCTTTCACTCCCCTCCCTTTTCTCCTCACTCCACACACCACCTCACATGCTGCACAGATCCATTCCTTAAACACCTTGCTTATCTCCTCCACTTCCTCCATATCTTCCAAGTCGAACCCACCTAGTCGTTTTTCTACTGTTCTCCTGTACTCTTCCCTGATTTCCTCCTCCTGTAGCCTCTCCACCATTCCACCTTTCTCTCGCCTCCCTCCAGCTCTCCTCACTCACTTCTTTTGTATCCTAACCTTATCTACTACTACATAATGATCAGACAGTCCCCCTCCAATACCCCTATACACGCTAGCATCCATCACAGATTTCTTCATTCTTTCATCCACACATATACAGGTATAATCAATCCGTGACTTACGTTCCACCATTGTCTTATCATTCATTTTCCACACCTTTTTCCATGTGTACCTGTGTATCATTCTGTGTCGGAAGAATGTGTTGCCTATCCACAACCTCCTCCCCACACAGACGTCCACAAGTGCACTACCATTCCCATTCACCTCTGACGGTACCCCCCACCCTCCCACCACTCCATCAACTTGCCTATCACCCACCTTACCATTCATATCCTCAATCAGAAAATTATTCTTCGTTCTTGTCAAATTGTACAGTATACAGCATACATATAAATATACAGTATAGTGTAAAGGGAAAAAAGTACAATACAATATTTGTATTGAACAGTACATTTTAGTACAGTGTACTATGCTGTAATGTACTGAGCAGGAACACTCACCGTCCCATAAGAAAGACTGGAAACCCTCCCATTAGAAAGACTGGAAACAAGTTCCTACTTCACAACTTTGTGTTGTGTAGGTTTGTATGTAGTGTTGTTGTAGCACTTGATTGTTTTTCCTTGATGATAGTCTTTTCCCCCCTCTCCACACTTTACTGCCCCTTCTTCCCCTCACTCTCCTTCTCCACCTCACTCCCCTTCTCCATCTTACTGTTTTTCTCCACCTCACTTTCCTTCTCCATCTTACTGTCCTTCTCCACCTCACTGTAGACTTAGATCTCGTAATTTGCCCATAGAATTCGGAAATTGCCGAGATATATGGACACCTGTTCGACAGACCACGTGGGCCCTCGGAGTTTTCCCCTTACATCTCGTAATTTGCCGAGATCTACGGCGAACTTGCCGAGAGGCCGATGCCATTCCGAGAAGTGCGGGTTTCCGAGTAAAAAGAGTCCGAGATAATGGGGGTTTACTGTACAATAAAAGTGTCTTCAGTCGACGTTACTTTACATATTAGGTGAATTTACAAAACATAGCGATCGTCAAATTTCCGCAGTAAAATTTGAAAGAGACGCAAGCTGTAAACAACCTCATTGCGGTATGCAAAAAATTAACATTTTACCATATAGGATAGGGTTCTGTCACACTATATAATTATGTCTGTCTATCCATGTCACTACATTTTTGGTGGAAAGCACAATAAACCGATCCTGTTTGAAGCCCATATTTAGGCAAGTCAAATGAAGGTGACCTGGGGAGAATAGTAGCGTCGTGACTCCAATGACGTCACTCGGGCGTGTCGTGGTCATGTAATCAACTACTGTACTGCTCATACCTTTCTAATTGTCTTTATACCATGACTCAAGTCGTCCTCATTATTATGTAATGCAATACACGGAAATGAGACTTGATACTATAGGCCTAGTGTATAATTTTATTGGGTAGGGTACCAGCAGCTGTGGGGTATCAGGGGAGGTGTGGTGAAGTGGTAATGCCAATGTACTGGTAATCCAATGGTCCCTGGTTCAAGTCCCGAGATGTCGATAGGAAGATATTTTTGTGATCAAATTTGTGCTGTACAGAGTATCAGTGCATTACCATAAAGATAGCCAACTCCGGAAAAAAAAAAAAAAAAAAAAAAAAAAAATGTTCCTTGTACTGTTTGTGGATATTCCCATATTCAAAATATGCTATAGTGGGACAATACATAGCAAGTTAAGAGGTCAACAGGTATACATTAGGGAATGTGAAAAGGATGAGCATGGGAGGTGAGACATTGGAGCATTGGCTTAGCAGTGTCAGGAGACAGAGCTAGCACGGCGTCATAGGTCTACGAATGCAAGACCACGTTGGCAGGTTGTATCTCAAACGTTTCCGGTGTCTCACTTCTCAGTCTGGAGTAAGACTTCAGGGCTTCACCGTGTTGTGTAGTTGACTGTTTAGGCTCAAAGGTTATGTCCGTGGGTAAAAGGTAGATATATATAGAAAAATAAAGTTACGCCCATGTAGTGCATGAGTCTCACAAAGGCTGACATTTATTTTAATTAACAATTAAAGGACAATACTGCCATTAGTGTAAACTGATTTTAAGTTTTTATTGCAGGAACGACCAGGTTGCAACATATCAATGTCATCGTTGGAAGTTGAATCGGATGATGATGTATAAATTTAAATAAACCAATCTTGTACTGGAGCCGGGGAATCTTTTAGTTTGATGTAGATTTTTTAATTATGTTTGCTCTCGTTTTAGGTGAATTTTCTTATTATTTTATGTCTTATTGTTCATAATTTAATCCATTTTTGGTTGGTATTTACGGCAAATGTTTTCAAAATTAGGCAATTTTTTGTTTTCGAGGTGTCCACCATAAGCTATGTTTCCCATAAGGTATGTTATTACTAATACGCGCCGTCCTGTGTCGCCCATATAGGCTCGTATTAGGAGAGCTGACTATATATCCATTGCCTGGCGCCATGATCCCCGAAGGTGTGGCCACGAACAAAGTGCCTCCATGCACCTCTGTCACCAGTCAGTCGACAACCCTCCTCCCAACCAGCACCGCCTTCATTCATATACTGTACTTTTTCACTCCATCCTTCCACCTCTCTCTCTGTTTACCTCTCCCTCTCTGTCTTTCCACCTCGCTCTCGTACATCCTTTTAGTCATTCTCTCGCTTCCCATATGTTTCATATGGCCGATCGATCTCAAGGTGTTCTTTTTCACATTTTCCAGCCACCTCCACATCACACCTCCCTCTTACTTCCTCATTCGTCTGTCTATCCCTCCATATTACTCCGCACACACTTGTCAAGTAACTAATTTCCACCCCTTTCACTCTTGGTCCGAGTCTCTCCATCAACGTCCAAGCTTCGCTTCCGTAAGTCAGTGTCGGGATTACCACACTGTCATGCAAGGACTTCTTCACTTCCATGCTGACCACCCTATTTCTTGTTACTGCTTTCAGCGTTCTTAAAACCCACTTTTTTTTTTTTTTTTTTTTTTTTTTTTTTTAAGAGACAATGAATGGAGGAAGGAAAAACACAGATAAAACAAAAAGGTCCATGTGCCTAAAGGCATCCTCCATTCATAAAATGTTTGTAACAACTGGATTTAAACATTTGTTGATTGTAAGTTTGTGGAAAGCAATTCGAGGGAAGTGAATTCCAAAGAGTAGTAGCTCTGGGGATAAATGAATTCTGATAAGCAGAAGTTCTGCATTGTGGAGGAGAAAGTGTAAATTCATGGGCGCTCTCAGCTGCCCTAGTTCTACGGGGAAAGATGTGGAGAGGCGGCACAATTGAAGCAAGTTCCTCGGAACAATTGCTGTGAAAATATCTGTAGAATAATGCAAGGGATGCAACGTTTCTTCGTATGGCTAATGTAGGAAGGTCCTGTGTGATTGCAGGGTTATTGATTAATCTAATAGCTTTATTTTGAATTTTGTCCAACTGCCTCAATGCAACCACTCCACTTCCACCCCACAGAGGTGAACAGTAATCCATCTGAGAGCGCACATGACTTTTATATATTATTTATATATACTTTCCTTGTTGCACCCTTTCCTGCACTTCTTCATCCATACTCCCATCTTTAATCAGCACACTGTCCAGATACTTAACCCTCTCCGACATATGACGCGATTTTGAGCCTATTAGGGATACTTTAAAGCCTTTGTTACCATCAGGGGTATTTATAAACCTTTAGTTTAGTTACTTCAACCTCTGCAGTTGTCTTTGAGCTAGCTGTGGCCAGAAAACTAATTTTGGAGAGGTAATTATAAGGGGAGAGAACTCTATTTCGTATTGCTAATCTGGCAACCTCTGCATCATATGAGTCTGAAGGGGTTAAATGAGCTGACTATCTCCATAGCCTGAAAGTTCAACTTCACCCCACACCCTGTGGCTTCACCCCTTTCAAAGACCATAACCTTGCTCCCCGCATTTACCTTCATATTCCGTTTTTTTGCACACTGTTCCAAACATATTTACCAGACCATGCAACTCCCATTCATTATCGCTTATCAGAACTGTATAACCAGCAAACTGCAGTACAGGCAGCTTACACTCGTTTCCTCCCTGATCAGTGATACACCAACATCCACTGCTCTTCCTTGCATTTCTTTCATGACTCCATCTATATATACATTAAACAACCAAAGGGACATCACACACCCGTTTCAACTCAACATTCAGATCAAAGGACTCCTGCTCATTCTCCACACATACTGCCGCCTTTGCACCCTCATGCATGCTCTTCACTGCTTTCAGCAACTTACCATCTACTCTGTATATTCTAAGTACTTTCCACATACTGTACCTTCTCTATCCACTCTGTTATAGGACTTCTCCAAGTCCATATTTATGAAGGCAACATACAGCTGTTGTTGCTTCTCCAGATATTTCTCCACAATAGAATTCAGGTTAAAAATCTGATCTACACACACACACACGCCAGGCAATTTCCACTTGTTTCCCTCCCATATCAGCGGTACACCAACATCCACTGTTCTGCCATGTATTTCCATAAATATATTTTTTTATCCGAATTATTCTTCAATAATATTATATCCATATTTTCAAATACCTTCCTTTACATTTTCTTTCTTCCCTACTCCTGATTTATATTTGGTAGGCCTACAGTACATGATTTGATTACCAATAATATTAGTTTGATTGTGGACATATGTGTGAGAGTGAAGGTATTAAAACTAGGCCTATATATTTTTATAATTATAATTATGTATAACACTTTCATCCAGTACTAGCCATTGTGTAGTAATCCAGGTTTTATATTATCAAATATTTTACATAATGAAGTAGCAGATATACTACTTATTATTTAGGAGTGTGTTAACCTGGCAACTGCTGGAAGACTCTTAAGAGTTTCCCCGGGCGACTGCGGGAAGACTCTTAACCCGTCCAGCCCTGGCTAGTTTTGTAATGTTTGTTCACCAGAACCCAGCCGGTTTTCAAAAAATTGTTTTATTCCAGAAACAATAGGGAATGGGTTAGGAATGAAGGAAAAACCATGAAAAACCACTCAAAAAGCTTAAAAAATGGTCCTACAGAGCCCCCGAAAACGTATTTTACAAGAGTACAAAATTGAAGGCAATTACCCCAAAAATCCAGGTTATTGCGCGCTCACGCGCACGCACGTGGACTTTGAGAGTTTTCAACCATCGGCACGGTTGCGTGGGATATGTACACAGTTTCCATACAAATCTGAGCCCTCTTGAGTGGCTACACCTGAGGTTACGGTCGGCGCAATTAGGGTGATGCGCCAGATGCGTCTCTGGGGCTGTGCGTTACATACATCGCCGACGCGCCAGGCGTACAGATGGGGCTGTACGGGTTAAGAGGCTGGGGGGAAAAAATCCATTTAAAACAACCCCAAATAAAAATTGTTTGTGTTTTTGTTTTTTATTTTTTTATTTTTGTTTTGCCCCTGGGCCATGACAAATATCACTCCTCCACCTCCCCTCCTTCCCCACTTTCCTGCTGAGTAAACAGTGTACAGAGGTAATAAAAACTGCTAATAATTTGGTGGGTTTCATCGGCAGAACATTCAAATTCAAATCAGAAAAAATCATACTTACTCTATTCAACTTATTGGTGCGTACCCATCTCGAATACTGCGTGCAATTCTGGTCACCGTACTACCGAAAGGACATAAATAAACTTGAAAGGGTGCAACGCAGAGTCACTAAAATGATACCTAGATTGCGTAATAAACCGTACGAAGAGCGCTTAAATGAACTAAATTTATTTAGCTTAACAAAGCGCAGAATGAGAGGTGACCTAATAGATGTGTTCAAAATCTTCAAGGGATTCAGCAACCTAAATCTAAGCGAATGATTTACGATCAATCAAGCAAACACGAGAAACAATGGTTATAAGATTATAGGCAAGCGTTTTCATTCTCACGAGGCGAAGCATTTCTTCTTCAACCGCGTTGTGAATAATTGGAACAGACTACCCTCGAACATTGAAAACTGTAATACTGTCGAAACATTTAAGAACCATCTGGATAAACACATGGCAAATAACCCCCGATTAACACAGTTTCTTTCAGAATAACGCGCAACGAAATGTCAACCATTCCGCAATGTATATTGATTTTCATACATCTGTTCCCTTTCAGAATTGTAGTAAATAGAGTTAGCTTAGATTACAAATCAACTTCTTTTTTCTCCCTGTCCTGTCCGAATTTCCGTGTCAGTTTTGCAATACTACATGGTATTTTTCCTATCTGTTTCCATGCCAGGATTAGCTGGAGGGAGTGGTGGGTGGGGAGGAGCCTTCTTCTTTGCTATCCTTTTCTCTACCTCGTAGTCAGTAGATTAGTAGTTTTAGATATCCAAACTGCCCCGTAAGGACCAATAGGTCTGTTGCAGTTTGTTCTCCTTTGTATTCCTTTGTATTCCTTCAGTTATCACCTATTTTCCCTGTTATTCCCTTATTCTGTGGTCTATTCTCGTGCTACCATTAGCGAGTTGGTAGCAGGGCGTTGTCATCACTGTTACCAAGCGTGGGAAAGAGCGAGAGAGAGAGACTATTGTGTAACAGTGTCTCTCCAGACAAGGGGAGGGGAGGGAGGTTGTCTCAGCCATACATTATGTAACTCCCGGCCTGTATCGCCGATTTTGACCATACAAACACTGTTTCCACTTGTTCTATTGTTGTAACAGGTTAATCACCGTTAATACCTTTATAATCAACCTATAATAGGCGCATATGGATAAGTATTAATGCTATTTATGGTAAAATAACGATGTTAGTGATGGGAACAGCTCAAATACCTGCGCACAGGAGTGTGGTGTCTCATACCCCCCATGCACACGTCTTAGGTTAATTGTGTATGCAAATAATAAATCACATGTTATAGTGCAATTATGAAAATATTTTTTGTTATTGATACATAATTTGAAATATTATTAATTCTATTATGTGCCAAACATATTTACCAGACCTTGCAACTCCCATTCATTATTGCTCATCAGAACTGTATCATCAGCAAACCGCAGTACAGGTAGCTTCCACTCGTTTCCCTCCCTGATCAGCGATACACGTACATCCACTGCTCTTCCTTGCATTTCTTTCATGACTCCATCTATATACTGTATACATTAAACAACCACGGGGACATCACACACCCGTTTCAACCCAACATTTAGATCAAAGGACTCCTTCTGCTCATTCTCCACACGTACTGCCGCCTTTGCACCCTCATGCATGCTCTTCACTTCTTTCAGCAACTTGCCATCTACTCCGTAGAATTCAGGTTAAAAATCTGATCTACACACACACACACGCCAGTCATTTTCCACTCGTTTCCCTCCCATATCAGGCGTACACCAACATCCACTGCTCTGCCATGTATTTCCATAAATATATTTTTTTTATCCGAATTATTCTTCAATAATATTATATCCATATTTTCAAATACCTTCCTTTACATTTTCTTTCTTCCCTTCTCCGGATTTATATTTGGTAGGCCTACAGTACACGATTTGATTTCCAATAATATTAGTTTGATTATGGACATATGTGTGAGAGTGAAGGTATTAAAACTAGGCCTATATATTTTTCTAATTATAATTATGTAAAACACTTTCATCCACTACTAGCCATTGTGTAGTAATCCAGGTTTTATATTATCAAATATTGTACATAATGAAGTAGCAGATATACTACTTATTATTTAGGAGTGTGTTAATTGTGTATGCAAATAATAAATCACATATTATAGTGCAATTATGAAAATATTTTTTGTTATTGATACATAATTTGAAATATTATTAATTCTATTATGTGCCAAACATATTTACCAGACCCTGCAACTCCCATTCATTATCGCTCATCAGAACTGTATCATCAGCAAACCGCAGTACAGGTAGCTTCCACTCGTTTCCCTCCCTGATCAGCGATACGATACACGTACATCCACTGCTCTTCCTTGCATTTCTTTCATGACTCCATCTATATACTGTATACATTGAACAACCACATTCACACACCTGTTTCAACCCATCATTTAGATCAAAGGACTCCTGCTCATTCTCCACACGTACTGCCGCCTTTGCACCCTCATGCATACTCTTCACTGCTTTCAGCAATTTGCCATCTACTCCGTATATTTTAAGTACTTTCCACATACTGTCAGGGCTGGGGTCAATTCATTTTTGTCAATCAAATTAAATTCCAAATCAGAATAAAATTTGAATCAATCAATTCCAATTCAATTCAATTAATTTCATTCGTAAAATAATAATCTTCAATTCAAATTCAATTCAATTCATAAGCTTTTCAATTCCAATGCAATTCAATTCATTACGCCAATCACACACCAACAGAGCAGGGCAGGCAGGGTTACCAAATTAAGACACAAAATACACCTAGATTCGTTCTCAAAAGTTGCTAGAAGTCTTATAGATAGTAAATATATCCCGAAAATCACTATATTGTATTTATTTGAAAATACTTTAACTTAATTATTGTACATTAATGAATTCGCATATTGCAGTATACAATAGTAATTCATCTATTCATATCAATTCATTGATATCAATTCCACTTCAATTCAATTAATTTTGTTTTTATATTTTCTCAATTCTAATTAAATTCCAATTCACAGTTTTTCTTAATCAATTCCAATTCCAATTCAATTAATAATTGACCCCAGCCCTGCATACTGTACCTTCTCTATCCACTCTGTTATAGGACTTCTCCAAGTTCATATTTATGAAGGCAACATACAGCTGTTGTTGCTTCTCCAGATATTTCTCCACAATAGAATTCAGGGTAAACATCTGATCTACACACACACACCAGGCAACTTCCACTCGTGTCCCTCCCATATCAGCGGTACACCAACATCCACTGCTCTGCCATGTATTTCCATAAATATATTTTTTTCATCAAAATTAGTCTTCAATAATATATCCATATTTTCAAATACCTTCCTTTACATTTTCTTTCTTCCCTACTCCTGATATATATTTGGTAGGCCTACACGATTTGCTTACCAATAATATTAGTTTGATTGTGGGGGAGCTCAGTGGTCTGGTTTAACTTATCAAAAAAATGATTGTGGACATATTCTGAGATTAAAAGTTCAAAATGTATATTTTTCTAATTATTATATGTAAAACACTTTCATCCACTATTAGCCATTGTGTAGTAATCCAGGTTTTATATTATCAAATATTGTACATAATGAAGTAGCAGATCTACTATTAGTGGGGCAGCTTAGTGGCAGAATTTGTGGGAATTGTGCATTTCGTGATAAAAGTATCAAAATTGGCACGCGCAATTAATCAAATACCCGGTAGTCAATATAATCAAAATTAGATATTGGGCCATCATAGGTTTACTCTACATTGGCTTTGGCAGCCCCCTTTCAATTAATTTCCATAGGAGTTCTTAACCCTTAAATGGCGGTGTGCAACATAAGTCGAGTGAAATAAATTTGGACTATGTGGCGGCGCGCGACATAGGTCGTATGGCAATTTCAGCACGTAATGTTGCTGAGAGAGAGAGACAAGTGGTGGCAGGAGAGTAGCGAGCGTATGACTGCTCCAGACCACCGCGGCGGACCAACTGACATGAATCCCACCCTCCTCCACCCTCTCACACTCGCAACATAGTGAAATGTATGGGGAAAGTACCGAATTACATGGTTTTTGCACTCGTGTTGCGCTGTTGTTGCAAGAAAACTAGAGGTCATACAAGGATCGTTGTGGTGTCATTGGAAAGCTCTGTTTATGCCCTTTCAGGGATAGATACTTGTTTTACGCTCTGGGTCTTATTTAGGCATGAAAATGATCACGTAAACAGCCCTATTTTGGGTAAAAACATCCCGCTGGTGGCTACATATTATTTACCGCCTAGGCCGCTCTTTAGGTGTTAAGGACTGATATTTGCCCCAAACTGTATACCATGATAGAGATGTCAAACTAGTTTCAAATTACTCATCTGGACATGGGTAACAACATATATTCAGACATTGTTTAGCTAATGTTGACTGTTTGATTAGTACAGTCTGCTGTAGTCTATCACACAAATTGGTAAGTAATGTTGCCATTTGCCACTAATTTGTTGAACTACAGGGACCAGTACAAGTCAAACGGTCAACATTAGCTAAACATTGTCTGAATATATGTTGTTACCCATGTCCATACGAGTCATTAGAGACTAGTTTGACATCTCTATCATGGTATACAGTTTGGGGCAAAAATTAATGCTTAAGAATTCTTATGGAAAGTAATTGAAAGGGGGCTGCCACAGGTATCAGGGAATTAATTTGAGATGGCCCAATATCCAAATCTGTTCACTATATTTATTTTTAAGAGTGTGATAAATGTGTAGCCTATGAAAATAATAAATCACATGTTATAGTACAATTATGAATTTAAGTTGTTATTGATACATTATTAGAAATATTATTAATTATATTATGTGTGAGTGAAAGTATTCAAAGTACAGTATATTTTTCTAATTGTTTATATGTAAAACAAATTAAAAATATCATTATTAATTACAAAAAATAAACTCAATAACTAGTTAATTATTTTCATTTTTATATCAAAGGACATACATTTATATGTACATGCAAGGGCGAGGTCAGGATATATGATATTACAGTACTAAAGTGCCCTTCAAATGTATTTCCTGTGAACTATATTATATTCTATGATTTACTTCAAATGGAGACCATCGTCAAGAAGGTGGGAGTATTACTATGAAAATAGTTGACGCTACTGGTAAGCATTCTATACATATGGAATGTATCTATATCAGTACAAAGATTATCTTGGGCAGCTAATTGTGTAAATGATTACAATTTGGTTTGTTAATGAATTCCTTTAGTTATGAAATAATTGTAATTCAATTTGTGCACAACCTCTACATATTGATGTAAAGCATCAGGATTTAAAAGATTATGGTAATTTGCTTGTCTCTCCAACCCCTCCGACCATGGCAGACAGTGTGATAGACCAGCGCTAATTATGCTGGGGCTGTTCGGCCAGGTAGCTATAGGGAACAACTACACTGGATACAGACACCTTTCGAAACCACGTGCACTAAAGTGCCATATTTATTCCGGCCTCTGATTCTCTTCCTACTTTCTCTTGATTTCTTGTCTGAACCACGTGGCCAACTATTTCCTCGAATGAGCTCCGTTAAGGTTTCCGTTTCCGTCGGGGCTAGCCCTTCACCACTGGGAGACTGCGTTGGCCCGACTACGGATAGGCCTTATACCAGGCTTACCCTTTCCTTCTTAATGTCCCACTCACCTCGACCTCTCTGCTCCCATTGCCATGTTTAACTTTGTTTCCCACATTTTTATTGAATGTCCTATTCTCTGGCCTGTTTACATTACTTTTCACTTTTTATCTGTTGTCTGTCGTCCAACGTCTTTTGCTGTTATTCTCTCCGAGTGGCCTTCGTTTTCTATTGACTAAATAATGTCTTTCCTTACTCATCTAGGCCAGGAGTCTGCAGAAAACCGATTGGGCCACACAAGGCAGATCCCTCTCACACCCAACCCCAATTATAATGCCTAATAATAGGCTAAGCTCACCAACACCATGAGGACCGACCTCACCAAAACGGTCAGAGGTCAACACAATAACATGCGAGTCTTCAGAACGCTGGCACCTACCCGGCAGATCCCCCCACACCCAACCCATCTCGTCCATATCCCTAATTTGATCTTAAAGCTCTCTATCTTTCTTGATCCCGCTATAGCACTTAGTAGCCTATTCCAACTATCTACGACTGGCGACTTTATTTTTATATGAAGTTTATATTAAATGTTCATACTGTTAGGCTTACATTTCCATGTGGTTTACTCCATTTCTCTATTCGCCATTGGGAAGCTGCATTGGCCCTTTTATGGCTAGGCCATACAATGTTAAAATGTTGTCAATGACCCACTCCTCTAACCACTATTTTGGTTAACCCCTTGAAGCTCTGACGCGTTTTAGAAGTTTATTTTGGGTACCATTAGACGATTTTATGCAGCTTAGGAAGGATGTGTGGGTATTAAAAGGTTAAAGGCTATCTCAATCAACCCTATTACTTCCATATGCCCTTCCTAATCTGAATAAAATTGTTTAATAATTACCAGAAAACAGAAAATAAACGCGTTTTGGAGCTTGAAAGGGTTAACTTTGTTTACCAAGATTTCCTAGACTTTCCCCTCTATTCTCTAGCCCATTCACGTTAGTTTCCATTTTCGTCCTCTCCCTTTTCCTATTAGTCTTGCTGATATTCTCTCAAGTTTTCCTATTTTTCAAATGATGGAGTAATGTCTCTCCTTCGTAACTATCTCCTCAATTATATTTAGCTTCCATTTTTTTCTGACTTGATCCTGCTAGGATTCAGCGCCATATGGCCGAAGTCACTTGATGATTAGAGGGATCTGCCTTGTGTGGGCCAATCAACTTTCTGCAGACTCCCATTTTCTTATGCTCTTATGCCAGGTGTTTAAGAATATTTGTTATTTAATTTGCTTAATCTTTTCTGAACCGATTCTTTTTTCCTAATGTTAGCAAGGTAAGTGCTATTATTGACCTGGTAAATCAATAATTGTGTATGAATTGACCATTATTTGGTGCGCAATTTCCCAGCAGGAAAGTTCTGCAGCCCGAGTGTGCTAGTCCCTCAAGACAACAAAGCAACTTTTCTTGAAAAATGCATGGCTTGACTTCCAACTTATTATAAAATCATGCCATATCATATTAATTTCTGTACAAATATATTGGGTAAATAGAGGGTAATCCATACATAGTTGATCTGTACAGAAGCTTTAGTCCTTTTCATATTGAAGCTAGCTATAGCTTCTCTTCATAGCCAATATAAGAAAACGGACACTGCCATTGGTCCTGTGGTAATAAGCAGTCTGTCCCCAATGATTCAGAGGGACTGACTGAGCCAGGAAATGCATAGAAGAAAGTTTCATACAATGTACTTTGGCTGCAGATAACAGATTTTACCAGACTACACATTATGTGCAACAATTTCTGATCTGAGCTGATCCAGCCCTGGCCACTGGGCGGTATATTTATGCTCGCATTACCCAGGCCAGGTTACACTGCTAGTGTTCAGAGCACTTATTGACAAACCATTAACAAATTAATAGAAAAGCTGATAAAGGACATGAGAATGGTCACTTACTTGAGAGACAATGTAGCTCCCACATGACACCCAAGAAAAATGCTCACACACACTGTGTACAGTAATTGTTTCGGAGCTATTTGGGCTTGTCTCCATGAAGAAAACGCAAATTATCGTAAATAACCATGCACCTGTCGCCTCGTATTGAATAAATTCCTACAGTGTTCCTATAAAGTATCACTGGCCTGTTCAAATACTTTAGGGTCCTCAGAAACCAACATTGCAACTTTGGTGAGTACATAAAGGGATGTTTCCAATATTTTATGATTCCACGTAGTACTTCCACAACAAATTGTAAACCTGCTAGCACTGGGTTACCAGAAAAGATCAAACCACCTGACAGATGGCGAGTTAACGGTAGAGTTCGACAGATAAATGTTATTTATGTACATTGTGACATACATCATCCTACAACATTAACAGCCGACAGTTTTAACCCTTGTTTAGCGGGGCCCAACTTGAGTCCGTATCGAAAAATCTGGACTATGTGGCGGGGCCCGACTTCAGTCCGTGTGCAATTTTGGCGCAATATTGGCTCTGAGAGAGAGACGAGCGACGGGAGGAGCGTAGGTTGCTTCATGACCGCTCGCCACGGCTGCCGTGGGCCTACTGACATTTATTCTACACACATCCACCCTCCCTCCCTCGATACAAACGTAATTATGTAAGGAAATGAACGTATTTTAGCGATTTTGCCCTTCGGTTGCACGATCGTTGCAAGACAACCAGTGATCGTAGAAGGATGGTTCAGGTGTCATTGGAAAGGTCAATTAACTCCCTTTCGGGGATCATACTTGTATTACGCTCTGGCTCTTGTTTATGCATGAAAAAGAGCACGGAAACAAGGCCATTTATGGTATAAACCTCCCGTAGGGCGCGTAGTGGAAAAAACTGACGGGCCCGCTCGTAATGTGTTAATAACAATATTGAGGTTCTTGTATTCCTTACATGTGATCTTGTAGCTTAACATAAAGATTACATTGTATTTACATTAGTCAACCCATGAACTGCTAATATATGGACAAAATAATAGTTAAGGGAGAAATTTCCTTTGCAGTGGCACAGTATATGAAGGGCGTGGTCATCTGTGTTACCAAGCGTGTGAAAGAGCGAGAGAGAGACTACCGCGCAACAGTGTCTCTCCAGCCGTCTTCACGGCTGGCTGGCTGCCTGAGCCATACGTTATGTAACTCCCGGCCTCTATCGCCGATTTTGACCATCCAAACGCTGTTTCCACTTGTTTTATTGCTGTAACAGGTTATTACCTTTATAATCAACGTAAAATAGGCGCATATGGATAATTATTAATGCTATTTATGGTACGATGACGATTTGAGTGTAGGAAACACTCTAAATACCTCCGCACAGGGAGGGGTGGCTACTACCCCACCTACGCAGCGGAGAGGTTAACAACCTAGAGAATGTAACTTATGAACATATGACTTGTAAGGAAGGTAAAGCATATGAATTGCATGTTTTCTGTGATGCTAGCCCTAGAGCTAATGGTGCAGTAGCTTACATTACTAATGGTACAAACCCACCAACCCTGTTAACATCTAGAGCCATAGGTGCACCCATGAAATCTAAAACACTTCCTCAACTTGAGTTAACTGCTGCCTATGTTGCTTGTAAATTGGCAAAACATATTTTGTCCACTCTAACTAACATCAATATAAGTAGTGTGTGTGTTTGGTCAGATAGATAAATCACTCTACAGTGGTTAGTGAATAATAAATCTGAAATAATCTATTATTATGTTCCTTCCAACAACCAACTATACTCCTAAAATCGATTAATGAAATTTACAAATGCTTATGTAAGAAACAGAGTGGCTGAAATGCGTACACTTTTAGCAGATGTCCACTATCATTACGTTCCTACATCTGAAAACCCAGCAGACCTCCTAACACATGGTATATCTGTTGATGAATTAATGAAACAAGATGAATGGTTTCATGGTCCTAAATGGCTTAATAACCCTGCTCAACGGCCAACACAAAAGTTTCACACAACTATAGCTACTTACAAAGTCATGACAACTGAAGCATACGAGTCCTGCCCAATCAGATTCAATAAATTCTCTTCCCTAAACAAATTGATTAGCGTAACAAACCTTGTACTTAAATCTTTTCAACCTGCATCTTCTAACGTTCAAGACAGCCTAACATTTTGGATAAAGTTAATTCAAGGTGTTGAATTTAAAGAAGAATTAAAGTATTTAAAGGGCAAACTAACCGGAAAAATCCCTGCACTAGTGAGGTCCTTGAACTTATTCTTATATGATTGTTTAAAAAGAACTAAGGGAAGAATCTGTGAATCTGAATTACATTACAACACAAAGTATCCATTATTGCTTCCTAAAAAAACATCACATACTGAGCTAATAATAAAGCAATGTCATGAACAAAACATACATGCTGGAGTTACACAAACCCTTTGCAAAGTCAGGAAGGAATTTTGGATACTTCAGGGAAGACAGGCAGTCAAAACAGTCCTAGGTAAATGCTTTGTTTGTAAATGAATGGAAGGTAGCAGGTATCCAATTCCCCCCCCCCCCCCCCACCCCCTCCTTTACCCAAAACCAGAGTGGAAAACATGTTGCCATTTACAGCAACTGGTGTTGATTATTCAGGTGCAATAACTTTAACAGATCTTGAAAGTAACATTTCTAGGAAGGTGTACATTGTTCTGTTCACATGTGCAACCACTAGGGCTGTTCATCTAGAGCTGGCTCAGGATATGTCGGCAGAAACATTCTTACATGTTTTTAGAAGGTTCGCAGCAAGAAGATCCTGTCCTAAGATATTGATCAGTGACAATGCAACTACATTTAAGGCTGGATCGGAGATCTTAACACGCATTCATCAGGAAGAGAATGTAAAGGCTGAATGAATTTGCAGAAACATCACCTGGAAAATTTTACCTCCTTATAGTCCTTGGCATGGAAGGTTTTATGAACGACTGGTAGGTGTAGTAAAGGGATGTCTGAAAAAGGCTCTATTCAGAAAGAAAGTGAGTTTGGAAGAAGTAAAAACTGTACTCGCAGAAGTGGAAGCTAGAGTGAACAACAGACCATTGACATATGTCAATGACACCCTGGGCTGTCCTGACATGCTTACTCCATCGCTATTATTGCATGGTAGAGAAGTAACTCCTTTACCATTAATGAGTGACCATGAATTAGTGAGCAATGACCCTCCATACCGGATAAACCAAGAAGTTTTCAGCCAAAGATTCCGGTACATAAGTAGAATATTGCATCACTGGCAAACAATGTGGACGGAGGACTATCTTACAGCTCTGCGTGAAAGACATCAAAACTTAACCAAGGCTGTATCAAGTTCTATTCCAAAAATAGATGACATTGTTTTGATTCAATCTGATCAACCTAGAAGCAGATGGTTGCTGGGAAGAGTAATTGAGGTCTACCCAGACTCGCAAGGAATTGTGAGAGTTGTGAAATTGAAGACTAAAATTGTCTCCCTCATTAGGTTAGTGGCATGAATGATGGAACAAAAGAGAGAGAGGTTCTGGAAGTGTTAGTGAATGCCAGGCTGGATGTATGTGGAATGACAGAGACCAAATGGAAAGGTTCAGATGTGAGAGAATGGGAATGTGGAATGGGTGTGTGTGCTGGAGTGAGTGAAGGAACAGCGAGAGAAGGTGCATGTTTGTTTGTAAGTAGCAAATGGAAGGAATGTGTAAGAGAGTATGGGTCTGTGGGTTCAAGGATTGTGTGGGTGAGAATGAAAGTAGGAATACAAACGTGGGTGATTGTATGCGTGTATGCCCCGACAGAGGATATACTTGAAAGAAAGAAAGAGGAGTTCTGGATGAATGTGGAGGCGTGCCTGGAGAAGTTTGACAAGAACGAAAGAATATTTCTGATTGGGGATATGAATGGTAAGGTGGGTGATAGGAAAGTTGAGGGAGTGGTGGGAGGGTGGGGGGTACCATCAGAGGTGAATGGGAATGGTAGTGCACTTGTGGACGTATGTGTGGGAAGGAGGCTGTGGATAGCCAACACCTTCTTCCGACACAGAATGATCCACAGGTACACGTGGAAACGGATGTTGACGATGAAAGATAAGACAGTGGTGGAACGAAAGTCATTGATTGATTATGTATGTGTGGATGAACGAATGAAGAAATCTGTGATGGATGCTAGGGTGTATAGGGGTATTGGAGGGGGTCTGTCTGATCATTATGTAGTGGTAGCTAAGGTTAGGATACAAAAGAAGTGGGTGAGGAGAGCGGGAGGGAGGCGAGAGGAAGGTGGAATGGTGAGGAGGGTGGAGAGGTTGCAGGAGGAGGAAGTCAGGGAGGAGTACAGGAGAACAGTGGAAAGACGACTAGGTGGGTTCGACCTGGAAGTTATGGAGGAAGTGGAGGAGATGAGCAAGGTGTTTAAGGATGAGATCTGTGCAGCATGTGAGGAGGTGTGTGGAGTGAGGAGAAGAGGGAGGGGAGTGAAAGGTACAGCATGGTGGACAGAAGAGGTAAGAATAGCTGTGGAAGAAAAGAAGAAAGCATATAGAGTGTGGTTGGGTAGTAGAGGGAATGAAGATTCCGAGAGACAGAAACGAGCGAGGTACGTGGAGAGTAAGAGGGTGGTGAAGAGAGTAGTGAAGGAAAGTAAGAGAAGAGTAGATGAGGAATTTGGAAGGAATCTGAGTGTAAAATGGAGGGAGAGTAAGAAACTGTTCTGGAAAGAAGTCAAGAAAGTTAGGGAAGGTAGCAAGGGAAACAGTAAGGGTGTGAAAGATAAGAATGGGAGAATGCTAGCCGAGAAGCAAGAGAGAGTCGAAAGATGGAGGGAGTACTTCAGTGAGTTGCTAAATGAAAGGAATGAAGAGCCAGCAAACATAGCTGGATATGGTATGGGAGGGAGAAGAAGAGAAGTAGTGGAGGAGGAGGTGGGGATCAGGAGGTCAGAAGTGTGGGAAGCCATGAAAAGAGTGAAGTTGGGGAAAGCACCAGGAACAGATGGAGTGTGTGGGGAAATGTTGAGGTATGGTGGTGAGATAGTGATAGAATGGGTATGGAAAATGTGCAAACTAGCATGGGAGAAGGGGACTGCACCCGATGACTGGAAGACTGGCATAATAGTCCCCCTATATAAGGGCAAAGGGGAAAGAGGAGTGTGTGGTAACCACCGAGGAATATGTCTTCTAAGCGTAGTAGGGAAGGTATACAGTAGGGTAGTGATTGAGAGAGTGAGAGTGAGAACGGAGAAATGGATAGGCGACGAGCAGGGAGGTTTTAGGAAGGGAAGAGGATGTGTAGATCAGATTTTTACCCTGAATTGTGTTGTGGAGAAGTATCTGGAGAAGAAACAAAAGGTGTATGTTGCCTTTATGGACTTGGAGAAGGCCTATGACAGAGTGGATAGAGAAGGTTTGTGGAAAGTACTTAGAATATACGGAGTAGAGGGCAAGTTGCTGAAAGCAGTGAAGAGCATGTATGAGGGTGCAAAGGCGGCAGTACGGGTGGAGAGTGGGCAGAGCGAGTTCTTTGACCTGAATGTTGGTTTGAAACAGGGGTGTGATGTCCCCGTGGTTGTTTACTGTATATATGGATGGAGTCATGAAAGAAATACTATCAAGAGCAGTGAATGTTGGTGTATCGCTGAAAAGGGAGGGAATTGAGTGGAAGCTACCTATACTGCTGTTTGCGGATGATACAGTTCTGATGAGTGATAATGAATGGGAGTTGCAGGGTCTGGTAAATGAGTTTGGAACAGTGTGCGAAAAACGGAATTTGAAGGTAAATACGGGGAAGAGCAAGGTTATGGTCTTCGAAAGGGGTGAAGTCACAGAGTGTGAGGTGAAGTTGAACGGTCAGGCTATGGAGATCGTCAACTCTTTTAAGTATCTGGGCAGTGTGTTGAGTAAAGATGGGACTATGGATGAAGAGGTGCGGGAGAGGGTACAACAGGGGAAGAGGGTTGTAGGAGCGCTAAAAGCAGTAACAAGAAATAGGGTGGTCAGTATGGAAGTGAAGAAGTCCTTGCATGACAGTGTGGTAATCCCGACACTGACTTACGGAAGCGAAGCATGGACGTTGGTTGAGAGACTCAGACCAAGAGTGAGAGCAGTGGAAATGAATTACTTAAGGAGTGCGTGCGGAGTTACATGGAGGGATAGACAGACTAATGAGGAAGTAAGAAGGAGGTGTGGTGTGGAGGTAGATGTGCTGGAAAGTGTGAAAAGGAACAACTTGAGATGGTTCGGCCATATGGAACGTATGGAAAGCGAGAGAATGACTAAGAGGGTGTACGAGAGCGAGGTGGAGGGACAGAGGGGGAGAGGTAGACCGAATATGAGGTGGAAGGATGGAGTGAGGAACTACATGAACGAAGGCGGTGCTGGTTGGGGGGAGGGGCGTCGACTGACTGGGGACAGAGGTGCATGGGGGCGGTTCGTTCGTGGCCACCCCTTCGGGGATCACGGCGTCAGGCAATAGATAGATAGATAGATTAGGTCATCGCAATTGCTGTATCCATTGGAGGAATCCTTAGAGGAGGTGAAGTCAGAAAAGACAGATTCTGAATTGCAAACACCACCAGATAACCGCCCGCTTAATAAGGAATCTCGTCCGGAGAAACAGAAAAGGCGTGCTGCACAACGATGTCTATTGAGAATGCAAGATTGGTTAGCGAATTAATATTGTAAATTTGTATATAATGATAAAGGTCTAAGCTGACGGTTCAAATGAATCAATTATTTTGGGAATGCTTTGTTAATGATATAAGATCTTGACAGACTTAATTCTCCCTACCAATAAATGCCTACAGTGGCCGATAGAGGCGCTGAACACAAGGTTAACCGCGGTGCATTGTGGGAGGTGGGCGACTTCGCAGAGCTATCCACCCTCCCTCTCCTTCAACAATTCTATAATATATGCAGTTAGTCGAAATGTCTGTAGCTGACACATACTTTGGTCTATGCATATTGTTGTTTTATATATTTTAAAATCACCCATATTCAAAAATAACATATATTTACAATACAAAGTCAGAAGGTATTTTCGTGCCAATTTTGTTATGAACATTAATCAGCTTATAATTATGTTTAGTCATTATCTGCTGCATATGGACTTTAGTATAATAAAAACGTGTAGAATCACACACAAATTGAGATAAACTGTGCATATCCTAGGTGTTGGGTATAGTGATGTCTACAGTCGTAGCTCTGGCGCTAGTTCAGAAGCGTCCCCCAGAGGTCTCAAGAGAATTGTTGGTAGGGAGAATTGGATGGTAGCTCGCTATACTCGCACTTCTGTGGGGCGCAGGATGTCGCGAATTTGGCGACTTTAGTTAATATTTAATTATATTAATTGAAATAACCTCATGGGAACTATGTAAGTGTGGCATAACTTTATTATTAATTATATATTAATAGGTCATACCATGGTTTTTGGGGTGTTTAAAAAGAAAACCATTAAATCGTATAAGATTTAATAAACAATGAATGAAGCAGTGTTGCTTGATTGGATTTGGTGTTTCGAAGACACGGAGGGGAAATTCAGAGTTCGTGCAAACAACGTCCGGAGCTTCGTGATGGTTGTCACGGCCCAGTTGGGTCGATGATAAAAATTACAAGGAAGTTGATCTTTGGACTCTGCACAGGATTAGAGGGGCACTCCTAATCCAGTCGCCTTCCTAGGCAGACGTGAATCTTAGCACACACACAATTTATTATTTGCATAACTGTCTCGCTCTATTCTTTGTTCGTTTGTAAATTGTGGAAATCGAATATGATGACATAGTGGGTTTGCAAGCACATAGAGATTGCTTGTATTTATTATAACTTTGCTGCATTATCATAAAGTATGCCGAATCTATCTCATATATAACATATATATATATCCTAAACTGTCTTTAATTAAAGCCAAGGGATAGAACTTAGATAGAATGGCTACCTTAAATTAATTGTGTTGCTGTCAGTGTTAAGTTATCTTGGTGGTTGTTTAGAACTGGTTTTATCTTGCTGTTGGGCACGGGAATTGGATTGTATTGACACTGTCTACTATCAACAAAATTATTTTAGTAGAAACTGATGCAAATTATCTCCAATGTCTCCAATGTTTCAATTTAAATGACTACTAAGCAAAATTATTTGGTTGTGCTGTAATACTATTACAATTTATGCAGTGAATATTAAGGGGTATAGTATAATTTAAATTCCTATTCACCTTCTAGTAATACTATTGAATTTTCCCCAGAGATGTCAATACCAACAATTACCTTTTTCTTTTGTACATATGTAAATATTGTTGGTGGAGGGCATTTAAGTTCAGACGCTTGACTATTGAATATTTTTAGTTATTTGATCTATAACTGTAGTATTTGGATCTTTGTCAATGTGTCTTTATAACTCGTTTGGGAAATTATCTGTGCCCATATTCATTTTATGGCAACTTGGGATGATTATTGACGTTACTTATATAAGATTAACATACACTGGTATGTGGATAAGACAACAGCCAAAGCATAATACCGTTCACAGGAAGTAATGCAAGCATTGGAACTTACCTTAATAATTTCCTTTCCATAAATTTCATTATTAAGCATATATTTGTCGTGATTCTTCCTTGAGAGAAACATACTAAATTTAAATGTATTGTGTAGTTTCCGACAATGGTCTTGTAACTCGTCGCCTGGATCACACTTTTGTCAGTTCCTTTTCGTTTCCCCGGGCCTACTTGACTCGAGGATACGTGGTTCTGGTAACTGTGTCGGTCGCCTCTTAGGCTAACCTAACTTTTATATTAATTCCTTCAACGCAATTGTGGAGTTTCTCGGGCAGTGATTAGCTTTGTTACTAGGTTCTTTCACTCAGGGATTGACGCTGCCATAGTGTTTTTTTCTTTTTATGTGTAATGTGTAACTAATCTAGGCCTGTTTTTTACCTTGAGCTGACCACAGTCGGAATGGGTCACACGGGTCCTTTCCTTCTATTTTCCTCTTGTCTCAACTGACATGGTGGTTTGGGTTTCTTTGCTCTTGTTAAAATTCTCGCTTTTCTTATATTCACACTGTTTCTGTTCTTCCCCTGCCTGTGTTTACTTGATCATCAGGGGGGGGGGGGGTCTGGAAACTGTATGTGATAACTTTGTTTCCAGAGACATACTTATACTGTATATATACATGACTATAGTGCGTTGTTATGCGTGTGATTAGTTTGTTTCCAGAGACATACTTATACTGTATATATACATGACTATAGTGCGTTGTTATGTGTGTGATTAGTTTGTTTCCAGAGACATACTTATACTGTATATATACATGACTATAGTGCGTTGTTATGTGTGTGATTAGTTTGTTTCCAGAGACATACTTATACTGTATATATACATGACTATAGTGCGTTGTTATGTGTGTGATAAGTTTGTTTCCAGAGACATACTTATACTGTATATATACATGACTATAGAGCGTTGTTATGTGTGTGATTAGTTTGTTTCCAGAGACATACTTATACTGTATATATACAGGACTATAGTGGGTTGTTGTGTGTGATTAGTTTGTTTCCAGAGACATACTTATAGCATATATATACATGACTATAGTGCGTTGTTATGCGTGTGATTAGTTTGTTTCCAGAGACACACTTATAGCGTATATATACATGACTATAGTGCGTTGTTATGCGTGTGATTAGTTTGTTTCAAGAGACATACTTATACTGTATATATACATGACTATAGTGCGTTGTTATGTGCGTGATTAGTTTGTTTCAAGAGACAAACTTATACTGTATATATACATGACTTTAGTGCGTTGTTATGTGTGATTAGTTTGTTCCAGAGACATACTTATACTGTTTATATACATGACTATAGTGCGTGGTTATGTGTGTGATTAGTTTGTTTCCAGAGACATACTTATACTGTATATAAACATGACTATAGTGCGTGGTTATGTGTGTGATTAGTTTGTTTCCAGAGACATACTTATACTGTATATATACATGACTATAGTGCATTGTTATGTGTGTGATTAGTTTGTTTCCAGAGACCTACTTATACTGTATATATACATGACTATATTGCGTTGTTATGTGTGTGATTAGTTTGTTTGCAGTGTGACGCCTCCCGGCGTTAACAGAATGGTTGCGTGGGGCATTGCAGCTCGCTAGCACTCGCCAGGATGGGGGGATGGGCTACAGTTGTCCTAGAATGATCTGCTTTATGTTATTAGTGTCGTGTTGCCACAGAGAGTCTAGAAATGGTCTTTGTTTTGGTCTGTGACCGCGCCTAATATTTTATATTCCCTATAATATAAATGTTGCTTGTGTGGGAGGCGAGCGAGACAGGGTGAGGGGGTACACCTGGCAGCGGGGTGAGCTATGACGCAGCTCGCTTGGGCGCTGACGGCGTTGGCGGCCGGGTGGTCAACTAGTCCCTTCCCATCGCGGCCGCGTGTTCTTTACCAGCTCAGAGCTTGCCTGACACGCGTATTGCCTACATCATTTGCAATTCTGTCCCCCCATACTCGCCACTTTGCATACTATTTCTCTCTCTCGACTTCTCCTTTCTCATTCTCTAATCTTTATTAAACTCCACATCCCTTCTGGTTTCAGCATAGACGTTCACCGTCGACCAGTCGTATTGTACGTGAAGCTCTCATATATATCCCTGTATTAGGTTAAGGAGGTATTATGCTTTATTGAGGTTGGAGAGACGGACTTTTCCGTGTGGGTCCTCTCTCGGGAAGGTTGTAGACCGGTATATGTCTCCCTGGCAAGGTGTTGAGTGATTCTGCTTGGTTATCTAAAGCTAGACTAGGGGTAAGGTTACTGTGTCGTTGTCTCCGATGTGTGCAGTGATAGCTAAGCCCTGCACGACATCGACAGGTACTGTGGGAGCCTAAGTTGTCTTCGGGTGGGTTTACTTTGCGAGCACAGCGCTGTGGTGTGAGAGGGCCATAGCCTATCCCTCACACCATAGTGCTGCCTCTTTGTGTTGACTTCTGAGGGATCGCCAGGATAGAACTAGGTACTAGAGACCTAGATTTATCAAGAGAGCATCCCCGTCATATAACGTAATCTTCATTATACCACCTTCGGACAACGTTAGGCTACGAGACGCATGCTCGCCCATTGTTGCCCTGCCTTGATACCCCAGCTAGACTTTATTAACTGAGCAGACACTGGTTAGAGATAAGCCCCAATTATTATATATATGCAACATTATTATTCACTGCACTTTTGAGCCGAGGTTGTTGTTGAGTTGCACAACCCTGGTAGGCTGTTGCGTTGTCACGAAGCATTTCTTTAGTTGTCGAGCATTACTACCTTTGCGCAGTCTTTATTATTCGCCTGCCTATTATTACTATATGTCCTAGTATTTATTGTGACCCGTATTCTGCATTATAATTGTTCAAGATTCTTTACGAACATCTTCCCAGCATCAGACTTATTTCAGACGTTTCCAGTTGATGTTGCAGGACTAGCATTGCACTTTCTTTAATACAGGAGTGTCAGTTATTTGAGTATCTACCGTAACGCTAATTAATCACGTTAACTATCTTTTCTTTGTGTAACCTAATCGAGTAATATTTTACTGTTTGAGAATAGGCTGTTTCATCGAGTGTCAGCCTAGTGTGTGTGCACCAGTTACCGAGTCATAGGATACCTCGTTATCCAGGCACGACTCAGGGCAGTAATGGTGTTTTGTTTTCCAGTGTTTAACACCTTACGAGCGGCCTATGCGGTTTATTTATATGTACCGCACAGCGGGGTGTTTTTAGCCAAAATAGGGCTGTTTACGTGATCATTTTCATGCCTAAATAAGACCCAGAACGTAAAACAAGTACCTATCCCTGAAAGGGCATAAACAGAGCTTTCGAATGACACCATAACGATCCTTGTATGATGGATAGTTTTCTTGCAATAACCGTGCAACGCGAGTGCAAAAAGCAGGTAATTCGGTACTTTCGGTACATAATTGAGTATGTAGCGAAGTGAGAGAGGGAGGAGGGAGCTGAGATTTGTGTCAGTAGGTTCGCCGCGGTGGTCTGGAGCAGTCATACGCTCGCTAGTCTCCTGCCACCACTTGTCTCTCTCTCTCAGCCACATTACGTGCTGAAATTGCCACTCGACCTATGTCGAGCGCCGCCACATAGTCCAGCTTTTTTTAACTCGACTTATGTTGCTCGCCGCTAATTAAGGGTTAAGGCAGGGGTTGGATCTAGTGTTACCGTTGTTGCATTTTTGCCATTATCTAGTCCAATGTTGAAGAGCCCTGTGTCTTTGAGAACCTGGATCGTAACAAATGGCGACCTAGCTCAGGATCTTGTGAACTAAGAGATAATTGCAGGATTGTTGTGGTCATTTGTTTTATTGAGGAATATAATGGGCACTTTAATTTTTTTGTTGGCAAAGTAGTATAGCACTTGAGAGTCTTCAGACATTTTTGGCAAGTGAATAGTGCTACATAAGAGTTTGGGGTACTTCTTTTCTGAATATTGTGGTGAGAAATTTTTGAGAGCATCATGTCTTATACCGGATCAGAGAAGAATGGAGACACAGTACGTAATGTCGAAACTGAGGAACAGCAGCATGATGAAAGGGTTAATCGGGTGAACTGTGAGGAGGATGCTAGGATATTTTTGCAATGGCCTGTTACTGCCGAGCGGTTGGAGGGTATGGATCGGTACGGTCTTCAATGCCTGGCCACAGCTATCGGTCATGCGGTTACTAGCAGCATGACCAGGGATAACTGATAACGTGTGTACTGGGCAGGGTGACTGGTGCGCGAGATGGGTTGAGTGCTCAGAGCCCTTCGGCCATGCTTCCCCTACACTCGACTCCCAGCCATCCCAGTAGTTTGCCGACCCCGGGTACGCTTCCGCAGTTGGGTGGTGACTGGCAGGGTGGGTTGCCCCTGGGGGGACCACCGGTAATTTCAAACATTGTAGCACCTTCACCTCGTCAAGGGTTAACTCCAGAATTATTGCTTCAGCTCGAATTAGCTAAGCTTCAGCAGCAACAAAGGGCATGTGAGCTTCAGCAGCAATTAGAATTAGCCAAGATAGAAGAGAGAAAAACTATCAGTCAAGCAAAAATCCAAGCTGAGTCGACTAGGTACTGTGCCGACATGGACGTAGAGAAGTCGCGAGTAGAGACAACGGGACAGCGACTTGGGGCTGGTAACAGTGTTCATGAGCAGTCTCTCTCGCACTTATTGAAACTGGTTCCGGTGTTTGATGAGAGTGGTGTAACAGAATTTTTCACACGATTCGAGAAGAAGTGCAAAGACCACCAGTGGCCTGGGGAGAAGTGGGCAGCCCTTGTTTCCTCTAGACTTGTGGGCAAGGGACTCAGGGCTTATGATGCATTGCCGATAGAGTCGTGTATTATCTATGAGGAACTCAAGGAGGCTGTCCTGAGAGCATACAAACTACAACCAGAGACGTACAGGTTGAAGTTCCGGGGTGTTACCAAGGGTCGGGAGAGCACCTTTTTGGAGCATGCCTGGGAGCTGTCCGATGCTTTTGGGAATTGGCTGAGGTCGGAGAAAGCTACTACGTTTGACGACATTAAACAGTTGGTGCTTTTAGAGCAGTTTTTCAAATGCACGGGCGGCGACCTGACGTTAAACCTTAAAGAAAAGCAACCAAAAACTCTACAGGAGGCAGCCGAGATGGCTGACCTCCGGCTATCACTAATTCGTGGGTGCGGGTCTGCCCAGCGTAAAGAGGCAGGTAACAAGGGGCGTGACGCCCCACCCCCCCCGAGTTAGTGATATACCTTATGCAAACAAGTACAAGAGCCATGTTTGCTAAAATGGAGGACAAGGATGAGAAATGAAAAAAAAACAAAAAAAAATCACCTGACATTTTTTTTTGGGGGGGGGGGGGGCTTCAAAAAAATTTGTTGAGCCAAAATGGAAGAGAATGGTGAGAAATGAACACACAAATAAAAAAAACTCATTTCGGTCATTTGGGGGTCGGGGGGGGGGGGGGTCAATAGTTCGTCTCCCCCGCATGACCACCCGCCCGGGAGCACTAGGGTAAAAAACTGAGTATGGCATTGTACGGCATACATCCTAAGGAGTATCTCACATAAATCTCAAGCCTCTAGCTCCCATACGACCGGAGTAATGAAGGTTCAAAGTGGCGGTAAACTAGGGGTGTAAACTATCCCCACTAAGCCCACCACCACCAGCCGCGCGGCTGTCTCGGCCCGCTCACACCTACTGGCCCAGCTCCCCCACACACTACGGTACCTCCCCCTCCTATTCTCCCGCCATTTCCTACCTTACGAGCCACGTAAGTGTTTTTTATATGTCGGACGCACGTGATGCGTCGCTGGGAGTTGGTGATCAAAGACTGCCGACGCAACACGTGCGACGCTGGGTCTCAACGGGTTAAGAAGGGGCCGGGCCCTTCCCAGTACCAAGGGAAGCCCAAAGGGGAGTTGGAGTGTTATCATTGTCATAAAAAGGGGCACTTTGCAAGAGTCTGTCCTAGCAAACCACCTAGAGCAGCTGTGTCTTTGGCCTGCAACATTGGTGTGTCTCCGAAGTTATCTGAGTTTGCCTGGGGCAGTTCATCAGAGGCTGAGGCACAGCCAATGCAGAAGCACCTGGGAGGCTCGAACCCTGCTCAGGATGTTTTTTGCGACCATAGAGGGCGGGGCGCAAGCATGGAGTAGAGGTCTTGCGCGATACAGGTGCTTCCCAGACTCTGATGAAAAACTTGACTGGCTACCCTATAAACGCGGCTCGGGTGGTGGTGGTGCAGGGTATTAATGCAACTCGGTCATACCCACTGGTGCGGTTGGAGTTGGAGGTGGATGGTGTGGCACGTGAATTGGATGTCGGGATTGTGGAGAAACTGCCAGTGGAGGGCGTCGACCTTCTTCTCGGCAACGACTTTGCAATGCCCGCTTCTGAGGTTCTACCCTTAGTCGTTGCCGAGAGGCCGGCCGACGTGAGTAGGGAAGAGCAAGAGTGGGTCGAGCGGTGCCAGACACAACCCATGGCGTGTGTTGTCACCCGAGCTCGGGCAGCTAAAGTGTCACAGCCTAGTCCTCCGTCTTCAGACCAGCGGAGGAACGATCAACAGGAGGAGGCTAAAGCTGGAGTTGGTTTTAAGAGTTTTGACTCGGCGGCTCTTCTGGGTGATTCAGTATTAGCACCATTACTTAATTCTGGAGTAGCCCCTGGGCCTGTCATCGAGAGTGACGAGGCTGGGCATGACGAGTCTCCACGACAGCAACGTTATGTACATCGAGAGAGACAGAGGGAGCAGCCCAGTATCGGGGAAGGTCATGCATTGCTCCGGGAGCAGTTAGATCGCTTGGCACCCTCAGATATACGTCAGTTGCAACTAGAGGACCCTGAGCTCCAAACGTGTGCTAATGGAGCTGTAGAGCTCGACGAGGACGGTGATGCACAGCCAGGAGATTTTTGTTATTTAGAAGGCATCCTCTATTGGCGTTTTCAAGACCCTAAACGTAGTTGGCAAGAGGGGTCCGGAGTAGTGGACCAGTTGGTGGTGCCACGGGAGTGCAGGGATAGCCTACTGAGGTTGGCGCATGACATACCACTGGCAGGACATCTAGGGGTGAGAAAAATGGTGGCGGCTTTAGAAAAATTGTTTTGGTGGCCGGGGTTGAAGGGGCAGGTTGTAACCTGGATAGCAAGGTGTCATACGTGCCAGAGGGTTGGACAACCTAACCAAACAATTCCGAGAGCCCCGTTGCACCCCATTCCTGTCAGTGGACCGCCCTTCAGTAAGGTCATCATTGATATGGTCGGACCCCTAACCCCTACTAGTGCCGGTAATAAATTTCTATTAATTATCATGGATGTGGCCACTCGTTATCCTGATGCATATCCAATGAGAAATGGCACGGCGAAAACTGTTGTCCGGAACCTGCTCTTGTATTGCTCGCGGTATGGTTACCCGCAAGAGGTGCAATCGGACCAAGGTTCTAATTTTACCTCTAATCTGTTCAAACAAACTATGATTCAGCATGGCATCAGCACTGTCGTCTCTTCTGCGTATCACCCGGAGAGTCGAGGGGTGTTGGAGAGGTGGCACGTCACGCTAAAAAGCATGCTTCGATGTTATTGCGCAGAGAACGGAAAGGATTGGGACCTTGGTCTGCCGTATGTTTTGTTCGCGGCAAGAGAAGTACCTGGAGAGCGTCTCGGTTTCAGTCCGAATGAGCTTGTTTTCGGGCATCAGGTGAGGGGCCCTCTCCACATGGTGAAGGTGATTTGGGAGGGTACCGCTAAGCCATGTTCTATGTTGAGATACGTCCTCGAGAGCAGAGAGAGAATGCTTAGAAGTCTGGAGCTGGCCGGGCGTAATTTGGTGAGTTCGCAGGCCCGTATGAAGGACAGGTACGATACTAAGGCGAAACTCCGGGAGTTTCAGGTAGGTCAAGAGGTGTTGGTCCTGTTGCCTTTGGCAGGTCATCCTCTGGCTGCCAAGTACGCTGGGCCTTATCGGGTGGTGTCAAAGATCTCCGATCTAGATTACCTCGTTGCCACTCCAGACCGGAAGAAGCGTAACCAACTATGCCACATTAATTTGTTTAAGGAGTATGTGAGGCGCCCACCTGAGTCACTAGCTGTCCCTGTGTTGACCTGCTGCGGTCATGGTGGAGAAGGAGAGGGGGGCAGCAATGATCAGGTGGATGATAACTGGGATTGTCATGTCTCGGCTGATCAGTGGGCGGGGAATTCGAGCCAATGTGCGCATGATGCTCTGGCGCACCTGCCGGAGGAACAACAGGTGGCAGTGCAGCGCCTGTTCGATTCATACCTCACTGTATTTGCCGAGCACCCAGGCCTCACTACTCCAGCGGTGCATGACGTAGATGTAGGAGAGCACCCCCCCCCTTCAAGTCGATACATTATCGGGTGCCACCCATTAAACTCTCAGGGATGAGCTGGAGTATATGCTGGCGAGAGGCTTGATCGAGAAGGGGGCAGTACGGTGGACTTCTCCTGTCACTCTGCAGCCCAAACCTGATGGAAAAGTTCGGTTCTGCATTGACTTTAGGCGGTTGAACGGGTTGACCCCCACCAATGCATATGCTCTTCCCCGGGTGGATGACAGTGTGGATAAGATCGGGAAAGCAAGGTACTTGACCAAGGTAGACCTCGTCAAAGGCTACTGGCAAGTACCACTGTCTGAGCGGGCTAAAGAGGTGTGCGGGTTTGTGGTGGATGGCAGTACTTACCGTTGCAACGTGATGCCATTTGGTCTGAAAAATGCACCGGCCACTTTCCAGAGCTTAATGAACGACATCGTAGCAGACATCCCAAACTGTACTGTCTACCTTGATGACGTGATCATTTATGACAACGATTTTCAAAGTCACTGTGAGCACATAGAAGCCTTATTTAGTCAACTTAGTAAAGCAGGCTTGGTGGTTAATCTGGGCAAGTGTGACTTTGTGCAAGCCACGGTGCAGTATCTGGGGTTTGTGGTTGGGTTAGGGCAGGTGAGCCCGCCCCAACAGAAGATACAGGCTATCGAGATGTCCCCCAGGCCGACCACCAAGCGGCAGATCATGAGATTTTTGGGCATGATTGGGTATTACCGCCGCTTTATAAGAGGTTATTCTACTGTGTTAGCTCCTTTGACAGATCTACTAGCTAAAGATAAAAAGTTCCGCTGGGCACCTGAGTGTGAGCAGGCGTTTCGAGTAGTTAAACACCTTTTATGCACTCCCCCTATCCTCAGGGCCCCGGACTTTGAACGACCATTTCAGTTGGCGACTGATGCCAGCGGAGTAGGGGCTGGTGCCGTACTTTTGCAGACAGACGAGGAAGGTCTTGAGCATCCAGTCAGTTTCTTTTCAAAGAAATTTAATTCAGCACAGAAAAACTATTCGGTTGTTGAAAAGGAACTGCTGGCAATCGTGTTAGCGCTCAGACACTTTAAGGTCTATGTTCCTGCCTATGGGCCAGTCGTGGTAGTGTATACTGACCACCACCCGCTTAAATTCCTCAATCAATTCCACAACCGGAATATGAGGCTGACCAGATGGTTGCTCATGTTGCAAGAGTACAACTTAGACATTCGCCATATTGCCGGTTGTGAGAATGTGATCGCGGACTGTTTGTCGCGGGTGGAGGATCCGGGGTAGGCTACCACAGTATGTTGGTATAGCCACCTGTCTTGGCTCGCGGTGTATTTTTGCGCTGGTGCTTGTTGGCCCGCGTGTGTAGCATCAGCGTAGGGTCGCAGGGCAGGAGTTGTTGGCTTTGATTAGACGAAAATTAGGCTACATCTATAGTAGCCGCCAAAAACAACATTAAAATAAAATATGAAAAATTAAATAAAAACTTTCTTTTTAATAATTAATTTTAAGATAATATTATAGCTGAGTACTGAGTGCAGATAATTTTCCCTCAGTAGGCTGTGCTTCTTAAAGCTCGCTCTGGGAGCACAATGTTATGAATTAATGTATTATGTTTGGGAAGGGTGATAAGATTTTTTTTTATATATAAATGTTGTATTTTTTTTGAGGAGACTGAGCTTGCATTCCCAGAGTGGTTAGGAGTGGCAGATTCTAGCGACATTCTGTCTGTTCAGATATCGGCCCATGGTTGAGTGTCCCATATCTTGGGGGGGGTGTGACGCCTCCCGGCGTTAACAGAATGATTGCGTGGGGCATTGCAGCTCGCTAGCACTCGCCAGGATGGGGGGATGGGCTACTGTTGTCCTAGAATGATCTGCTTTATTTTATTAGTGTCGTGTTGCCACAGACAGTCTAGAAATGGTCTTTGTTTTGGTCTGTGACCGCGCCTTATATTTTATATTCGCTATAATATAAATGTTGCTTGTGTGGGAGGCGAGCGAGAGAGGGTGAGGGGGCACACCTGGCAGCGGGGTGAGCTATGACGCGGCTCGCTTGGGCGCTGACGGCGTTGGCGGCCGAGTGGTCAACTAGTCCCTTCCCATCGCGGCCGCGTGTTCTTTACCAGCTCAGAGCTTGCCTGACACGCGTATTGCCTACATCCTTTGCAATTCTGTCCCCCATACTCGCCACTTTGCATACTATTTCTCTCTCTCTACTTCTCCTTTCTCATTCTCTAATCTTTATTAAACTCAACATCCCTTCTGGTTTCAGCATAGACGTTCACCGTCGACCAGTCGTATTGTACGCGAAGCTCTCGGATATTTCCCTGTATTAGGTTAAGGAGGTATTATGCTTTATTGAGGTTAGAGAGACGGACTTTTCCGTGTGTGTCCTCTCTCGGGAAGGTTGTAGGCCGGTATATGTCTCCCTGGCAAGGTGTTGAGTGATTCTGCTTGGTTATCTAAAGCTAGACGAGGGGTAAGGTTACTGTGTCGTTGTCTCCGATGTGTGCAGTGTTAGCCAAGCCCTGCACGACATCGACAGGTACTGTGGGAGCCTAAGTTGTCTTCGGGTGGGTTTACTTTGCGAGCACAGCGTTGTGGTGTGAGAGGGCCATATCCTATCCCTCACAACATAGTGCTGCCTCTTTGTGTTGACTTCTGAGGGATCGCCAGGAAAGAACTAGGTACTAGAGACCTAGATTTATCAAGAGAGCATCCCCGTCATATAACGTAATCTTCATTATACCACCTTCGGACAACGTTAGGCCACGAGCCGCATGCTCGCCCATTGTTGCCCTGCCTTGATACCCCAGCTAGACTTTTTAACTGAGCATTTTTGCCATTATCTAGTCCAATGTTGAAGAGCCCTGTGTCTTTGAGAACCTGGATCGTAACACCAGAGACATACTTATACTGTATATATACACGACTATAGTGCGTTGTTTTGTGTGTGATTAGTTTGTTTCCAGAGACATACTTATACTGTATACATACATGACTAGAGTGCGTCGTTATGTGTGTGATTAGTTTGTTTCCAGAGAAATACTTATACTGTATATATACATGACTATAGTGCGTTGTTATGTGTGTGATTAGTTTGTTTCCAGAGACATACTTATACTGTATATATACATGACTATAGTGCGTTGTTATGCGTGTGATAAGTTTGTTTCCTGAGACATACTTATACTGTATATATACATGACTATAGTGCGTTGTTATGTGTGTGATTAGTTTGTTTCCAGAGACATACTTATACTGTATATATACATGACTATAGTGCGTTGTTATGTGTGTGATTAGTTTGTTTCCAGAGACATACTTATACTGTATATATACATGACTATAGTGCGTTGTTATGTGTGTGATTAGTTTGTTTCCAGAGACATACTTATACTGTATATACATGACTATAGTGCGTTGTTATATGTGTGATTAGTTTGTTTCCAGAGACATACTTATACTGAATATACATGACTATAGTGCGTTGTTATGTGTGTGATTAGTTTGTTTCCAGAGACATACTTATACTGTATATATACATGACTATAGTGCATTGTTATGTGTGTGATTAGTTTGTTTCCAGAGACATACTTATACTGTATATATACATGACTATAGTGCGTTGTTATGTGTGTGATTAGTTTGTTTCCAGAGACATACTTATACTGTATATATACATGACTATAGTGCGTTGTTATGTGTGTGATTAGTTTGTTTCCAGAGACATACTTATACTGTATATATACATGACTATAGTGCGTTGTTATGTGTGTGATTAGTTTGTTTCCAGAGACATACTTATACTGTATATATACATGACTATAGTGCGTTGTTATGTGTGTGATTAGTTTGTTTCCAGAGACATACTTATACTGTATATATACATGACTATAGTGCGTTGTTATGTGTGTGATTAGTTTGTTTCCAGAGACATACTTATACTGTATATATACATGACTATAGTGCGTTGTTATGTGTGTGATTAGTTTGTTTCCAGAGACATACTTATACTGTATATATACATGACTATAGTGCGTTGTTATGTGTGTGATTAGTTTGTTTCCAGAGACATACTTATACTGAATATACATGACTATAGTGCGTTGTTATGTGTGTGATTAGTTTGTTTCCAGAGACATACTTATACTGTATATATACATGACTATAGTGCGTTGTTATGTGTGTGATTAGTTTGTTTCCAGAGACATACTTATACTGTATATATACATGACTATAGTGCGTTGTTATGTGTGTGATTAGTTTGTTTCCAGAGACATACTTATACTGTATATATACATGACTATAGTGCGTTGTTTTGTGTGTGATTAGTTTGTTTCCAGAGACATACTTATACTGTATAATTATATACATGACTATAGTGCGTTGTTATGTGTGTGATTAGTTTGTTTCCAGAGACATACTTATACTGTATATATACATGACTATAGTGCGTTGTTATGTGTGTGATTAGTTTGTTTCCAGAGACATACTTATACTGTATATATACATGACTATAGTGCGTTGTTATGTGTGTGATTAGTTTGTTTCCAGAGACATACTTATACTGTATATATACATGACTATAGTGCGTTGTTATGTGTGTGATTAGTTTGTTTCCAGAGACATACTTATACTGTATAATTATATACATGACTATAGTGCGTTGTTATAATTGTGATTATATTGTTTCCAGAGACATACTTATATTGTATATATACATGACTATAGTGCGTTGTTATGTGTGTGATTAGTTTGTTTCCAGAGACATACTTATACTGTATATATACATGACTATAGTGCGTTGTTATGTGTGTGATAAGTTTGTTTCCAGAGACATACTTATACTGTATATATACATGACTATAGTGCATTGTTATGTGTGTGATTAGTTTGTTTTCAGAGGCATACTTATACTGTATGTTACGATCGGGTCTCGTATAAATCAGTGGCTCTTATACATTGGACTAGACTGGCATAAATGCAACAACGGAACGCTAGATCCAACCCCTGATATATAATCCCGTCGATCAAAGAACACATATACCCTCCAGAGTTATATCTGCGATAGCAGGGTATCTTAACTCTCAGTATCTATGTGCTTCTACTATAGGCTGATGTTCTCTGAAACAGCCTATTACCTATAACATATGGTTGCTTAGTTATGGTACACAAGGAAAAGATAGTTAACTTAATTAAATCACAAGAGTGATCTAATGCAAACAAGAAGAAGGTTTACTTAACGTTACTTTAATCAATAATATCTGTCACTCCTTTATGAAAGAAAGTGTTTAAAGTCCTCCAGCACTGTACAAGGAATCTTCTGAATAATGTCGGATGCTACTAAGAAGAACGTATCGGAAATGGAACAACAAAATAGCAGGAGGCAGGACAATGCACGTGTAGGCTAAATACACAAAAAGGCTGGACCTATAATGTTATTGGACACAATAATATTATAAGCGGTGCAACAGTAATAATGCTCGCCACGAAAAAGTAGTACTCCTATTAACAAAACCGGTCTATGCTGGTTGTGTCTCTCTACAGCAACCTAGACCTCAAAATGCTTGTGTAGAAATAATGGGTATGCATAAAAGAGTATATGATCTAATCCAGCTAATGTCTACCCGGGTTAACAAAGTCTAGCTGGGATGCGCAAAGGTACAGAATTCTGGTGGAGCAAGGCAGCTCCTAGCCTAGTGTGGACCTTGGGTCTGTGCGGCCTGATTATGTTAATATGAAGGGGTGCTCTCTTGAGGATTCTCGATCACAAGTATCAAGTATCCTCCTGGCGACCCTCAAAAGTAAAAGCAAATAGAGCTAGAACAGTGTTGGGTGGATTAGGCAAGCAGCCCTCACGCACTACACAGTCTAAACTCCAAGGTACACAGACAAAAGATCCACCCAGGTAACCCCCAGAATCCGTAGTGTCGTGCAGCTCAAAAGTAGCCTACACACAGTGAAAACACCAACAGAAAGGTACCTGATCCCTAGTCTAGCATTATTTAACCCTGTAGAAACATTAGTGATTGATGGAGACAGTCCGAGCAATACAATCTCCCAAAAAGACAACGACTATCTTCAACCTTAGCCTAGTACATAAGAAATGTGAGATCCAGCATATAGTACAGTCTGGCCACCAATTCAAGGTGTGGATGCAGGGAACCAGAGGGGGATTGATATTAATAAAAGGTGAGGAAGTAGTGGAAATGATAAGAGGCAGTAGGAGAGAAAGATTCTAAGACAAGAGTGTGGAACAGTTCATGGGAGATGCTTAGAGTATGCTGTCTGGGACGGATCTGACAAGGATATTCCCAGGGACCGCCTCGCTGGAGTCCCAGTTCGCAGGAATGGCACGAGGGTGCGCGACAGTCGCCCAGTAAGCAGCCGCCTAGTAGGCAGTGTTAGGCAGGAGGCAACGAATCCCACGAGGCCTATGTAAAGGGGCCAGCCACGCGCCACAAAGTCACACCACCTGGACTCTCTCTCTCTCCCGCTCGCCCTCCCATCATTCAACTACTTAACACAATACTTTCAATTGACTAAATAAAATAGAAAGGATTGTGACAGACGAAAATAAAGAACAGTTCTGAACTGTCTGCAACACAAGCTTTCTCGAGAAGGAAAGTACACAATGATAGGTAGACTGTAGCTACATTCTCTGCCCTGGCGAGTCCTAGCGAGTAAGCCATGCGGTTCTGGGGGAAGCGGTGAGCGTCACACCCCACCCAAGATTTTTAAGAGGCTCCAACTATGAGCTCTAAATCTGACACGCAGAACCCATACAAAATTCGCCACTCCTAGCCACCCAGCGACAATGAAATGTAAAGCACGGTTCTCTTCAAAATAACACATTATAAAAATTAACAACCCTTCCCAACACAATAGATTAAATTACATAGTTATGCTCATAAGAGCGAGCTTCACTAGCCCAGCCTTCTGAGAGGAGTACAACTCAGAATTTCTGCTATAACATACTTAAAAAAAAAATAACTATCACAGAAAGAGTTTTTATAGTTTTTGTATATTTTTAATATGTTTATGGCGGCTGCACTACAGGGGCAAGCCTAGTTTGTTCTTCTATACCAACACAGCAACTCCTACATTACGACCCAATACGCTGGGCTACACACACGAGCCAACAAGCACCAGACGTAAACATACTAATCAAACCAAAGTAGGAGGCTACCCTTGTGATGATTTACCCCGGGTCTTCCACCCTCGATAAGCAATCTGCAATCACATTCTCAGAACCGGCAATATGGCGTATATCTAGGTTGTATTCCTGCAACATTAATGACCACCTGGTCAGCCTCATATTCCGGTTATGGAATTGATTCAGGAACTTGAGGGGGTGATGGTCGGTGTAGATCACCACAACTGGTCCATAGGCTGGAACATACACCTCAAAGTGCCTGAGCGCTAGCACAATCGCCAGCAATTCCTTCTCAACTACTGAATAGTTCTTCTGCGCCGAGTTGAACTTTTTTGAGAAGAAACTGACTGGGTGCTCCAGCCCATCTTCGTCTGATTGCATCAGAACGGCACCAGCCCCCACACCACTGGCATCAGTTGCCAGCTGGAATGGTCGGCTAAAGTCCGGGGCCCTGAGGATTGGTTTACACAACAGGTGTTTTACTAGCAAAAAAGCCCTCTCGCACTCAGGCGCCCACTTAAACTTTCTATCTTTTGCCAATAGGTCCGTCAGAGGAGCCAGCACAGTAGAATAGCCCTTTATAAAGCGGCGGTAGTAACCAATCGTGCCCAAAAACCTCATGATCTGCTTCTTGGTGGACGGCCTGGGGAAGTGGTTAATAGCCAATATCTTGTTCTGTGGGGGGCACGCCTGGCCCAAACCCACCATGAAACCCAGATACTGCACGGTAGCCCGCACAAAATCACACTTTCCCAGGTTGACCACCAAGTTTGCCTCGCTTAATTTCTTAAATAGGGATTCTACATGTTCACAGTGGCTCTTGAAATCGTCATCGTAGATAATGACGTCGTCCAGGTACATGGTACAGTTCGGAATGTCAGCCACTAACTCGTTCATCAAGCTTTGGAAGGTCGCTGGTGCGTTCTTTAGACCGTACGGCATATCATTACAACGATATGTAGCACCATCCACCACAAAACCACACACCTCTTTCGCCCGTTCAGACAAAGGCACCTGCCAGTAACCTTTTACCAGGTCCACCTTGGTCAAGAACTTGGCCCTGCCAATCTTGTCTACACAGTCATCGACCTGGGGAAGAGGATATGGGTTGGTGGGAGTCAAGCCGTTTAGCCTGCGGTAATCAACACAGAAGCGCACCATGCCATCCGGCTTAGGTTGCAGCGTTACGGGAGATGTCCACTTTACCGCCCCCTTCTCGATCAGTCCCTGTTGCAACATATACTCCAACTCCGCCCGGAGGGCCGGTAGTTTAACAGGGGGCACCCTATAGGGCACTGATTTGAAGAGTGGGTGGTCTCCGACGTCAACGTCGTGCACCTCATGAGTAGTGAGGCCTGGGTGTTCCGCAAATACAGTAGGGTATCAACAGAATAGGCACTCGACAGCCACACGCTGTTGTTCAGGTAGGTGTTGCAAAGCCTCATGAGCCGCCTGTCTCGTGTTTCCCGCCCAATGATCTGCAGAAACATGATAATCCCAGTTGTCATCCACCTGCGCATGACTGTCCCGTTCTCCTTCTCCACCTTGACTGCTGAAAGTCATAACGAGGACAGTGAGAGGCTCAGGTGGGCGCCTCACATACTCCTTCATCAGGTTGACATGACATAACTGATTCCTCTTACGCCTGTCTGGAGTGGCCACCAGGTAATTTAAGTCCGAGAGCTTCTCTGCTACCCTATAAGGACCAGCGTACTTTGCGGATAAGGGGTGACCTACAAGAGGGAGTAGTATCAACACCTCCTGACCCACGTGAAACTCCCTGAGTTTCACCTTGTGGTCGTACCTGTCCTTTCTAGCTGCAATTTGCGAATATCTGAGGGAGCTAGCCTGTCTAAGTGTTTGCGAAACAACTCATGCCCTCCCCGAACATCGAACTTTGCATCCCGTTGCTCTCTCCGTGTATACCGTTGCTGCCTCCGAGTCTCTTTAAGCCCTGCCTCTACACTCTCAGTGACAGGTGGTGGTGCTTCTCCAGACTCTAATAACGGTGCTAATACTGAGTCCCCGAGAAGCGCTGCTGGTACTAGACTCTCCACCGTATCAGCTTTCAGCACCTTCTCGTGACCGTTCCTCCGCTTATTTGAAGATTGTTGGTTAGGCTGTGACTCCCTGGATGCGAGAGATCTGGTTACAACACACGCCATTGGTTGCACCTGACACTTCTCAACCCATTCCTGTTCCTCCCTACTCACGTCGGCCGGCTCCTCGGCAACGACTAAGGGTGAAACCTTAGAAGCAGGCACCGCAAAGTCATTGCCGAGAAGGAGGTCGACGCCCCCAACAGGCAATTTCTCCAGGATTCCCACATCCAGTTCGCGAGTCACACCGTCAACTTCAAGCTCCATTCTAACAAGCGGGTATGACCTAGTTGCATTAACTCCCTGCACCACAACTACCCGCGCCGCGTTTATGGGTCTACCAGTGAAATTCTTCAAGAGTGTCTGAGAGGCACCTGTGTCACGCAAAAGCTGTACCCCGTGCTTCTTGCCCCCCCACTTCACGCAGCCATGCCCTCTATGGTCGCAAAAGGCATCGTGGACAGGGTTCGAGCCTTCCGGATCCTTCTTCACTGGCGGTGCTCCATCCTCTGATCTTATGCCTCCAGCAAACACAGAAGACTTCTGGAACACCCCAATGCTGCGAGCCAATGACACAGCCGCCGTGGGAGGTCTGCTCGGACAAGCTTTTGCCATGTGCCCCTCTTTGTGACAGTGATAACACTCAAATTTCTCCTTGGAAGTGTAAAAGTCCCCTGACCCTTCTTAAACGGGGCGGTACTAGGTTTGTGATCAGCCTTGGTGTCATTGCTTTTAAATTTATGTGTGTCCATATTCCGGGGAGGGGGAGGGTAATGCCGCGTCCACACGGTCGAGCTATGCCCGGCAGGCTGTGCCTTCACCGGGCAAAGTCTGCAGACTATGCCCGTGAACGTGTCCAGACGGCTGAGGTGTGGTGGTTGCCGAATAGTTGGGCAATGAGCAGTGGTGGTGAGGCAGCTGAGTAGTGCGGTACGATCACCATGGCGCGCTCCATTACAATAAGAAAGAAGATTGCACTCTATGCCATAATAATTGGTGCCTGCATAAAAAAAAAAATATGAGATCACGGAAACGTGTATGGTGCGAGGAATGGTTGCAAAAACGTGAGGTAATGGGAAGTTCTGTGACTATCATGCGTGAACTGCAGGGTGATAACGAGAGGTTGTTTCTCAATTACATGAGGATGAACATCAACAGCTTCTATACACTCCTGTCGAAAGTAGAATCATACATACAGAGGCAAGATACAAATATGAGGCAGAGCATTGCACCAGTAGCACGTCTAGAGGCAACTCTCAGATATGTGGCTACTGGGTGTTCCTACACATCCCTCCAATATAGTACGAGGATCTCCAAACAGAGTTTGTCCATCATCGTACCAGAAACCTGTGAAGCTATATATGAAGTTCTGAAGGATGATTACATGAAGGTGAGCTATGTAGTAAGCCTATTATTGTAGGAAATGTGATTATGGTATGTACAGGTAGGAACCTATATGGGGAGTGGAGAGAGAATACCGGGCCAAATTATTACTATCACGGGCCGATAGTTTCCTAATCTACCCCTGTATCATCATTTAACCCGTGATTAATATACATCCACTGGTTAGTGTCATTGAATTACATAGGACTGGTTCAATGTTAATCACCGGGTATATGTTATGAGCAAACATGATCACTTGGCCGTGGTTGTTAGTTATGTGTGACTCCAACAATCAGTTGTGTGTAAAATAGCCACCTTTATGTTTGTATATGGTATTTCTTTTGTCTATGTGTACGAAGGGTACAAAATGCAGAACTGCCTGTAACACGTGTCCCCTCCTGTTTAATAGAGTGGCAGCCAAATTCAAGCTAGAATGGAGTCAAGATGCCTGGACACACGGAGCTTGAAGGAGTCCAAGTTGTAGGTAGAAGGAAAGACAGACTGAGGGAGAGAGCTCCAGAGTTTACTTGTTGAGTAAAAAGAAGGACTGTTTGTATTTCTCTATTCTCGGTTGAGGGATGTGGACATAATAGGGGTATGCTATGCTATGCTATGCTAAGATAAGATAATGACTATAGGGTAAATAAAATATGTGCTTGCCACGTTCTATAATTTAATGCACAGGAATGATAATGTTCTACAGTCATATGAATTGACCATAATGTGGGTAACCACTAAACACAGATGAGTAGCTGTGGGAGGAGGGACGTCTGATTGGTCATACAAGGATGTTATACGGATGTCGGTGCTGACAGCACTGATGGTAAATAACATAATTATATGTTTTATAAATGTACATCACAAAACATAATTTACCCAAAATGTAAATAATATCCCATGTTAAATAATATAGTGTTTATGTTTCCACTATATACCTCAACATAAAAGAGAAGGTAAACTGTTGCATCGTTTGCGAAATGAAAAGGTTATAAGCAAATATTCACAAGTACAGTATGCAGACATTTAGCAAATTATCTACACACAATCGTATCCCCTTCCCCATACACAAATTTATTCCCACGACCTCCAATACATCTGTACCCATAACTTGACTCCATTTATCTTTTCCTTTCTTCTGTGTTCCACTGCTCATAGTCTGTTTCCCCCATCCCTACTGCTTATTACTCCTATTCGGTCACCTTTGTCGACGATGTTAGTTTATCGAGTTTACCCAGAATTATTATATCGTGAATAAGTTTTTGGGCATATATTTTATTGTCCCCATGCATCTGTCGTAGACCGTTTGCGACTACATTACCAAAGTCATCTTCATCGTTTGTGTGTGTCGATGACAATGTATTCAGTTGTTCGAGAGCTTGTTCTATGACTCTATCTGTGTTGTCACATGCCCGAGCCCTCTTGGTGGGTCTTGTGCTAGTAGACGGCAGAAGCGAGGGTGCTTGTGTACTTATAAAGTCCGTACGAGAGCCAGAAGGAGATGCTGTGGAGGAATCCTGTGGCTCCAACAGAAGAGGATCAGTAAAAATCTGTGAAATAAACGAATTACATTATCAATATGGATGCCACATATACGATCTGTATTAAGAATAACACCTATGTGCATGTTATTTTGTACATACATTCACAAGAGGAGCTGTACTTATCGTACAGTAGCAAAGAATTTTATTAGTCCCTTTCTTTAGAATGCACCACATTGGTTAGCTGTAGCCGTGTCCCGGTATGTGTGTGCCGTGGTATACCTGTGCCTATAATAATAGCTGAATGTCCGAGGATGTAATTATATTTCTTTACCTTCTACTCCTAAATTTCATACATATTAATTGTATACATATAATTACTAAGATGTCCATGATACCGAGTGTACGATGTTATTTGTACACTACCGTTAACCAGTGAATTACACTGTTATAGGCATATTTCTATATATATTTACAGGTACCTACAAGCCCAGAGGAATGGATGCGTGTGGCACAAGGATTTTATACAAGATGGAACTTCCCAAATTGTCTCGGTGCCATAGACGGAAAACATATAGCCATAAGGCCTCCAAAAGACAGCGGGTCATACTTTTTTAACTACAAAGGCAGCCACAGCATTGTGTTATTAGCAGTATGTGATGCTAACCTTGAGTTTCTGTATGTGGACATAGGTACAAATGGGAGAGTTTATGATGGTGGTGTGTGGAACAGCTGTGCTCTAGGTCATCATATTGCAACCAATACTGCAGGTCTACCAGCAGACAGAATTGTACAGGGGAGTGACAGACTCTTGCCGTACGTATTTGTGGCAGATGATGCTTTCCCACTGCAGAGGCATATAATGAAACCCTTTCCACATCATAACCAAACACGCCAAGCACGTATATTCTCATACAGACTCTCCAGGGCTAGACGCACTGTTGAGAATGCATTTGGCATTCTCGCAAATAGGTTTAGGGTATTTTTAGCGCCAATTAGCCTACCCCCTGCGAAGATTGAAAATTTTTTCCTTGCATGCACAGCATTGCATAACTTTCTAAGGCGAGATTTTGGTAGTCAGTACATGCCTGAGGGCTCTGTGGATTCAGAACATTTTGTTGGAGGAACAATTACTCTGGGTGACTGGCGCGAATCTCCTCAGTTCATGAGATTGCAGGGATTGGGTCGGAATGCCACCATTGTTGGCAACAATATATGTACCCAATACATGAACTACTTTAATGGAGAGGGTGCTGTGCCATGGCAATTCAGAATGGCAAATGTAGTAGCGTAGGTACCCCACTTCTCCAGCTAACCCACTTCTTCCCTGCCCTCTCCACCTCCTTCCCTTTGCCCAGTCCACCTCATTCTCCCAGGCCTCGCTCCTCCCTCCTTTCCCCCACCCTCCCCACTTTCCTCCGGGTGTTCACCTTCGCCTTTCAGTATCTCCCTTCCCATGGATACCCCCAGCACACACCCTGGCCACACCTGAATACATACAGTTTAATATTATTTTGATTATGAGGTGAGATCTAGGATCATTAGCAGTATCAATGAACGTTGAAATGCCACGTATGCTATGTTTTCTGTACCATCTGCAATACCCATTATATATATATATATATATATATATATATATATATATATAATCCATATGCAACGTACATTAACACTAGTTGTATATACGAGTATTTGCACAGTATATAATCAGCGACGTTTCTGATCCCATACTTATATACGGGTTATTGTATCAAGTGGTGCATGGACGTATTAGAGATGTTATGATAATGATTATGAATAGGTTATGTTATGTTATGGTTATGAATACAATTATTGCACAAACATTGACAATGGCAGTTTATCCTAAATTACTATGAATTACATGTTTCATGTTAACTAGTGTCAAGTGATCTATCACGGGAAAAAATAAAATAAAAATAACACCTGTTTGAAATGAGACCCGTTTCTCCCTCGACTCGTTTAACCTCTGTGTGATGCTGGGAGATATAGACAATCTGTAGCTGATTGCTGTATTTATATTGCCCATATGTTGAACAGTGTTGTAATTGACAGGGACTAAATGAGAGAAAGAACAATACGCACATACCGTACCTCAGAATCAGATTATGATCAGACATCGTTGCTGCAGGCTGGTTGCTGACAGTGGTTGGCATATTTGACACAGATGGTCGTATAGAGTCTCCATCATTGAGAAACGACAATAGGTCAAAACACCACAATTTAGGTGTGTAAATTTCATCCACCCCAGCTCCTGACTTCTTTGATGTACACATTAATCTCATTTCTCGCCGATGTTGAATTCTGAGGGCATCCAGTTTCTTTTTTACATCACTAGCCGAAGTGGTACCACTCCTGCTTATTGTCTTTGCTATTTCGTTTACTGCAGCGCTACGTTTGTCTCTATTCTTGTAAGAGTCACATCTTATATTCCATAAACATTCATGTTTTTTATACATGTTAATTAATGTTATTGTGTCTTGTCGAGACCAGTATGTACTTGGTGTGGACATCGTGGGACACAAATCAGTACTCTACGTCTTAATTCACCAGTAGCACAACAGTAACTCAGTGAGTGGGACATAATACCTGCAAGTCACCTTGTGCGTCTGGCAGAGACGTCATTTCGTACTGCCGGCAATACTCCACTCACTGCCTGTGCCCTCTCATAGCTGCGGGAACGGGCAATTTGATGGTTTGCCCTTTAACTGTGTCTGTTGACGGGCATAGCCCCTGTACCCGCAGAGCAGTGCTCGACCGTGTGGACGCGGCATAACGCTCCTTAACGCCTACATCGTTTCTCTGTGCAGAGCCGCACCCCCGAATTAGTGACAACCGACGATCAGCCATCTCTGCTGCTTCTACGAGAGTTCTTGGGTTCTTCTCTTTAATGTTTAAAGTCAAGTCGCCGCCCGTACACTTATAAAACTGCTCTAGAAGCATCAACTGTTTCATCTCATCAAACATAGTTGTCTTCTCTGATCTGAGCCAGTTTCCCATAGCGTCGGACAGGTCCCGGGCGTGCTCCAAGAAGGTACTGTCTCGCCCCTTAGTCACACCCCGGAACTTTAACCTATATGTCTCGGGTTGTAGCTCATATGCCCGCAGGACAGCCTCCTTGACCTCCTCATAAACAACGCAGGACTCCAAAGGCAGTGCATCGTAAGCCTTGAGCCCCTTACCTACGAGTCTAGAGGACACAAGGGCCGCCCACTTAACTTCAGGCCACTGATGCTCCCGGCACTTCTTCTCAAATCTATTGAAAAACTTTGTGACACCAGACTCGTCAAATACAGGGACCAGTTTGAGAAGGTGCGACAGAGACTGATCATGCGCACGGTTTCCAGTACCGAGTCGCTGTCCCGTCGTCTCAACACGAGACTTCTCTAAATCCATGTCGGCACAGTATCTTGTAGATTCTAGTTCAGTCCTAAGCTCAGCTTCCCTCGTCTGTTGATGCATCCTAGCCAGCTCTTTTCTCTCTTCTACCTTAGCTAGCTCTTTTCTCTCTTCTATCTTAGCTAGCTCTTTTCTCTCTTCTATCTTAGCTAGCTCGAGCTGAAAGAGCATCTCCGGGGTCAAACCTTGAGGAGGAGGAGGGGATGCAATGATGTTAGAAATACCCGGTGATCCCCCCATTGGCAAACCACCCTGCCAGTCACTACCCACCTGCGGAAGCGTGCTCAGGGTCGGTACTCCAATAGGAGGATAGGGAGTCGAGTGAAGGGGAGGCTCGGCCAAAGGGCTCTGAGCACTCACCCTACCTCGTACGCCAGTCACCCCACCCAGCACACACGTCATCAGGTCATCCTTGGTCATGCCACTAGTACATACATGACCGATAGCTGCGGCTAAGCACTGGAGACCGTACCGATTCATACCCACCAACCGGTCGGAAGTAACAGGCCATTGTAAAAAATTCCTTGCATCCTCCTCACTGTTCACCAAGTTAACAACCTGCCCATGCTGCTGCTCCTCAGCTTCTACATCACGTACTGTGTCCTCATCCTGCACTGATCCGCTATAAGACATGATGCTCACTGAAGATTTTTCACTTTGATACACAAAAAAGAAGTACCCCAAACTCTTATACCACAATATTCACAATAAAAAATTATCGGAGACCGCTTAAGTGCTATATTACTTTGCTAAAAAAATAATTTTTGCATGTCCTCAAAAAATATTCCACAAAATCAACAAATGTTCACTGCCTAAACTGTGAGAAAAATCTGCACAATAACCTGCAATTATATGTCAGTTCACCAAATCCTGAGCTAGGTCGCCATTTGTTGCAATCGGGTCTCGTATAAATCAGTGGCTCTTATACATTGGACTAGACTGGCATAAATGCAACAACGGAAACGCTAGATCCAACCCCTGATATATAATCCCGTCGAACAAAGAACACATATACCCTCCAGAGTTACATCTGCGATAGCGGGGTATCTTAACTCTCAGTATCTATGTGCTTCTACTATAGGCTGATGTTCTCTGAAACAGCCTATTACCTATAACATATGGTTGCTTAGTTATGGTACACAAGGAAAAGATAGTTAACTTAATTAAATCACAAGAGTGATCTAATGCAAACAAGAAGAAGGTTTACTTAACGTTACTTTAATCAATAATATCTGTCACTCCTTTATGAAAGAAAGTGTTGTAAAGTCCTCAAGCACCGAACAAGGAATCTTCTGAATAATGTCGGATGCTACTAAGAAGAACGTATCGGAAATGGAACCACAAAATAGCAGGAGGCAGGACAATGCACGTGTAGGCTAAATACACAAAAAGGCTGGACCTATAATGTTATTGGACACAAGAATATTATAAGCGGTGCAACAGTAATAATGCTCGCCACGAAAAAGTAGTACTCCTATTAACAAAACCGGTCTATGCTGGTTGTGTCTCTCTACAGCAACCTAGACCTCAAAATGCTTGTGTAAAAATAATGGGTATGCATAAAAGAGTATATGATCTAATCCAGCTAATGTCTACCCGGGTTAACAAAGTCTAGCTGGGATGCGCAAAGGTACAGAATTCTGGTGGAGCAAGGCAGCTCCTAGCCTAGTGTGGACCTTGGGTCTGTGCGGCCTGATTACGTTAATATTAAGGGGTGCTCTCTTGAGGATTCTCGATCACAAGTATCGAGTATCCTCCTGGCGACCCTCAAAAGTAAAAGCAAATAGAGTTAGAACAGTGTTGGGTGGATTAGGCAAGCAGCCCTCACGCACTACACAGTCTAAACTCCAAGGTACACAGACAAAAGATCCACCCAGGTAACCCACAGAATCCGTAGTGTCGTGCAGCTCAAAATTAGCCTACACACAGTGAAAACACCAACAGCAAGGTACCTGATCCCTAGTCTAGCATTATTTAACCCTGTAGAAACATTAGTGATTGATGGAGACAGTCCGAGCAATACAATCTCCCAAAAAGACAACGACTATCTTCAACCTTAGCCTAGTACATAAGAAATGTGAGATCCAGCATATAATACAGTCTGGCCACCAATTCAAGGTGTGGATGCAGGGAACCAGAGGGGGATTGATATTAATAAAAGGTGAGGAAGTAGTGGAAATGATAGAGGGAGTAGGAGAGAAAGATTCTAAGACAAGAGTGTGGAACAGTTCATGGGAGATGCTTAGAGTATGCTGTCTGGGACGGATCTGACAAGGATATTCCCAGGGACCGCCTCGCTGGAGTCCCAGTTCGCAGGAATGGCACGAGGGCGCGCGACAGTCGCCCAGTAAGCAGGAGGCAACGAATCCCGCGAGGCCTATGTAAGGGGGCCAGCCACGCGCCACACTCACCACCAAGTCACACCACCTGGTCTCTCTCTCTCTCTCCCGCTCGCCTTCCCATCATTCAACTACTTAACACAATACTTTCAATTGACTAAATAAAATAGAAAGGATTGTGACAGACGAAAATAAAGAACAGTTCTGAACTGTCTGCAACACAAGCTTTCTCGAGAAGGAAAGTACACAATGATAGGTAGACTGTAGCTACATTCTCTGCCCTGGCGAGTCCTAGCGAGTAAGCCATGCGGTTCTGGGGAAAGCGGTGAGCGTCACATGTATATATACATGACTATAGTGCGTTGTTATGTGTGTGATTAGTTTGTTTCCAGAGACATACTTATACTGTATACATACATGACTATAGTGCGTTGCTATGTGTGTGATTAGTTTGTTTCCAGAGACATACTTATACTCTATATATATACATGATTATAGAGCGTTGTTATGTGTGTGATTAGTTTGTTTCCAGAATCATACTTATACTGTATATATACATGACTATAGTGCGTTATGTGTGTGATTAGTTTGTTTCCAGAGACATACTTATACAGTATATATACATGACTATAGTGCGTTGTTATGTGTGTGATTAGTTTGTTTCCAGAGACATACTTATACTGTATATATACATGACTATAGTGCGTTATGTGTGTGATTAGTTTGTTTCCAGAGACATACTTATACAGTATATATACATGACTATAGTGCGTTGTTATGTGTGTGATAAGTTTGTTTCCAGAGACATACTTATACTGTATATATACATGACTATAGTGCGTTGTTATGTGTGTGATAAGTTTGTTTCCAGAGACATACTTATACTGTATATATACATGACTATAGTGCGTTGTTATGTGTGTGATAAGTTTGTTTCCAGAGACCTACTTATACTGTATATATACATGACTATAGTGCGTTGTTATGTGTGTGATTAGTTTGTTTCCAGAGACATACTTATACTGTATATATACATGACTATAGTGCGTTGTTATGTGTGTGATAAGTTTGTTTCCAGAGACATACTTATACTGTATATATACATGACTATAGTGTGTTGATATGTGTGTGATTCGTTTGTTTCCAGAGACATTCTAATACTATATATATACATGACTATAGTGCGTTGTTATGTTTGTGATTAGGTTGTTTCCAGAGACTGTTACGATCCAGGTTCTCAAAGACACAGGGCTCTTCAACATTGGACTAGATAATGGCAAAATGCAACAACGGTAACACTATATCCAACCCCTGCCTTAAACACTGGAAAACAAAACACCATTACCGCCCTGAGTCGTGCCTGGACAACGAGGTATCCTATGACTCGGTAACTGGTGCACACACACTAGGCTGACGCTCGATGAAACAGCCTATTCTCAAACAGTAAAAGATTACTCGATTAGGTTACACAAAGAAAAGATAGTTAACATGATTAATTAACGTTACGGTAGATACTCAAATAACTGGCACTCCTGTATTAAAGAAAGTGCAATGCTAGTCCTGCAAAATCAACTGGAAACTTCTGAAATAAGTCTGATGCTGGGAAGATGTTCGTAAAGAATCTTGAACAATTATAATGCAGAATATGGGTCACAATAAATACTAGGACATATAGTAATAATAGGCAGGCGAATAATAAAGACTGCGCAAAGGTAGTAATGCTCGACAACTAAAGAAATGCTTCGTGACACAACGCAACAGCCTACTAGGGTTGTGCAACTCAACAACAACCTCAGCTCAAAAGTGCAGTGAATAATAATGTTGCATACATATAATAATGGGGGCTTATCTCTACCCAGTGTCTGCTCAGTTAATAAAGTCTAGCTGGGGTATCCAGGCAGGGCAACAATGGCCTAACGTTGTCCGAAGGTGGTATAATGAAGATTACGTTATATGACGGGGATGCTCTCTTGATAAATCTAGGTCTCTAGTACCTAGTTCTATCCTGGCGATCCCTCAGAAGTCAACACAAAGAGGCAGCACTATGATGTGAGGGATATGTTACGAACTGGCACTCGGGTACACAAGGGCTCTCAATCAGGACTCTAATACGGCTCGCTGCCACAACGGAAACACACGATCCCAACCCCTGAGTACTGCCAGCCGAACAAAAAACACCAATACCCTCCAGAGTTCAATCTGCTATAACGGGGTATACAAGAACTCGGTACTAGTGTTCAACAACAGACTAATAAAGAGACAGGAATTATCTAGTCTGGTCAACAATCAAACAAAGAAGGGCAATAGCCTACTCGGATTGTGCTCGTGGGCCAATAGTCACTAAAGTAGCCAAGCTTGCAACACATGAAATCAATAGTGCATAAACAATATCATACATAAGGAAAGCTTCAATACTATTCTGTATCTACTAATCGAGTAAAGTCTAGCTGGGGTACTGTGGGCAAAAGATAGCAGTGACTGAGCAAAAACGGCTCGTAGCCTAGCGAAGTCCTCACAACTGTTTAAAGTATTACGTTAAAACTAACAAGTGCACTTTGAGAAATCCAGATCCCTTGTATCTGGTTTTCTCCCGGCTCCTTGACAAAGTAAAAACAAACTGTTAATAAAATACAGGGTGGTTAGGCTCTTGCCCTCACGCACTGTAAATGATTAACTCAACACAGTCAGCCGCGAAGACAACCTAGGCTTCACTGAACCGAAACGAGTATGCAGGTTTATCGCTTAACCACTGCATCAAACAACACGAGTTAACACAGAAAAGCCTTACCCCAGTCTAGCATTACCTAGACTAGCAGAAAACAGGAATAATAATAACACACAGGGAAATGCATATACAAGTGCAACAAACATACATCAATCCTATTCTAAGTTAACCCTTCCAAAATAGGCTATCTAATAGGCAAGTATCTTGTGAGAACTCAAGCGATAATACGTTGGCTGACTAGCTCTGCACCAACGGGACCATGGAAGTTAAACAGGCAGGGAAAAGAGGAGATAAGAATGTAAGGTAGTAGAGAAAGTTCACATCAGTCAGAAGAATATATATAGTTAGCAAGGGAAATGAGAAGTCGCTCTGCCTAATGAGTTCTGATGAAAAAATGGCTAGACTTCCCTTTTTATACCCGGCCCTCTAGTGAGCCCAACGTGAACTACTAAGGACCGCCCACTGACAACCAATACGTAATTTCTCTCTCTCCTCTGGGATAGACAAAGGCTCCCCTAGAACTGAGGGGAGGGGGGAGTGCTAGTGAGTTAGTCCCACCTCCCGCATGGTGCAGCCACTGACCCCCAACGGTGGCTGTTTCTCTTCCCATCATTACAAATAAGTTTTACACACAATACTTATAACTAATGATATAAAATAGAACTCGTTGACTCAGATGAAAACAAAATACATATTCATAATACTTATAGTACAACGGCTCACATGAACTAAGTTAGGAAACTCTACATAGACTACAGCCAAAGTTCCTGCCCTGACGATCCTAGCGAGAGTGGGGCATGACTAGGCGTTCTGTACAGCATGCTCACACTGGACATGCGTCACACCTCCCCCAAGATTTTACTTGCTCAACCCTGAGCTAAAATCTGACAAACACAGAACCCCATCAAGCCCCTCACACCCAGCGACCGCATGGCACTAAAACAAAGCTGAGTTTATCACCAAAACACATCTTATTATAAAAAAAAATTCACATTTTATAACTCCTCCCAACAATAGCAAAAAGACACAATATCATGCTCCCAGAGCGAGCTTACAGCAGCTCAGCCGTTTGATAGTTCGTGGACTACTCAAACTCTATAGGCTATGACAAACTTATACGATTACCTATATCAAAAGAAAGAGTTTTTATATGATTTGTATATTTTAATATGTTTTTCCCGGCTGCACTATAAGGACAGCCTATTTTCCTCCACTCAAACCCACACACCTGTGATAGCCTACGACTGATCATCCACCCTTGATAAACAATCCGCGATCACATTGTCACATCCAGCAATATGACGGATGTCCAGGTTATACTCCTGCAACATCAAAGACCACCTGGTCAGTCTCATATTGCGATTGTGAAATTGATGCAGGAATCTCAAAGGGTGATGATCAGTGTAGATAACCACGACTGGGCCATAGGCTGGAACATACACCTCGAAGTGCCTGAGCGACAGCACAATCGCCAGTCATTCCTTTTCTATTGTAGAATAGTTCTTTTGTGCAGCATTGAACTTCTTAGAAAAGAAACTTACTGGGTGTTCCACACCTTCATTGTCTGTCTGTAGCAAGACGGCACCAGCCCCTACACCACTAGCATCTGTTGCCAGCTGAAAAGGCCTGTTAAAGTCTGGGGCCCTGAGTATCGGGTGAGTACATAGCAAATGTTTCACCAAAGTGAAAGCCTTTTCACACTCAGGTGCCCACAAAAACTTTTTGTCTTTAGATAACAAATCTGTGAGAGGTGCCAACACCATTGAGTAACCTTTTATGAAGCGTCTGTAGTAGCCTATCATACCCAAGAATCTCATAATCTGCTTCTTGGTTGTTGGGTGCGGAAATTTATTGATAGCCTGTACCTTGTTCTGAGGAGGGCACACCTGTCCCCTTCTCACTACAAACCCAAGGTACTGCACCGTGGCTTTTACAAAGTCACACTTTGCCAAATTTACTACCAGACCTGCTTCACTAAGTTTCCGGAACAAGGTCTCAAGGTGCTCACAATGGCTCTCAAAGTCGTCATCATAAATGATTACATCGTCCAAATATACGGTGCAATTTGGAATGTCCTTTACAATTTCATTCATCAGGTTCTGAAACGTTGCTGGTGCATTCTTAAGTCCATAAGGCATAACATTGCACCGGTAGGTACTCCCGTCCACAACAAAACCACATACCTCTTTAGCACGCTCGGACAAAGGTACTTGCCAGTAACCTTTTACTAAATCTACTTTAGACAAAAAACGAGCATTACCAATTTTGTCAACTCTATCATCAACCCGAGGAAGAGGATATGGGTTAGTTGGAGTCAAACCGTTTAACCTACGGAAATCAATACAAAAGCGTACCTTGCCATCTGGCTTAGGCTGCAGTGTTACGGGGGAAGTCCACTTAACTGTGCCTTTCTCTATCAACCCTCTACCGAGCATATACTCCAACTCATCCCTCAGAGCTGGTAGTTTTATGGGGGGCACACGGTACGGGATTAACTTAAAGGGTAGATGGTCCCCCACGTCAACATCATGCATAGCCTGAGTAGTGAGGCCTGGGTGTTCAGCAAATACAGTGGGGTATGAACCGAACAACTGACGGATAGCATCAAATTGCGGCTCAGGCAAATGAGCTATAGCCTCGTCAGCCCTAAGGCTCGAGTTCCCCGCCCACTGATCCGCTGAAACATGTTGATCCCAGCTATCCTCCTCTGAAGCTTGACTGTCCCCCTCTCCTTCTCCACCACGGCCGCAACAAGCCAACACAGGGACAGTGAGAGGCTCAGAGGGGCGCCTCACATACTCTTTAATAAGGTTCACGTGACATAACTAGTTCTTTTTCCTCCTGTCTGGAGTGGCAACAAGGTAATCTAAGTCTGAAATTTTTTCTACAATTTTATAAGGTCCAGTGTACTTCGCAGAGAGGGGGTTACCAACCAAAGGCAACAAAATTAATACCTCTTGTCCTACAGTGAACTTCCGGAGCCTCACTTTGCGATCATTCCTGTCCTTCATCAAAGCTTGTGATTCTGTCAAATTTCTACCTGCCATCTCCAGACTCTTAAGCATGCGCTCACGGCTTTCAAGCACATACTTTAATAATGGACAAGGCTGCACAGTCTCCTCCCAAATTTCTTTCAGCATGTTAAGGGGGCCCCTGACACGGTGTCCAAAAATCAGCTCGTTTGGACTAAATCCCAGGCTCTCACCAGGTACCTCCCGAGCAGCAAACAGCACATAAGGCAATCCAAGATCCCAATCCATACCGTTGTCAGCACAATAACACCTGAGCATGCTTTTAAGTGTAGCATGCCACCGCTCAAGCACCCCTTGATGTCCTGCCAGTGGTATGTCATGCGCCAACCTCAGTAGGCTATCCCTGCACTCCCGTGGCACCACCAACTGGTCCACTACTCCGGACCCTTTTTGCCAACTACGTTTAGGGTCTTGAAAACGCCTATAGAGGATGCCTTCTAAATACAAAAAATCTCCTGGCTGTGCATCGCCGTCCTCGTCGAGCTCTACAGCTCCATTAGCACACATTTGGAGCTCAGGGTCCTCTAGTTGCAACCGACGTATATCTGAGGGTGCCAAGCGATCTAACTGCTCCCGGAGCAATGCATGACCTTCCCCGATACTGGGCTGCTCTCTCTGTCTCTCTCGATGTACATAACGTTGCTGTCGTGGAGACTTGTCATGCCCAGCCTCGTCACTCTCGATGACAGGCCCAGGGGCTACTCCAATTAAGTAATGGTGCTAATACTGAATCACCCAGGAGAGTCGCCGAGTCAAAACTCTTAAAACCAACTCCAGCTTTAGCCTCCTCCTGTTGATCGTTCCTCCGCTGGTCTGAAGACGGAGGACTAGGCTGTGACACTTTAGCTGCCCGAGCTCGGGTGACAACACACGCCATGGGTTGTGTCTGGCACCGCTCGACCCACTCTTGCTCTTCCCTACTCACGTCGGCCGGCCTCTCGGCAACGACTAAGGGTAGAACCTCAGAAGCGGGCATTGCAAAGTCGTTGCCGAGAAGAAGGTCGACGCCCTCCACTGGCAGTTTCTCCACAATCCCGACATCCAATTCACGTGCCACACCATCCACCTCCAACCGCACCAGCGGGTATGACCGAGTTGCATTAATACCCTGCACCACTACCACCCGAGCCGCGTTTATAGGGTAGCCAGTCAAGTTTTTCATCAGAGTCTGGGAAGGACCTGTATCACGCAAGACCTCTACTCCATGCTTGCGCCCCGCCCACATCACGCAACCCTGCCCTCTATGGTCGCAAAAAACATCCTGAGCAGGGTTCGAGCCTCCCAGGTGCTTCTGCATTGGCTGTGCCTCAGCCTCTGACGAACTGCCCCGGGCAAACTCAGATGACTTCGGAGACACACCAATGTTGCAGGCCAAAGACACAGCTGCTGTAGGTGGTTTGCTAGGAAAGACTCTTGCAAAGTGCCCCTTTTTATGACAATGATAACACTCCAACTCCCCTTGGTACTGGGAAGGGCCCAGCCCCTTCTTAAATGGGACGGTGCTAGTCTTGTGGTCAGTCTTGGTATCATGGCTCTTGTACTTGTTTGCATAAGGTATATCACTAACTCGGGGGGGTGGGGCGTCACGCCCCTTGTTACCTGCCTCACTACGCTGGGCAGACCCGCACCCACGAATTAGTGATAGCCGGAGGTCAGCCATCTCAGCTGCCTCCTGTAGAGTTTTTGGGTTCTTTTCTTTAATAGTTAAAGTCATTTCTGCACCAGTACACTTATAAAACTGCTCGAGCAGAAACAGCTCAGTCAACTGTTCTGCCGTCTCAGCTTTCTCAGAACGTGTCCAGTTGTTAAGTGCATCTTTTAAGTCCCGGGCATGTTCAAGAAAGGTCGCCTCCCTAGTCTTTGTAACACCCCGAAACTTCAATCGATATGTTTCCGGTTGCAACTCGTAATGCCCGTAGGACAGCTCTCTTCAATTCTGGGTAGTCAATGCAAGACTCTAAAGGCAGTGCATCATAAGCCTTCAGACCCTTACCCGTAAGTCTTGAGGAGACTAGAGCTGCCCACTTCTCTTCAGGCCAATTATGCTCCCTACACTTCTTCTCAAAACGATTAAAAAATTCTGTGACTTCAGTTTCACTAAATACCGGCACCAATTTGACTAATTGGGCCAAGGAATGTTCTCTTACTTGGCCCTCACGGCCCATCCGAGTCCCTGTCGACTCTGCACGAGTCTTATCTAAATCTAATTTAACACAATATTTCTCTGAGTCATACCTAAGCTCAGCCTCATGCCTCCTGGTCTCATCCTCTTGCCTCCTAACCTCAATCTCATGCCTCCTAGTCTCATTCTCCTGCTTCCTAGCCTCAATCTTAGCAAGCTCAAGTCTAAATACCATATCTGAAGACAGGCAGGAAGAGGGAGCTGCCACTACTGAAGGAGGGGGGGCAAAAACTGGGGAACCACCATCTGCACCACCCGAGGGCACTCCAATCTGCCAATTCTCATCCCTCTGTGGGAGAGTGCTAACCTCCGGTAACTGAGTGGACGGCACTGTGGGAGTCGAGTGAGAGGGGATCTGGGGAGGAACCCCCCCAAACGCCCTCTCTTCCGAAACCCCATGTCGCCCACGCAACACCCAGGAATTCAGCTCCCCCTTGAACATCCCTACTACATCAAAGTAAAACAAACCCGAAAGAATTCTATAGTTATATCAGAAAGAAAAAAGTAGTTACTTCAACTGTTGGATCGTTAGTCGATGAAAATGGAGAATACACCAAAGACGAAGAACAAATGAGTAATGCCCTCAATACCTTCTTTGCATCAGTTTTTAACCCTTATTTAGCGGCGAGCAACATAAGTCGAGTTAAATAAAGCTGGACTATGTGGCGGCGCTCGACATAGGTCGAGTGGCAATTTCAGCACGTAATGTGGCTGAGAGAGAGAGACAAGTGGTGGCAGGAGACTAGCGAGCGTATGACTGCTCCAGACCACCGCGGCGAACCTACTGACACAAATCTCAGCTCCCTCCTCCCTCTCTCACTCGCTACATACTCAATTATGTACTGAAAGTACCGAATTACCTGCTTTTTGCACTCGCGTTGCACGGTTATTGCAGGAAAACTATCCATCATACAAGGATCGTTATGCTGTCATTCGAAAGCTCTGTTTATGCCCTTTCAGGGATAGGTACTTGTTTTACGTTCTGGGTCTTATTTAGGCATGAAAATGATCACGTAAACAGCCCTATTTTGGCTAAAAACACCCCGCTGTGCGGTACACATAAATAAACCGCATAGGCCGCTCGTAAGGTGTTAAAACAGAAGACCTCACTGATATCCCTACACCATCGCCGATTCAGATTGATAATTCAGATGTTTTAAGCAATATCACCGTTACAGAGAGAGAAGTATTGAATTGTTTAGATAAACTCAAGGTAAATAAAACGCCTGGACCTGATACAATCTCGCCTAGAGTTCTAAAGGAAGCTAAGGATGAGCTCTCTAAACCACTGACATTACTATTCAATAAATCCTTGCAGTCTGGAACTATGCCCGATCAGTGGAAGCTAGCCAACGTAACACCGATGTTAAAAAAAGGCAGCAAATCCCTATCCAGTAACTATCGTCCAATTAGCTTAACCTCAGTTGTATGTAAAATGCTAGAAACGGTCATACGAGACAGACTCGTAAATCACTTAGAGGAAAATAACATACTTAAAGATACTCAACACGGCTTTCGTAAAAAACGTTCCTGTTTAACAAACCTCTTAGACTTCTTCCACGATATCCTCAACCTCTACGATGAGAGTAAAGCTGTAGATATTATATACCTTGATTTTCAAAAGGCCTTTGACAAAGTTCCCCACAAACGTTTACTGCTAAAACTAAAAGCGCATGGAATACAAGACGGTGTGTTGAAATGGATAGAAAATTGGCTCAGCGACAGAAAGCAAAGAGTAGTCATAAACGGTAAGGCATCAAAATGGACCAATGTAAGTAGCGGGGTACCCCAGGGATCGGTACTAGGACCAATTCTCTTTCTAATTTACATCAACGACATAGATGAGGGTCTCACCTGTACAATCTCAAAATTTGCTGACGATACAAAAATTGCAAATAGCGTACTCTCAAAAGAACAAGTTGACGATATGCAACACAATCTAGATAAATTGTCATGTTGGGCCCAAATTTGGCAAATTCGAGTTTCAATGCGGATAAATGTAAAGTACTACATATCGGATACCTAAATGAGAAAGCAAACTATTCGATGAATGGCACTCAGCTTAAGAATGTAAACAGAGAAACCGATCTGGGAGTAACAATATCGAGTAACCTAAAACCGAGTCAACAATGTTCAGAAGTTGTTAAGAAGGCAAACAAAATAATTGGCTTTATAGGCAGGTCATTTGAGCATAAATCCAAAGAAGTTATCCTAACCCTTTACAATTCCTTAGTCCGCCCTCTTCTGGAATACTGCGTTCAATCCTGGTGCCCTTATTACCAAAAAGATATAAACAAGCTAGAACGAGTTCAACGTAGATTTACCAAAATGATACCTAGCCTAAAGAACAAACCATACGAAGAGCGTCTTAGAGAATTAAATCTATTTCCTTTAACCCAGCGCAGATTAAGAGGCGACTTACTTCAAGTGTTCAAAATCATCAAAGGCATCGACAATATGAACTGTAGTAAGTACTTCACTATCGACCAATCTAATTACACGCGGGGAAACGGTTGCAAAATTATTGGTAAATCTTTTAACTCGCACGAATCTAAGAATTTCTTCTTCAATCGAGTTGTCAACTTGTGGAATGGGCTTCCCCGAAACGTTATAGACTGCATCACCGTTGATTCATTTAAACTCCGCCTAGACAAATATCTCGCATCAAACCCGCGACTGACTGCGTTTGTAAATGAATAACTTTATTTTATCCTCCCCTCAGTTACTAACCCATCTGTCCCCTACTAACTTCCTAATCCTGCCACGGACATTAGTTCCAGGGCAGTAATTCCCTTTCCAATGTTCCCTTACCCACTCTAAACCACTGTTTGGACACTTGATCCTCAGTGTTTTGGAGGACAAGCAACCTAGAAGGGTCACTAGATCTGTTGTTGCTTGATTTCCTTTGTACTCCTTTGTACTTTGTACATTGGAAATGCCCAAAACCTTGGCTATCCGGTGCAAGCCACAAAAATCCACCCCAGTCAGCCTCTCCTCCGTCACGTGGTACCGCTTACTCACAAAAACTCTAGCATCCTCCTCACTGGTTACTAACAGCACACCTTCAAATGACATCTCTCGCTCATCGTCAGTGCTAATGCACGACGTACTGAAGTCCACACAAAAATTCTCGAGACAAAAGTGTTAAACTTCCTATGCAAGCACTAATTACTAAATTAACTGGAGTCTGTTAAATGCTTTACTAATTGCCATACAAAAAAAATATTCTTCAATATGCACGCTAAAATACAAACAAACAAATGTTGTACAACTCTGCAAAAAATTATACTGTTCACAAAATCCTAAGCAAGGTCGCCATTTGTTACGAACTGGCACTCGGGTACACAAGGCCTCTCAATCAGGACTCTAATACGGCTCGCTGCCACAACGGAAACACACGATCCCAACCCCTGAGTACTGCCAGCCGAACAAAAAACACCATTACCCTCCAGAGTTCAATCTGCTATAACGGGGTATACAAGAACTCGGTACTAGTGTTCAACAACAGACTAATAAAGAGACAGCAATTCTCTAGTCTGGTCAACAATCAAACAAAGAAGTAAGAAACAACAACACCAAAGAATAGTGTTGGCCGAAGCCGAAGTAATCCACCCTTGACTAAGAACTTAAGAAGTCCTCCACCCTCTACTTCGGATCGGCACTATTAGGTTACGTTAATTAATAGTCCTTAAGCATCGAGCAAGGAATCTTCTGAAAACACTTAGATGCTTCTCGGATGCTCGTAAGAAGTACGTATCGGATTTTGAACAGTAATTCAATAAGCAAAAACACTGGCAATTAAATACTATTAAAGGTTTAAATTGGCATAAGAATAATTAAAAGAATATGCAATAGTAAATGGCAAACATTAAAGAGAAGTACTCCGCAAATGCAACGGCAATAGCCTACTCGGATTGTGCTCGTGGGCCACTAATCACTAAAGTAGCCAAGCTTGCAACACATGAAATCAATAGTGCATAAACAATATCATACATAAGGAAAGCTTCAATACTATTCTGTATCTACTAATCGAGTAAAGTCTAGCTGGGGTACTGTGGGCAAAAGGTAGCAGTGACTGAGCAAAAACGGCTCGTAGCCTAGCGAAGTCCTCACAACTGTTTAAAGTTATTACGTTAAAACTAACAAGTGCACTTTGAGAAATCCAGATCCCTTGTATCTGGTTTTCTCCCGGCTCCTTGACAAAGTAAAAACAAACTGTTAATAAAATACAGGGTGGTTAGGCTCTTGCCCTCACGCACTGTAAATGATTAACTCAACACAGTCAGCCGCGAAGACAACCTAGGCTTCACTGAACCGAAACGAGTATGCAGGTTTATCGCTTAACCACTGCATCAAACAACAACTCGTAACACAGAAAAGCCTTACCCCAGTCTAGCATTACCTAGACTAGCAGAAAACAGGAATAATAATAATAACACACAGGGAAATGCATATACAAGTGCAACAAACATACATCAATCCTATTCTAAGTTAACCCTTCCAAAATAGGCTATCTAATAGGCAAGTATCTCGTGAGAACTCAAGCGATAATACGTTGGCTGACTAGCTCTGCACCAACGGGACAATGGAAGTTAAACAGGCAGGGAAAAGAGGAGATAAGAATGTAAGGTAGTAGAGAAAGTTCACATCAGTCAGAAGAATATATATAGTTAGCAAGGGAAATGAGAAGTCGCTCTGCCTAATGAGTTCTGATGAAAAAATGGCTAGACTTCCCTTTTTATACCCGGCCCTCTAGTGAGCCCAACGTGAACTACTAAGGACCGCCCACTGACAACCATTACGTAATTTCTCTCTCTCCTCTGGGATAGACAAAGGCTCCCCTAGCACTGAGGGGAGGGGGAGTGCTAGTGAGTTAGGCCCACCTCCCGCATGGCGCACCCACTGACCCCCAACGGTGGCTGTTTCTCTTCCCATCATTACAAATAAGTTTTACACACAATACTTATAACTAATGATATAAAATAGAACTCGTTGACTCAGATGAAAACAAAATACATATTCATAATACTTATAGTACAACGGCTCACATGAACTAAGTTAGGAAACTCTACATAGACTACAGCCAAAGTTCCTGCCCTGACGATCCTAGCGAGAGTGGGGCATGACTAGGCGTTCTGTACAGCATGCTCACACTGGACATGCGTCACAGATAGGCTATGGCCCTCTCACACCACAGCGCTGTGCTCGCAAAGTAAACCCACCCGAAGACAACTTAGGCTCCCACAGTACCTGTCGATGTCGTGCAGGGCTTAGCTAACACTGCACACATCGGAGACAACGACACAGTAACCTTACCCCTAGTCTAGCTTTAGATAACCAAGCAGAATCACTCAACACCTTGCCAGGGAGACATATACCGGTCTACAACCTTCCCGAGAGAGGACACATACGGAAAAGTCCGTCTCTCTAACCTCAATAAAGCATAATACCTCCTTAACCCGTACAGCCCCAGCGACGCGCCTGACGCGTCGGCGATGTATGTAACGCACAGCCCCAGAGACGCGCCTGGCTCGTCACCCTAATTGCGCCGACCGTAACCTCAGGTGTAGCCACTCAAGAGGGCTCAGATTTGTATGGGAACTGTGTACGTATCCCACGCAACCGTGCCGATGGTTGAAAACTCTCAAAGTCCACGTGCGTGCGCGCAATAACCTGGTTTTTTTGGGATAATTGCCTTCAATTTTTTACTCTTGTAAAATCCGTTTTCGGGGGCTCTGTAGGACCATTTTTTAAGCTTTGTGAGCGGTTTTTCGTGTTTTTTCCTTCATTCCTAACCCATTCGCTATTGTTTCTGGAATAAAACCATTTTTTGAAAACCGGCCGGGTTCTGGTGCGCAAACATTACAAAACTAGCCGGGGCTCCACGGGTTAACCTAATACATGGAAATATCTGAGAGCTCCGCGTACAATACGACTGGTCGACGGTGAACGTCTATGCTGAAACCAGAAGGGATGTTGAGTTTAATAAAGATTAGAGAATGAGAAAGGAGAAGTCGAGAGAGAGAAATAATATGCAAAGTGGCGAGTATGGGGGACAGAATTGCAAAGGATGTAGGCGATACGCATGTCAGGCAAGCTCTGAGCTGGTAAAGAACACGAGGCTGCGATGGGAAGGGACTAGTTGACCACCCGGCCGCCAACGCCGTCAGCGCCCAAGCGAGCCGCATCATAGCTCACCCCGCTGCCAGGTGTACTCCCTCACCCTCTCTCGCTCGCCTCCCACATAAGCAACATTTATATTATAGCGAATATAAAATATAAGGCGCGGTCACAGACCAAAACAAAGACCATTTCTAGACTGTCTGTGGCAACACGACACTAATTAAATAAAGCAGATCATTCTAGGACAACTGTACATCAATCCCCCCATCCTGGCGAGCGCTAGCGAGCTGCAATGCCCCACGCAACCATTCTGCTAACGCCGGGAGGCGTCACAAGACATACTTATACTGTATACATACATGACTATAGTGCATTGTTATGTGTGTGATTAGTTTGTTTCCAGAGACATACTTACACTGTATATATACAAGACTATAGTGCGTTGTTATGTGTGTGATTAGTTTGTTTCCAGAGACATACTTATACTGTATATATACATGACTATAGTGCGTTGTTATGTGTGTGATTAGTTTGTTTCCAGAGACATACTTATACTGTATATATACATGAATATAGTGCGTTGTTATGCGTGTGATTAATTTGTTTCCAGAGACATACTTATACTGTATATATACATGACTATAGTGCGTTGTTACGTGTGTGATTAGTTTGTTTCCAGAGACATACTTATACTGTATATATACATGACTATAGTGCGTGGTTATGTGTGTGATTAGTTTGTTTCCAGAGACGTACTTATACTGTATATATATATGACTATAGTGCGTTGTTATGTGTGTGATTAGTTTGTTTCCAGAGACATACTTATACTGTATATACATGACTATAGTGCGTTGTTATGTGTGTGATTAGTTTGTTTCCAGAGACATACTTATACTGTATATATACATGACTATAGTGCGTTATGTGTGTGATTAGATTGGTTTCCAGAGACATACTTATACTGTATATATACATGACTATAGTGCGTTGTTATGTGTTTGATAAGTTTGTTTCCCGTGACATACTGTTACTGTATATATACATGACTATAGTGCGTTGTTATGTGTGTGATTAGTTTGTTTCCAGAGACATACTTATACTGTATATATACATGACTATAGTGCGTTGTTATGTGTGTGATTTGTTTGTTTCCAGAGACATACTTATACTGTATACATACATGACTATAGTGCGTTGTTATGCGTGTGATTAGTTTGTTTTCAGAGACATACTTATACTGTATATATACATGACTATAGTGCGTTGTTATGTGCGTGATTAGTTTGTTTCCAGAGACATACTTATACTGTATATATACATGACTATAGTGCGTTGTTATGTGTGTGATTAGTTTGTTTCCAGAGACATACTTATACTGTATATATACATGACTACAGTGCGTTGTTATGTGTGTGATTAGTTTGTTTCCAGAGACATACTTATACTGTATATATACATGACTATAGTGCGTTGTTTTGTGTGTGATTAGTTTGTTTCCAGAGAGATACTTATACTGTATACATTGTTACGTATCTTGATCCTCAAGTGGTTAACTTGATGAATCTAGATAGCACAGAGATATATATTAAGGTATCAGTCAGCTGAAGGCAAAACAAAAGTAAAATCTAATAAAATTATTTCCTGTTGATGCTTCCTTTCCTTTTGGATCTTAGGACTTAGTATCCTTTATTGACTGATACTCTTTAATTATGAAAAATACTGAAACTAATTAAAGTCCTGTAGTATTTATAAAGAATTATTATTTAACCGAAGCTTAGTAGGCTATGGTTATGAACCGAAGAAGTTATATCTAAAGGACTATTAATTCTATAAAAAGTCTTGAAAGATAAATATTAAAGTAAGAATATTTCTGTCTCTTACCCTTTTTCAAATGAATAGATAGTTTTCTTATATGTCCTTTTATTTATATTTAATGTAATTATTCTTGGTTCTTGTCTTACGTTAATAGTATTATATTATTATTATCATCATGATTAATATCAAAGATTTCTTAACCACGTAACATTGAGGTTTGATTATGAGTAAATTAAGTTACAGGATCGCTTCATAGATTCGATTCAGGTCTCACTCAAATAATATGAAAAGCAAAAATAATATTTTGAAGCTAAAAGAATTTTCTTCAGCTTAGGAAATCACTAGAAGTAACATTAAAACAGCCATGTTAGTCTAAGGCGATATTACTAATATGAGACTATAGTATCACCGTACTAAGCACCGTTAAGCAATGTAAGCTTAATTAAAAGAAAATGAAAGAACTCGTAAGTATTAATATAAAACAATAGTATTACTTTCATCATAACCCAATTACTTAAAGAGTTGCTTTAGTCCACAAGTTAATTCCCAATCAAATAGTTAAGCACATAATAGTAGCGTTAACGTTAATTCCCAATCACATATCTCACTAACCAACATAACGTAAGTGTTTACACGGAACACACTTAACACACACTTATATAATCTGACTGACAGTCACAATCCCATTATAATACTTCACCCCGTCTTCCTCCAGCTGCAAGTTCACCTTCCCCAACTCCAAATGAGACTGATTTGAATGCCCACTACTCGGGTCTTATATACTAAACAATGATGGTGTAAGAACGAATCAGGAGGCGAGTGATGGTGCGCGCCCCTGTCATAGCTCCTCGAGTTGCATAGCAGGTGCATGGTCCAATGGGGTCTCCTGGCGTCGATCATACGTCATAGCGTCGGGTCATCAAGTAGTTTGCAGGGTCCCCTATGATGCACGCAGGTGTGAAGGCTTGTTTGCTGGTATGCGGACGAGCTGGTTTCCCACTCGCTAGTTCGCTCGCTAGTCTGCTTCGCCGCTTGGGTAGTTTGACACTCCTTCAACTCTAATTCTAACTCTTAAATTAACATACAGGGCATACACATACTTATACTGTATATATACATGACTATAGTGCGTTGTTATGTGTGTGATTAGTTTGTTTCCAGAGACATACTTATACTGTATATATATGTGACTATAGTGCGTTGTTATGTGTGTGATTAGTTTGTTTCCAGAGACATACTTATACTGTATATATACATGACTGTAGTGCGTTGTTATATGTGTGATTAGTTTGTTTCCAGAGAGATACTTATACTGTATATATACATGACTATAGTGCGTTGTTAGGTGTGTGATTAGTTTGTCTCCAGAGACATACTTATACTGTATATATACATGACTATAGTGCGTTGTTTTGTGTGTGATTAGTTTGTTTCCAGAGACATACTTATACTGTATACATTGTTACGTATCTTGATCCTCAAGTGGTTAACTTGATGAATCTAGATAGCACAGAGATATATATTAAGGTATCAGTCAACTGAAGGCAAAACAAAAGTAAAATCTAATAAAATTATTTCCTGTTGTTGCTTCCTTTCCTTTTGGATCTTCGGACTTAGTATCCTTTATTGACTGATACTCTTTAATTATGAACAATACTGAAACTAATTAAAGTCATGTCGTATTTATAAAGAATTATTATTTAACCGAAGCTTAGTAGGCTATGTTTATGAACCGAAGAAGTTATATCTAAAGAAGGACTATTAATTCTATAAAAAGTCTTGAAAGATAAATATTAAAGTAAGAATATTTCTGTCTCTTACCCTTTTTTAAATGAATAGATAGTTTTCTTATATGTCCTTTTATTTATATTTAATGTAATTATTCTTGGTTCTTGTCTTACGTTAATAGTATTATATTATTATTATCATCAGGATTAATATCAGTCACATAAAAAGTTAGATATATATTTAATAATTAGTTAAATGTATTTCTTAACCACGTAACATTGAGGTTTGATTATGAGTAAATTAAGTTACAGGATCGCTTCAGATTCGATTCAGGTCTCACTCAAATAATATGAAAAGCAAAAATAATATTTTGAAGCTAAAAGAATTTACTTCAGCTTAGGAAATCACTAGAAGTAACATTAAAACAGCCATGTTAGTCTAAGGCGATATTACTAATATGAGACAATAGTATCACCGTACTAAGCACCGTTAAGCAATGTAAGCTTAATTAAAAGAAAATGAAAGAACTCGTAAGTATTAATATAAAACAATAGTATTACTTTCATCATAACCCAATTACTTAAAGAGTTCCTTTTGTCCACAAGTTAGTCAACTAAAATAGTTAAGTACATAATAATAGCGTTAACATTAATTCCCAATCAAATAGTTAAGTACATAAATAGTAGCGTTAACGTTAATTCGCAATCAAATAGTTAAGCACATAATAGTAGCGTTAACGTTAATTCCCAATCACATATCTCACTAACCAACAGAACGTAAGTGTTTACACGGAACACACTTATATAATCTGACTGACAGTCACAATCCCATTATAATACTTCACCCCGTCTTCCTCCAGCTGCAAGTTCACCTTCCCCAACTCCAAATGAGACTGATTTGAATGCCCACTACTCGGGTCTTATATACTAAACAATGATGGTGTAAGAACGAATCAGGAGGCGAGTGATGGTGCGCGCCCCTATCATAGCTCCTCGAGTTTCATAGCAGGTGCATGGTCCAATGGGGTCTCCTGGCGTCGATCATACGTCATAGCGTCGGGTCATCGAAGTAGTTTGCAGGGTCCCCTATGACGCACGCAGGTATGAAGGCTTGTTTGCTGGTATGCGGACGAGCTGGTTTCCCACTCGCTAGTTCGCTCGCTAGTCTGCTTCGCCGCTTGGATAGTTTGACACTCCTTCAACTCTAATTATAACTCTTAAATTAACATACAGGGCTCCGTATGTCAGACCTCCCCCCTAGAAAAGAGTTTAAGGAGTATAGTACATAATATTAAACATAATACATAAATAGATTCACCACCAGATTGGCAACAGCAAGATTATAATGAGGATATAATAAGGATATCACCCAAAGTAGGCAACGTCTCCAGGTACCACATTAGAACATAGCCGGAACGTAGCTGGAGCGTTATTCGAACTGCAAGGCATCTCACAGCTGAAGGCTTGACGGCGCACTACTAAAGCATGATATTTATCTCGCTACAAGGGAGAGCTAATTGCCAAAATCCTCTCATTAAGTTAAACTTACTGCTGTATGAGGCCAACCTGGTAAATGCAATCTTTGATCCGTGGCAGTGGGTAGGTATCGTTCTTTGTGACAGCATTAACTTGCCTATAGTCCATACATAACCTATGGCTCCCGTCTGGCTTTGGCACAAGTATGACCGGACTACTCCACTGGCTTAAGGCCCTTTTGATCAGCTTGTTTGACAACATGTAGTCAAGCTCGACCTGCAGTATACTCCTGCGTTGTGGTGAGACACGGTAGGGGGATAGTTTAATGGGAGTTGCATCCTCTACGTCGATGTCGTGCAAGCTCAAAGAAGTGAGCCCTGGAGTATCACGGAACACACTGGGAGACTGAGATAAAACAGAGATTAGTTGGTTCGCTTGATCAGAGGGAAGATGACATAGTTTAGATGGTAATTCCCCCCAAGCTACTGAATTATACTGAAAGTTGGAGAGGCTACATGACAAGTCAAAGTCTGCATGGATACCTTCAGGCTCTGGAACAGTCTGTTGCGGGTCAGTAAGAGAACTGAAGACTTTGTCCGCACCAGGCTGCCCACAGGTCCTGACATTCACTGCCACAGTGGGAGAATCTGGAGGAGAGGAATCAGGGGACCTATGGTAGGGTTTCAACATATTTATATGGAATACTTGCGTGGGCTTTCTCCTGTCTGGGGTAGTTACTAGATAATCGGTAATGCTCACCCTCCGAATGATCTTATATGGGCCCCTGAACTTGGCAGATAAAGGTTGGCCAAAAAGGGGGAGCAGGACCAAAACCTCATCACCGGGCTGAAACTCCCTCTCTCGGGCTTTTCTGTCATACCAGGTCTTCATGGAGCTTTTAGCCACTGTCAAGTTTTGAGCGGCAAACTCACATGAGGATCTCAGCCGGGTTTTGAAATCTGAAACATACTTGAGGAGGTTTTGGTTCCCCACCTGGCCAACTAGGCTGTCCTGCAATAGTTGCAAAGGACCTCTTACCTGGTGACCGAAAACTAGCTCATTAGGGGAAAAACCCAGGGATTCAGTTGGAACCTCACGAGTAGCAAATAAAAGAAAAGGTACCCCCTTATCCCACTCAACTCCGGTCTCTGTACAATACTTACGTAACATTCCCTTTAATGTCTGATGATATCGTTCGAGAACCCCTTGACTCTCTGGGTGGTAGGTCCTAGACTTAACATGCTCGATACCCAACTCCTTCAGGGACTGCTGAAAAATGTTAGAGGTAAAATTAGTTCCTTGATCACTTTGCACCTCATGGGGAAAACCCATTCTGGTGAAGAATTTGAGCAGTTCCTTTATGACAGTTGGAGCAGAGGTAGTCCTTAAGGGTATAGCCTCTGGGTAGCGAGTTGCCATGTCCATGATAGTTAATAAATAAATGTTACCTTGGGAAGTCTTAGGCAATGGGCCTACAATGTCCACTACCACCCGAGTAAAAGGATTCTCGAAAACGGGCAAGGGCACCAGAGGATGTACAGGCACCTTCTGATTGGGTTTTCCTGTCATCTGGCAAGTGTGACACACTCTACAAAACTCCACTACATCTGCACGCATTCCTGGCCAGTAAAAGTGGGCTCTGATTCTGTCTAGAGTTTTTCTCACACCTAGGTGTCCTGCCAATGGTATACAATGTGCCATTTCCATGATATCTCTACGACAAGGTTTGGGGACTACTACTTGATGGACGTCCCAAGCCCCGTCATCAATTGGTCTGTGTGGCTGTCTCCATCTACACCACAATACTCCTCCTTTGAGGTAGAAACATTCACCACCCTCCTTCTCACATTCCTCTTCACTCACGGGCCTGGCAGCTAACTCCTTGCATTCACTATCATCTCTCTGTAGCTCTACCAGGCCACTAGGACAATTTGGAGGGGTTTCAGGGTCATCGTTAGGGTCAAGATGAGCCATAACGGTGTCGGATAAATCCACCTCAGTCACATCATCAGGCACAGTTGGAGCGTCATTCACACTCTCATCATCCCTTTCATCAACTCTTACATTCGGTACATTTCTGTCTGAGGGAACTGCTACTTGAGACATTGAACGTGTGACAGCACACACAGGGAAAACTGTTGGCATCTCCTTGTCGAGCTCACCGGTTAGTGGCTCGTTAACAGGGGAAAGTGACAAAATGGGGTCTGGTCGGACCTTCTCACCTGCTACATCATTCCCCAAAAGGAGTGTTACCCCAGGCACAGGGATATCTTGGGACCTACACAAAGCTATGGTGGCCTCACCCTGCAGTAACTCACATTCAATTTCGCCTTTTACCAAGTGTGCATAACATTGGCCTCCAGCACCTGTCATTACAACTGGTTCGCCAGGTGGGCACTCAGTGTAAGGATTCACCATGAGGGTGCTAGTAGAACCTGTGTCTCTCAGAATGTTTACCTCATGCATACAACCATTTAATCTCACGTTGCCAGATGAAATAAAGGGACGGTAACTGTCCTGCACTGATGGTGAAATTATTATTGGCTTAACCCTAGTGGGTTGCACCACACATGCTACTACACCCCTGTCTAGATGATTTACGTTAGCTGCTAGGTACTCCTTCTGTTGGGAGTCCTGTATTAAAGGAACTTTTGGTGCTAGGTACTCCTTCTGTCGGGAGTCCTGCATTAAAGGAACTTTTGGTGCTAGGTACTCCTTCTGTCGGGAGCCCTGCATTAAATGCACATATGGAATTTGAGATACGGCAGCAACTGTCTGCCCCGATCTCTCGGTTTTCTCCTTGGCCCAGCACTGATAAGCTAGGTGGCCTCTCATGCCACAAAAAGTACATACTTTAGGGGATACGGGAACGTTCCCTCTTTGAGCATTACTATTACTTTAGGGCCCACCTCTGTTACCATTCCCCTGAGTCGCATTTTTAGTTGGGGGAACAATTCTATTTTGGATAGCTGGGGAAGACGTTATAGGCTTGTGACTGGGTCTGTCAGATTTGTGATTGGGATACTTAAAATTAGAACTAGAATTATCGTAGGGCTTCTTTCCACGAAATTTGTTGTTGAGCACGTATGTGTCGGCGGCGTCGGCAAGACAATCTACCTTTTTCCCCTTTAAATGATAGGATACAGAAGAATCAATTTTCCATAGGACATTTTCTAACAGGACCAACTCCTTCAGATCGTTGTAGCTTGTGACTTTCTTACTCTTGACCCAATGATTGAAAGTTTTAGTCATGGTCCTGGCAAATACCTTATGGGTTTCTTCTACTTTCTTCTGGTTTTTACGGAAAGATTGCCTGTAAGCCTCAGGCTGCAATTGATAGGGTTTTAGGATAGCTTCTTTGAGATTGTCATAATCCTGCCTAACTTCTGCTACTTCTGACAAATACGTGGCGCGAGCCTGCCCTGTCAAAACGGTTTGTAACATATAAGGCCATTGATCTCTTGTCCACTTCATACCTTCAGCAACTTCCTCAAACAAAACAAAGAAATCCTGCACATTGTCCTCAGTGAAAGGTGGAATGACACTAGTCATAGTCAATCCCAGAGGGGGAGCAATTAAGGGAGCATTTGTATTGACATTTAGTTGAGCCCTACGATATTGATATTCACATTGTTCGGTCGTTGCACTGGCATTTATTCTGGCTAGTTCTATACTTGCGTTGGCTTGTTCGGTATTTATTCTGGCTAGTTCTATTTTTAGTCTGGCTAGTTCCAGTACTTGATCACCGGTCAAACCAGGTGGCAATTGTTCATCAAATTGGCTAGGCTTACTCGGGATCCCACCAACTGCTCCGCCACCCTCCCCGCCTTCTACAGGGAACAGGTGGGTTTTTATGGTCTGAGCCACCTCTACCCTGGACATGTTTGAGACAGTTAACTGGAGATGCGAGGCAAGCACTTTCAGTTCGGATTTTGACAGACAGTCAATATCAGGGGCTGTGGGTTCTGATTCTATGAAAACTCGAGCATCTTAGTCATTAATTAGATTAGGCATGATTAATATTTGATTTTAAGTAGTGAAACGTTAATGAAACTGAGTGAAACTGTATGAAACTAATCCTGGCAAGGTCGCCACTCTTCTGTTACGTATCTTGATCCTCAAGTGGTTAACTTGATGAATCTAGATAGCACAGAGATATATATTAAGGTATCAGTCAACTGAAGGCAAAACAAAAGTAAAATCTAATAAAATTATTTTCTGTTGTTGCTTCCTTTCCTTTTGGATCTTAGGACTTAGTATCCTTTATTGACTGATACTCTTTAATTATGAACAATACTGAAACTAATTAAAGTCATGTAGTATTTATAAAGAATTATTATTTAACCGAAGCTTAGTAGGCTATGGTTATGAACCGAAGAAGTTATATCTAAAGAAGGACTATTAATTCTATAAAAAAGTCTTGAAAGATAAATATTAAAGTAAGAATATTTCTGTCTCTTACCCTTTTTTAAATGAATAGATAGTTTTCTTATATGTCCTTTTATTTATATTTAATGTAATTATTCTTGGTTCTTGTCTTACGTTAATAGTATTATATTATTATTATCATCAGGATTAATATCAAAGTCACATAAAAAGTTAGATATATATTTAATAATTAGTTAAATGTATTTCTTAACCACGTAACATTGAGGATTGATTATGAGTATATTAAGTTACAGGATCGCTTCATAGATTCGATTCAGGTCTCACTCAAATAATATGAAAAGCAAAAATAATATTTTGAAGCTAAAAGAATTTTCTTCAGCTTAGGAAATCACTAGAAGTAACATTAAAATAGCCATGTTAGTCTAAGGCGATATTAATAATATGAGACAATAGTATCACCGTACTAAGCACCGTTAAGCAATGTAAGCTTAATTAAAAGAAAATGAAAGAACTCGTAAGTATTATATATATAAAACAATAGTATTACTTTCATCAAAACCCAATTACTTAAAGAGTTGCTTTAGTCCACAAGTTAGTCAACTAAAATAGTTAAGTACATAATAATAGCGTTAACGTTATTTCCCAATCAAATAGTTAAGTACATATATAGTAGCGTTAACGTTAATTCGCAATCAAATAGTTAAGCACATAAGAGTAGCATTAACGTTAATTCCCAATCACATATCTCACTAACCAACATAACGTAAGTGTTTACACGGAACACACTTAACACACACTTATATAATCTGACTGACAGTCACAATCCCATTATAATACTTCACCCCGTCTTCCTCCAGCTGCAAGTTCACCTTCCCCAACTCCAAATGAGACTGATTTGAATGCCCAATACTCGGGTCTTATATACTAAACAATGATGGTGTAAGAACGAATCAGGAGGCGTGTGATGGTGCGCGCCCCTATCATAGCTCCTCGAGTGGCATAGCAGGTGCATGGTCCAATGGGGTCTCCTGACGTCGATCATACGTCATAGCGTCGGGTCATCGAAGTAGTTTGCAGGGTCCCCTATGACGCACGCAGGTGTGAAGGCTTGTTTGCTGGTATGCGGACGAGCTGGTTTACCACTCGGTAGTTCGCTCGCTAGTCTGCTTCGCCGCTTGGGTAGTTTGACACTCCTTCAACTCTAATTCTAACTCTTAAATTAACATACAGGGCTCCGTATGTCAGAACATACATGACTAGAGTGCGTCGTTATGTGTGTGATTAGTTTGTTTCCAGAGAAATACTTATACTGTATACATACATGACTATAGTGCGTTGTTATGTGTCTGATAAGTTTGTTTCCAGAGACATACTTATACTGTATATATACATGACTATAGTGGGTTGTTATATGTGTGATTAGTTTGTTTCCAGAGACATACTTATACTGTATATATACATGACTATAGTCCGTTGTTATGTGTGTGATTAGTTTGTTTCCAGAGACATACTTATACAGTATATATACATGACTATAGTGCGTTGTTATGTGTGTGATTAGTTTGTTTCCAGAGACATACTTATACTGTATATATACATGACTATAGTGGGTTGTTATATGTGTGATTAGTTTGTTTCCAGAGACATACTTATACTGTATATATATTTGACTATAGTGCATTGTTATGTGTGTGATTAGTTTGTTTCCAGAGACATACTTATACTGTAAATATACATGACAATAGTGCATTGTTATGTGTGTGATTAGTTTGTTTCCAGAGACATACTTATACTGTATATATACATGACTATAGTGGGTTGTTATATGTGTGATTAGTTTGTTTCCAGAGACATACTTATACTGTATATATATTTGACTATAGTGCATTGTTATGTGTGTGATAAGTTTGTTTCCAGAGACATACTTATACTGTAAATATACATGACTATAGTGCATTGTTATGTGTGTGATTAGTTTGTTTCCAGAGACATACTTATACTGTATATAACATGACTATAGTGCGTTGTTATGTGTGTGATTAGTTTGTTTCCAGAGACATACTTATACTGTATATATACATGACTATAGTGCGTTGTTATGTGCGTGATTAATTTGTTTCCAGAGACATACTTATACTGTATATATACATGAATATAGTGCGTTGTTATGTGTGTGATAAGTTTGTTTCCAGAGACATACTTATACTGTATATATACATGACTATAGTGCGTTGTTATGTGTGTGATTAGTTTGTTTCCAGAGACATACTTGTTACGTCCTGGGATATATAAACACTGGGCTCTTTCTATTAGACTAGGTATGCGGCAACAACGGAAAACGCTAGATCCAACCCTTGTCTATAAACCCAGGCAACAAACCACCCTAAACCGTCAAGAGTCCTGCCTTGACAACAAGGTATCCTATGACTCGGTTACAGGGTGCACGCACTATAGACTGCTGATAGTCAAGCAGGCTATTAAGTTGACTTAATTAAGTTGACTTAAAGCTTCAAGGAAAAGATAGATAACGGAATTAAATTGCAGAAACAATTTAATAACAAACTAGAAGAAAGTACATTTAACGTTATGTTAATTAATACAACTAATCACCCCTGCGTGAAAGAAGGTGAAAGCAAACAGTCCTCAAAACATCGTACAGGTAGACAAGATGCAGGTTTCTAAACTGCATGCGGCTACTGTAGGATCTGATGCTTAGCAAAGAAAGTAAGTTACGGATTTAGAGAACTTTTAACTCATAAGCAGGAATAAATACTAGTGATAGGCCATACAGTGTATAATGGCATAGGTATAATAAAGGCAGCAACTCGCAACATAACCACATACAGGTGTGCTTCTCACTCTTAGTCAGGTAAGCCTGCTCGGACAGAGTCTCTAAGCCACACCCTGACTCACAATGCTCACAACAACGGTAAACTGTGGCACAATAACAAGCATGCAGAAATAATAAACCCCTAGCTGTTAATCTGCCAGGTGGCAGAGGTCTAGCCGGAAGGATATAGGCTTCGGATACCCGGGCTGAACCACCTGCTCTAGCCCAGGGACGTTCCCAAGTCTGTGCGCCAAATTACTCTAATTCAAAGGGTGCTCTCTTGAGAGACTCAGATCCTTAGTATCTGACTCTCTCCTGGCGACCCTAAAACAAAAGCAAGACGTGCTAGCGCAGTGCTGAGTGAACTAGGCAAGGGCCCTCACACAACACAACACTAGACACACAGGGACACAGACAAGAAAATGCCCCCAGACTCCCACGGGTATCCTAGTAAAGTCGTGCGGGTCCACAGGACTCGCACCAGCAGACTTTACTTAAAGGATCACAAAAAGCCTCCCCTCCGGTCTAGCCCCTGCTCACCTGCCACAAGAACACACTAGCAAGCATGAAACCACCAAATATGAGACAACAAAAAAGCTTCCTAGGTCTCATTAACAATTACATCTCTGCATAAAGCCCAAAATCCTATCTAATTATCTGAGAGCTCGTCGTTAATACAATAATAGATATAAGGTCTATCAAGGGGATGGGATAATTAAATAGATTGGTGAAGTAGTGGAAGGAAGGCATACAAAGTAAGAGAGAAAGTTTCTAAGAGGGGTTGAGAGGGATAGATATCAAGGGGGTGTTACGACTGGGGTTTAAATATATCAGGGCTCTTATTCATTGGACTAGTAATGGCATAAATGCTTCAACGGAAAGCGCTAGATCCAACCTCTGATGTATATTCCCAGTGAACAAAGAACACAAATACTCTACAGAGTTCTATATGCAATAATAGGCTATCAAACTCTCAATAAATGTGCGTCTACTCTAGGCTTAATGTTATGTGAAAACAGCCTATTACTACCTATAACCGAAGGTGCTTGGTTATGGTATGCAAAGTAAGGTGGTAAGAGAAGTTACAGCTTACGTTACTTTAATCAATAAATGTCAGGCACTCCTGCATGAAAGAAAGTGCACTAAAGTCCTTCAACACTAACAAGGAATCTTCTTTAAATGTTAGATGCTATAAAGATGCTCGTATCGGAAATGGAACCCAAAAAGGCAGGCAGCGGAACAATGCTCGTGCAGGCTATGCACACAAAAAGGCAGAATATATAATGCCGTCGGAGCCAAGAATATCCTAAACACTACAACAATAATAATCGCCACGACACTGCAGTATTCCTATCAACAAAAAGAGCCTAAGTCGTTTGTGTCTCCATACATCAAACTAGGCTGCGAAATACTTGTGTAATCATAAATGGGTATGCATAAAAAGAGTACTTGGTTTAATATACTTAATGTCTACTATGATTGATATAGTCTAGCTAGGGTCAATGATACGAGATACTGGTGCGCATGGCATGCCGCATAGCCTAGTGCAAATCTCAAGTCTGTGCGTCAAATATTACGTTATAGGTAAGGGTAGCTCTCTTGAGAAACCTTAATACCGAAGTATTAAAGCGTTCTCCTGGCGTACCTCAAAGACAAACAACGAGCTTAGAACAGTGCAGAATGGTATAGGCAAAAAGCCCTCATTGGTGCATGGCATGCTCTACTCTCAATGGCACACAGACTAGAATTTACTCGATCAACTCCAGTTCTCAGGTATGTCGTGCAGCTTTTTCCTAAAGCCAGCACTCATAGGAAACAATACCTTATAATGTCAGACCCCTAGTCTAGCATTATCTAATCCAGCAGAACACTGATAATTATAGGAAGCGTTACTAAACAATATGAATGCCAACCAATGCTTCGTGATCAACTTATCTTAACAACTAACATACATGGGTTATATCAGACCTTATCGCACAATACAACTGGCCAGCATGAAGCTGATTTTGCAGAGTTAACCAGAGGGAGTATAATCTTAATAAAAGGTGGTGAAAGATATGAAAAAAGAGAGAGGTAGGCACAGGAAAAGATTCTCAGGTGCAAAGCGGGGACAGGTAGCAAGGGATAAAGATGGATGCGTTCTAGAAACCAGATCTGAGGGAGAAAGTGGCAAGGATCTGTATATATACTCGCACTAGCTCGATCCGCGTGGGAAAAAAGCGGTAACAAGTCCTCTAGCCACTAGTAAAGAAGCAAGCAACGTGGTAAGGACCTCCCTCAACCAACCCCCACGAGGCAGCCAGCCGTGACGTCATCGAGCGGGGCAAAAAAACTGCGCGCCCCCCTCTCATTCTGTTCTACTCTCTCTCTCTCTCCCAGATCCCATCATTACTAGTTAATGATAAAACATATACTTTACAATTAAATATAGAAAGCCTTGACATGGGTGAAAACAAAGAGCCTTTCTGGACTGCCCATGACACGAGCTTTCATATGAAATAAAGCACACTCTAATACATAAACTGTAGCCCCATCCACTGCCCTGGCGATCCTAGCGAGTCACTGTAGGACAAGCCATGCGGTTCTAACGGAGTTGTTAACGTCACACCCCCCCCCAAGATTTTTCTCAGAGGCCCCAAAGCTCACAAAAATCTGATGGTTAAAACCCATGCTATATCTCCACTTCCCATCACCCAGCGGCAGTAAAATATCTGGCACAGTTCTTCAACAAAACATTTTTCAAATTTATAACCCTCCCAAACACCATAGGTTAAATTATATGTAGTTACGCTCCTCAAGAGCGAGCCTCTCTAGCCCAGCATTCTGAGAGGAGTGCAACTCCGAATTACTGCTGTAACATACTGAAAAAATTCAACTATCAAAGAAAGAATTTTTATTTGATTTTTATGTTTTTAATTTGTTTATTTCGGCTGCACTATAGGGGCAAGCCTAGTTTTTTCTTCTATACCAAACGCTCAATTCCTGTTTACGACCCAATACGCTGGGCTACAACCGCGAGCCAACAAGCACCAAGCGCAAAATACTATTCAAACTAAAGCAGGAGGCTACCCGTGTGTCAATCTACCCAGGATCATATGCCCTTGAACAACCATCTGCAACCACGTTGTCCCAACCGGCAATATGGCGTATGTCCAGGTTATATACCAATAACCTTAGTGACCACCTGGTCAGCCTCATATTCCGATTGTGAAACTGGTCCAAGAACTTGAGAGGGTGATGATCTGGGTAAACTACAACGACCGGACCATAGGCTGGAACATAGACCTCGAAATGCCCCAGCGCAAGCACAACCGCCAGCAGCTCCTCCTCGACAACAGAGCAGCTCCCCTGGGCCGAATTGTACTTCTCCGAGCAGAAACTAACAGGATGCTCCAGCCCATCATCGTCCTTTTCCACAAGGACGTCACCAGCCCCCACACCACTAGCCTCCGTTGCTAGTTGGAAAGGTAGGCTAAAGTCAGGGGCCCTGAGGATCGGGTGAGTGCACAACAGGTGTTTTACTTCTCTAAACACCTTCTCACACTCAGGCGCCCGTTTGAACTTCTTATCCTTCCAGTTATCCTCCACCTGAGCTTGACTGTCCCGTTCTCCTTCTCCACCTTGACTGCTAAACGTCATCACAGGCACAGTGAGAGGCTCAGAGGGGTGCCTCCCATACTCCTTCATGGGATTAACATGACATAACTGATTGCGCTTCCGTCTGTCTGGAGTGGCTACCAAGTAATCCAGGTCTGATAGCTCCTCAACCACCCTATAAGGACCAGCGTACTTCGCGGATAAGGGGTGACCTACAAGGGGCAGTAGAATCAACACCTGACCCACGTGAAACTCCCTGAGTTCAACCTTGAGGTCGTACCTGTCCTTCCTGAGGGCCTGAGAGCTAGTCAAATTACGGCCAGCCAACTCCAGATTGCGCAACATCCGTTCTCGACTGTTGAGGACACACTTGAGCATAGAACAAGGTTTTTCTGCGCCCTCCCATACTTCTTCAACCATATGGAGAGGCCCGCTGACACGGTGTCCAAAGACGAGCTCATTAGGGCTGAATCCCAAACTCTCCCCAGGTACCTCCCGCACAGCAAACAAAACACATGGCAGGCCAAGATCCCAATCCTTCCCACTCTCAAAGCAACAACAACGAAGCACAGATTTCAAGGCTGAGTGCCATCGCTCTAACACACCCTGGCTCTCCGGATGGTACGCAGATGACACAACCCCAACAATCTCATGCTGCGGCATTGCTTGAACAAAGAGGCTAGAAGTGAAGTTGGGTCCCTGGACTGACTGACAATCCCCTGCGGGGTAACCATACCGGGAAAAATACACTAGCAAGCTTCGGACCACCGTCTTCGCCGACCCATTTCTCATAGGGTACGCGTCAGGGTACCTCGTCGCTACATCTCCCGACTGTGCATCACTGTCCTCCTTCAACTCTTTCGTCTTTTTAAGCCCATCCTCTGCCTTTTCAGGAACAGTTACTGGGTCTTCTCCAGACTCGAAATGTGGTCCTAATAATGAGTCCCCGAGAAGGTCCGTTGATACTAAACTCTCAACCGCATCAACTTTCAACCCCTTCTCGGTACCATTCCTCCGCTGATCTAAAGATTGCTGACCAGAATGTGACTCCCTGGATGCAGGATCTCCGGTGACAACACACGCCATTGGCTGCACCGGACACTTCTCAACCCACTCCTGCTCCTCCCTACTCACGCCGGCCGGCTTCTCGGCAATGACCAAGGGTGGAGCCTCAGAAGTAGGTCCCGCAAAGTCGTTGCCGAGAAGGAGGTCGACGCCCCCAACAGGTAACTTCTCCACAATTCCTACATCCAGGTCCCGAGTCACACCATAAACTTCCACCTTCATTCTTACAAGCGGGTATGACCTTGTCGCATTAACTCCCTGAACCACAACCACCCGCGCCGTATTGACAGGTTTAGCAGTGAAATTTCTCAACAGTGTTTGCGATGCCCCAGTGTCACGCAAAATTCTCACCTCATGTCTTCCACCCCCCCACTCCACACAACCGAGTCCCCTGTGGTCACTAAAGGCATCACGGACAGGGAATAAGCCTTCCGGATCCTTCTGCACTGGCAGTGTATTTACCTCGGAAGAAATGCCTCTAACAAACTCAGATGTCCTCTTGAACACTCCAATGCCGTGAGCAAAAGACACGGCTGCCGGAGGAGGTCGACTAGGGCACTCATTTGCCTTATGACCCTCCTGGTGGCACCTAAAACACATAAATTTCGGTTTCGGTTTATACTGTGATGTAAAAGGCCCCTGACTTTTCACATACGGTGTGGTGTAAGGTTTGGATTCAGTGTTAGTTTCATGGCTCTTCTGTTTAAATGTGTCATTGTTACGGGGAGGGGGAGGATAACGGTCCTTAGCACTTACATCGTACTTCTGTGAGGACCCGAATCAACGACAGCCATCGATCAGCCATTTCTGCTGCTTCGACTAGAGTTCTTTGGTTTTTCTCCTTCAAGTTCAAAGTTAGATCACCGCCCGTGCTCTTAAAGAACTGCTCCAACATCATTAACTGCTTAATTTCATCAAATGTTGTGACCTTCTCAGATCGGAGCCAGTTCCCCATAGCATCGGACAAGTCCCGGGCATGTTCCAAAAAGGTGCTATCTCTTCCCTTAGTTACACCCCGGAACTTCAAACGGTACGTTTCTGGTTGCAGTTCGTAAGCCCTCAGGACAGCCTCCTTGAGATCCTCATACACAATACATGACTCCCAAGGTAACGCATCGTAGGCTTTAAGACTCTTGCCACTTAATCTAGAGGATACAAGTGCTGCCCATTTATTCTCTGGCCACTGGTGTTCCTGGCACTTCTTCTCAAAGCGTGCGAAAAATTCTGTTACCCCACTCTCAACAAACGCCGGAACCAGTTTCAATAAGTGCGAGGCAGACTGATCAGGAGCACAGTTACGGTTTAAAATTACCGGTGGTCCCCCCAGGGGCAACCCACCCTGATTAACCATTTCACCATACTGCTGTTCCTCAGTTTCGACATTACGTACTGTGTCTCCATTCTCCTCTGATCCGGTATAAGACATGATGCTCACAACAAAATTCCCACCTCAATATTCAGAAAAGAAGCACCCCAAACTCTTATACCTCAATATACACACAAAAATTCTCGGAAATACTCAAGGGCTATACTATGTTGCAAACAAAAACTATTCTTGCTGATCCCCGCAAAATATTCCCCAAAACAACAAATGTTCCCTGCTAATAAATGTAGGTTCACCAAATCCTAGGTAAGGTCGCCATTTGTTACGACTGGGGTTTAAATATATCAGGGCTCTTATTCATTGGACTAGTAATGGCATAAATGCTACAACGGAAAGCGCTAGATCCAACCTCTGATGTATATTCCCAGTGAACAAAGACACAAATACTCTACAGAGTTCTAGATGCAATAATAGGCTATCAAACTCTCAATAAATGTGCGTCTTCTCTAGGCTTAATGTTATGTGAAAACAGCCTATTACTACCTATAACCGAAGGTGCTTGGTTATGGTATGCAAAGTAAGGTGGTAAGAGAAGTTACAGCTTACGTTACTTTAATCAATAAATGTCAGGCACTCCTGCATGAAAGAAAGTGCACTAAAGTCCTTCAACACTAACAAGGAATCTTCTTTAAATGTTAGATGCTATAAAGATGCTCGTATCGGAAATGGAACCCAAAAAGGCAGGCAGCGGAACTATGCTCGTGCAGGCTATGCACACAAAAAGGCAGAATATATAATGCCGTCGGAGCCAAGAATATCCTAAACACTACAACAATAATAATCGCCACGACACTGCAGTATTCCTATCAACAAAAAGAGCCTAAGTCGTTTGTGTCTCCATACATCAAACTAGGCTGCGAAATGCTTGTGTAATCATAAATGGGTATGCATAAAAAGAGTACTTGGTTTAATATACTTAATGTCTACTATGATTGATATAGTCTAGCTAGAGTCAATGATACGAGATACTGGTGCGCATGGCATGCCGCATAGCCTAGTGCAAATCTCAAGTCTGTGCGTCAAATATTACGTTATAGGGAAGGGTAGCTCTCTTGAGAAACCTTAATACCGAAGTATTAAGCGTTCTCCTGGCATACCTCAAAGACAAACAACGAGCTTAGAACAGTGCAGAATGGTATAGGCAAAAAGCCCTCATTCGTGCATGCTCTACTCTCAATGGCACACAGACTAGTATTTACTCAATCAACTCCAGTTCTCAGGTATGTCGTGGAGCTTTTTCCTAAAGCCAGCACTCATAGGAAACAATACCTTATAATGTCAGACCCCTAGTCTAGCATTATCTAATCCAGCAGAACACTGATAATTATAGGAAGCGTTACTAAACAATATGAATGCCAACCAATGCTTCGTGATCAACTTATCTTAACAACTAACATACATGGGTTATATCAGACCTTATCGCACAATACAACTGGCCAGCATGAAGCTGATTTTGCAGAGTTAACCAGAGGGGGTATAATCTTAATAAAAGGTGGTGAAAGATATGAAAAAAGAGAGAGGTAGGCAGAGGAAAAGATTCTCAGGTGCAGAGCGGGGACAGGTAGCAAGGGATAAAGATGGATGCGTTCTAGAAACCAGATCTGAGGGATAAAGTGGCGAGGAACTGTATATATACTCGCACTAGCTCGAGCCGCGTGGGAAAAAAGCGGTAACAAGTCCTCTAGCCACTAGCAAAGAAGCTAGCAACATGGTAAGGACCTCCCTCAACCAACCCCCACGAGGCAGCCAGCCGTGACGTCATCGAGCGGGGCAAAAACACTGCGGGCCCCCCTCTCACTCTGTTCTACTCTCTCTCTCTCTCCCAGATCCCATCATTACTAGTTAATGATAAAACATATACTTTACAATTAAATATAGAAAGCCTTGACATGGGTGAAAACAAAGAGCCTTTCTGGACTGCCCATGACACGAGCTTTCATATGAAATAAAGCACACTCTAATACATAAACTGTAGCCCCATCCACTGCCCTGGCGATCCTAGCGAGTCACTGTAGGACAAGCCATGCGGTTCTAACGGAGTGGTTAACGTCACAGGGGTCCGAAGGGTACGACAGTGAGGTGAGCTCTGAGTCTTGAATCTGTCTGGACCCCACCCTAGGCATGCGAAATACATCCCATGCTTGGCAACACTCAACACAGTTGCAGGGTCAAAATCCTCTACCCCTTGCGTGAGTCGAAACTAAGCCTAACGTTGCGATCAAATTGGCAACATCAGGCTCGTCCCAAGCTAGACTCTCCGCGCGAAGCAACGTCCCCCAGCCAGTCTCTCTCTCTCCCGCTCGTCTCCTCCCACTCTCACCAGACTTACATCTTATGTATTATAATGAAACAATCAACTATCGAGAATAAAATATACTAAGATGTGTTGGTTAAGAATAAGGGCAGCTTCAAGCTGTGAAACAACATAAGAATATCCCAGACATTAGTTACATTGTCGTAGGATATATACTAAGGAAAAGCCGGCCGGCCGGCTGCCGCCAGCCGGTTTCTAAAAGGCTGGGCAGCCGACACGCGCGCATGCCCGCACGTGGCTACTATGCAGGAGCGTCACATACTTATACTGTATATATACATGACTATAGTGCGTTGTTATGTGTGTGATTAGTTTGTTTCCAGAGACATACTTATACTGTATATATACATGACTATAGTGCGTTGTTATGTGTGTGATTAGTTTGTTTCCAGAGACATACTTATACTGTATATATACATGACTATAGTGCGTTATGTGTGTGATTAGTTTGTTTCCAGAGACATACTTATACTGTATATATACATGACTATTGTGCGTTGTTATGTGTGTGATTAGTTTGTTTCCAGAGACATACTTATACTGTATATATACATGACTATAGTGCGTTATGTGTGTGATTAGTTTGTTTCCAGAGACATACTTATACTGTATACATACATGACTAGAGTGCGTTGTTATGTGTGTGATTAGTTTGTTTCCAGAGAAATACTTATACTGTATATATATATATGACTATAGTGCGTTGTTATGTGTATGATTAGTTTGTTTCCAGAGACATACTTATACTGTATATATACATGACTATAGTGCGTTGTTATGTGTGTGATTAGTTTGTTTCCAGAGATATACTTATACTGTATATATACATGACTATAGTGCGTTGTTATGTGTGTGATTAGTTTGTTTCCAGAGACATACTTATACTGTATATATACATGACTATAGTCCGTTGTTATGTGTGTGATTAGTTTGTTTCCAGAGACATACTTATACTGTATACATACATGACTATAGTGCGTTGTTATGTGTGTGATTAGTTTGTTTCCAGAGACATACTTATACTGTATATATACATGACTATAGTGCGTTGTTATGTGTGTGATTAGTTTGTTTCCAGAGACATACTTATACTGTATACATACATGACTATAGTGCGTTGTTATGTGTGTGATTAGTTTGTTTCCAGAGACATACTTATACTGTATATATACATGACTATAGTGCGTTGTTATGTGTGTGATTAGTTTGTTTCCAGAGACATACTTGAACTGTATATATACATGACTACCTGTATATATACAGGACTATACTGTATATATACATTCACTACCCGTGCTACCGCCAGACGCTGCAGACGCTCTGTCAACGCTCTCACGATATCGATCATAATTTGAGTATTAACTACTCATCCTCTTCATTATTGTGCATGAAAGGTGGTTAAGAGCACGTTTAACCATCCTGTAGCTTAGTAAGTAACACTGCACGATATTTCGCTGTGTATTGACTGATAAACTTTGTGTTTATCACAACACTCCTGCTCGAACAGGGCGCCACTAGCGCCATCTATTGTTTTGTTTTGCTTTGTAAACAAACGCTCTCCTATTACTATTTTATATAAAATCGTAGCCCCTAATTTTACCCATTACCTACTGTAGTAAGTATCTATTTAACTGCCTTGTATGTAAGTAAAGCTTTGCATATTAATTTGCTAATACACAATATTGTTTACTAACTAACCTGCCTACAGGGACTAACGCCGACGCCATTTTGCAAACAAACTTTTTTTGGGGTTTATACATATTAAATTCCAGCAAATTTTGTACCAAATTTTAGTGCATTCATTTATCTTTTCCCCCTAGATATATTCTTGACTTTTTCTCCTCAGACTGATTTTACTTTAAGCTAAGGGTGGTATTTGTACAAACTAACCTAGCCTAACCCAACCTGCCAAGCTTTTAACCTAACCCAAACCTAGCCTAGCCTATAGCCAGCCAATCTGTTTTATTATTAACTCTTGTAGATATTGTATTTAGTATCCTACTGTAGCTATACAGTATATATCTGTAATTTTAGTTGTTGCTTGCACGATCTTGTAATAACCTTTGACTGATACACTTTTTTATCTAAAAAGAGTAGGCTACTGCTTTACTAGGCTACAGCGACACCAGGGCCTTCTGTTGACACAGTATATTAACCCCTTGTGTGCAGTCACACTTTATTTTTATATAATCTCTATTTGGTGAATTGTATATTTAGTTACATATATTGTTATACATATATTTGTTTAAGGTTAGGTTATCACACCTGGTAGCCTATTTCTGCGAATTTCAATTTTATTATTTCCGGTTAGGCTATTCAACGCTGGTAGCCTATTAGTGCGTATTTCAATTTAAAAAAAAAACTTTTGGTTAGGCTATCGCCCCTGGAAGCCTAATTCTGCGTATCTCAACATTTTTGTTTTCGGTTAGGCTATCACCCCTGATAACCTATTTCTGCGTATTTCAGCATATTTGTTTTCGGTTGAAGTGTTTTTAAAGTGAGTGAAGTGTTTTTTAAGTGAGTGAAGTGATCTGAAGAAAGTGACTGTCACCATGCCTCGCGCTTGTGCGAATTGCGCCGGTAGGTTTGGTGAGTCCATGTTTGCTACTGTCGATCTTCAAGTCTGCCGGCTCTGCCAGCAACGAGAGAATTTTAGAGTGAAATTAGATGAAGCCTACAACAAGATCAATGTCTTCACCATGAAGCTGGAATCACTCCAAGAGTTTGTAACACTCAACGTTGGAGTACCACAAACTTCAATTGTCACCGCAACTCCAGCAGCCACCAACGCCCCAACGTCAACTGCCAACAATTCAACCCCTACAGTAGCCACTTCAGCTGATGTTTCCGATACTCAAGATACAAATAGTGACTCTCTTCCCCCTCAAGACAACTTCCGTGTCGTGAGGAACAACGTTTGCCCCAAGACCAGGAAACACATACCGATTACAGAGTGTCAAAACCGTTTCCAGATACTCACAGACTCAGATGACGAAGAGGAAATAGAAGAAGTCCGGCTCGTGGGAGACTCGATGATACGTGGTCAGCTCACAGAGTTTTGCGCCAGGGCACCTAAGACCAGGAAGCGTTTTTGTATCCCTGGTGGTGGTGTGGACGACGTAGTTGCAGCAGTTGACGAAGTATCAAAGCTGGCCCCTGCTAATACAATGTACGTCATCCACGTTGGATCCAACGATGTACAGCGAACCCGGTCGGAAGATTTGCTTTTAAAGTACCAGCAGCTAATCAAGTCGTTTAAGGAGAAGTCATCAAGGATCATCGTCTCAGGAATCGTCCCCTGGCTCGGTGTAGAGAGCCGATTTTACAACATAGCCACCAGCACAAATCGTTGTCTAACAAACCTCTGCAGGAAGGAGAACGTGGGATTCGTCGACACCTGGGACAATTTCTACTACGATGACTATTTGTTTTCGGACGATGGAGTTCATCTGAACCAGGTGGGAGCAGCACGTTTTGGGCGTCTTCTCAACGATGCGGTGAAGGATTTTCGGAGAAGAAATCGACTCGGCACAGGACAACCAGGACGGAGGACCGAAGACAGCGAGGACGGCAACCTACAAAGGAATTAAATACTAATCCGTCAAGAACCGCGAATTTGGATAAAGCTCCACCAACACGACCCAAATTCAAAACCTCCAGGGATAACGACTGAGGACCGAGGACAGCCATGAATGTAAATGTAGATCCGACCAGAACCAAAAATTCGATGAAAGAACGTTCTGCGAGTTCTAAAACCGCCACTTTAAAGGTTTTCTATGCAAACGCTCGTAGCATACGCAATAAATTTTCAGATTTAGAGGAACTAGTGTTTACAGAAAATTATGATGTGATTGGCATAACAGAATCTTGGCTCAATACGGGGGATAGAGACTTTTTAGCAGAGTATTCACTTCCCGGTTATGTAATGTTTGAGAACAGCCGAAGAAATAAAAATGGAGGTGGCGTTTTATTTTATATCAAAGAAAGTCTTAACCCGACCCTCGTGTCAAAACCTCAAATTGTGAACGTCGACACATCTTTTGTGCTAATAAAGAATAATAAAGGTACAAAAATAATACTTGTGTTAATATACAGACCTCCAGCTCAATCAGTGCAAACTGACCGAGAAATTTACGAACAAATTGCAGATGTAAGTAACTCACAAGATACCGTAATTTTTGGCGACTTTAATATACCTGTGACCAAGTGGGGCGATACTCTTACTTCACACTCTGGACATGACTTGTATACGAACTTGCAAGAGAGTTCGCTTTATCAATTTGTTCGAACGCCGACCCGTGGTAATAACGTTCTTGACATTGTACTTGCAACAAAAGAAGAATTGATAGAGAATTTGAATGTTGGTGATGAATTCAGTAACAGCGACCATCGTACGATAACTTTCACCTTAAAGTTTACTAGTAACGAACCAAATAGTAGCATCGAAAAAGTGCCTAATTTCAAGAAAGCAAACTTCCATAAACTTAGAGCTATGTTTAAAGAAACTGACTGGAGCTTTTTAATTAACAATAACGACATAAATACATCTTGGAAGTTATTCGAAACCACTTACCTAAAAGCAGTGCAAGACTGCATACCATCGAAAATACGGCGTCCAGGCCATAATAATAAGCCCAAATGGTGGAATAAAGATATTTCAAACTGCCTGCTTGCTAAAAAAATTGCTAATGATAGATTAAAATCCTCACAAAATGACTAAGAACGGGTGAAATTTGTAGAGCTACGACGCAAAGCCAAAAAGTTAATTAAGCAAAGTAAAAAGACCTTAGAGTTACATATTGCGAATCAAAGTAAAACAAACCCGAAAGAATTCTATAGTTATATCAGAAAGAAAAAAGTAGTTACTTCAACTGCTGGACTGTTAGTCGATGAAAATGGAGAATACACCAAAGACGAAGTACAAATGAGTAATGCCCTCAATACCTTCTTTGCATCAGTTTTTACAACAGAAGACCTCAGTGATATCCCTACACCATTGCCGATTCAGATTGATAATTCAGATGTTCTAAGCAATATCACCGTTACAGAGAGAGAAGTATTGAATTGTTTAGATAAACTCAAGGTAAATAAAACGCCAGGACCTGATACAATCTCGCCTAGAGTTCTAAAGGAAGCTAAGGATGAGCTCTCCAAACCACTGATATTACTATTCAATAAATCCTTGCAGTCTGGAACTATGCCTGATCAGTGGAAGCTAGCCAACGTAACACCGATATTCAAAAAAGGCAGCAAATCCCTACCCAGTAACTATCGTCCAATTAGCTTAACCTCAGTTGTATGTAAAATGCTAGAAACAGTCATACGAGACAGACTCGTAAATCACTTAGAGGAAAATAACATACTTAAAGATACTCAACACGGCTTTCGTAAAAAACGTTCCTGTTTAACAAACTTCTTAGACTTCTTCCACGATATCCTCAACCTCTACGATGAGAGTAAAGCTGTAGATATTATATACCTTGATTTTCAAAAGGCCTTTGACAAAGTTCCCCACAAACGTTTACTGCTAAAACTAAAAGCGCATAGAATACAAGAGGGTGTGTTGAAATGGATAGAAAATTGGCTCAGCAACAGAAAGCAAAGGGTAGTCATAAACGGTAAGGCATCTAAATGGACCAATGTAAGTAGCGGGGTACCCCAGGGATCGGTACTAGGACCAATTCTCTTTCTAATTTACATCAACGACATAGATGAGGGTCTCACCTGTATAATCTCAAAATTTGCTGACGATACAAAAATTGCAAATAGCGTACTCTCAAAAGAACAAGTTGACGATATGCAACACAATCTAGATAAATTGTCATGTTGGGCCCAAATTTGGCAAATGAGTTTCAATGCGGAGAAATGTAAAGTACTACATGTCGGATACCTAAATGAGAAAGCAAACTATTCGATGAATGGCACTCAGCTTAAGAATGTAAACAGAGAAACCGATCTGGGAGTAACAATATCGAGTAACCTAAAACCGAGTCAACAATGTTCAGAAGTTGTTAAGAAGGCAAACAAAATAATTGGCTTTATAGGCAGGTCATTGAGCATAAATCCAAAGAAGTTATCCTAACCCTTTACAATTCCTTAGTCCGCCCTCTTCTGGAATACTGCGTTCAATCCTGGTGCCCTTATTACCAAAAAGATATAAACAAGCTAGAACGAGTTCAACGTAGAGTTACCAAAATGATACCTAGCCTAAAGAACAAACCATACGAAGAGCGTCTTAGAGAATTAAATATATTTCCTTTAACCCAGCGCAGATTAAGAGGTAACTTTATTCAAGTGTTCAAAATCATCAAAGGCATCGACAATATGAACTGTAGTAAGTACTTCACTATCGACCAATCTAATTACACGCGGGGAAACGGTTGCAAAATTATTGGTAAATCTTTTAACTCGCACGAATCTAAGAATTTCTTCTTCAATCGAGTTGTCAACTTGTGGAATGGGCTTCACCGAAACGTTATAGACTGCATCACCGTTGATTCATTTAAACTCCGCCTAGACAAATATCTCTCATCAAACCCGCGACTGACTGCGTTTGTAAATTAATAACTTTATTTTATCCCCCCCTCAGTTACTAACCCATCTGTCCTCTACTAACTTCCTAATCCTGCCACGGACATTAGTTCCAGGGCAGTAATTCCCTTTCCAATGTTCCCTTACCCACTATAAACCACTGTTTGGACACTTGATCCTCAGTGTTTTGGAGGACAAGCAACCTAGAAGGGTCACTAGATCTGTTGTTGCTTGATTTCCTTTGTACTCCTTTGTACTCCTTTGACTATAGTGCGTTGTTATGTGTGTGATTAGTTTGTTTCCAGAGACATACTTATACTGTATATATACATGACTAAAGTGCGTTGTTATGTGTGTGATTAGTTTGTTTCCAGAGACATACTTATACTGTATATATACATGACTATAGTGCGTTGTTATGTGTGTGATAAGTTTGTTTCCAGATACATACTTATACTGTATATATTCTGACATACGGAGCCCTGTATGTTAATTTAAGAGTTAGAATTAGAGTTGAAGGAGTTTCAAACTACCCAAGCGGCGAAGCAGACTAGCGAATGGGAAACCAGCTCGCCCGCATACCAGCAAACAAGCCTTCACACCTGCGTGCGTCATAGGGGACCCTGCAAACTACTTCGATGACCCGACACTATGACGTATGAGCTGATGACGCCAGGAGCTGTGATTGGACCAGGTACCTGTTATGCAACTCGAGGAGCCATGATAGGAGCGCGCACCATCACTCGCCTCCTGATTCGTTCCTACACCATCATTGTTTAGTATATAAGACCCGAGTTGTGGGCATTCAAATCAGTCTCATTTGGAGTTGGGGAAGGTGAACTTGCAGCTGGAGGAAGACGGGGTGAAGTATTATAATGGGATTGTGACTGTCAGTCAGATTATAAGTGTGTTAAGTGTGTTCGGTGTAAACACTTACGTTATGTTGGTTAGTGAGATATGTGATTGGGAATTAACGTTAACACTACTATTATGTGCTTAATTATTTGATTGCGAATTAACGTTAACGTTACTATTATGTGCTTAACTATTTGATTGCGAATTAACGTTAACGCTACTATTTATGTACTTAACTATTGATTGGGAATTAACGTTAACGTTATTATTATGTACTTAACTAATTTAGTTGACTAACTTGTGGACTAAAGCAACTCTTTAAGTAATTGGCTTATGATGAAAGTAATATTATTGTTTTATATTAACACCTTACGAGCGGCCTATGCGGTTTATTTATGTGTACCGCCCAGCGGGGTGTTTTTAGCCAAAATAGGGCTGTTTACGTGATCATTTTCATGCCTAAATAAGACCCAGAACGTAAAACAAGTACCTATCCCTGAAAGGGCATAAACAGAGCTTTCGAATGACACCATAACGATCCTTGTATGATGGATAGTTTTCTTGCAATAACCGTGCAACGCGAGTGCAAAAAGCAGGTAATTCGGTACTTTCGGTACATAATTGAGTATGTAGCGAGTGAGAGAGGGAGGAGGGAGCTGAGATTTGTGTCAGTAGGTTCGCCGCGGTGGTCTGGAGCAGTCATACGCGCGCTAGTCTCCTGCCACCACTTGTCTCTCTCTCTCAGCCACATTACGTGCTGAAATTGCCACTCGACCTATGTCGAGCGCCGCCACATAGTCCAGCTTTATTTAACTCGACTTATGTTGCTCGCCGCTAATTAAGGGTTAATACTTACGAGTTCTTTCATTTTCTTTTAATTAAGCTTACATTGCTTAACGGTGCTTAGTACGGTGATGCTATTGTCTCATATTAGTAATATCGCCTTAGACTAACATGGCTGTGTTAATATTACTTATAGTGATTTCCTAAGCTGAAGAAAATTATTTTAGCTTCAAAATATTATTTTTGCTTTTCATATTATTTGAGTGAGACCTGAATCGAATCTATGAAGCGATCCTGTAACTTAATTTACTCATAATTAAACCTCAATGTTACGTGGTTAAGAAATACATTTAACTAATTATTAAATATATATCTAACTTTTTATTTGACTTTGATATAAATCCTGATGATAATAATAATATAATACTGTTAACGTAAGACAAGAACCAAGAATAATTACATTAAATATAAATAAAAGGACATATAAGAAAACTATCTATTAATTTCAAAAAGGGTAAGAGACAGAAATATTCTTACTTTAATATTTATCTTTCAAGGCTTTTTATAGAATTAATAGTCCTTCTTTAGATATAACTTCTTCGGTTCATAACCATAGCCTACTAAGCTTCGGTTAAATAATCATTCTTTATAAATACTACATGACTTTAATTAGTTTCAGTATTTTTCATAATTAAAGAGTATCAGTCAATAAAGGATACTAAGTCCTAAGATCCAAAAGGAAAGGAAGCAACAACAGGAAATAATTTTATTAGATTTTACTTTTGTTTTGCCTTCAGCTGACTGATACCTTAATATATATCTCTGTGCTATCTAGATTCATCAAGTTAACCACTTGAGGATCAAGATACGTAACAGAAGAGTGGCGACCTTGCCAGGATTCGTTCCATACAGTTTCACTCAGTTTCATTACCGTTTCACTACTTAAAAATCAAATATTAATCATGCCTCAACTAATTAATGACTAAGATGCTCGAGTTTTCATAGAATCAGAACCCACAGCCCCTGATATTGACTGTCTGTCAAAATCCGAACTGAAAGTGCTTGCCTCACATCTCCAATTAACTGTCTCAAACATGTCCAAAGTAGAGGTGGCTCAGACCATAAAAACCCACCTGTTCCCTGTAGAAGGCGGGGAGGGAGACGGAGCAGTTGGTGGGATCCCTAGTAAACCTAGCCAACTTGATGAACAATTGCCACCTGGATTTACCGTTAATCAATTATTCGAACTAGAACAAAGCAGAGCAAAGACCGAACAAGCCAGACTAAGTATAGAACTAGCCAGAATAAATGCCAGTGCAACGACCGAACAATGTGAATATCAATATCGTACGGCTCAACTAAATGTCAATACAAATGCTCCCTTAATTGTTCCCCCTCTGGGATTGACTATGACTAGTGTCATTCCACCTTTCACTGAGGATAATGTGCAGGATTTCTTTATTTTGTTTAAGGAAGTTGCTGGAGGTATGAAGTGGACAAGAGATCAATAGCCTTTTATGTTACAAACCGTTTTGACAGGGCAGGCTCGAGCCACGTATTTGTCAGAAGTAGCAGAAGTTAGGCAGGATTATGACAATCTCAAAAAAGCTATCCTAAAAACCTATCAATTGCAGCCTGAGGCTTACAGGCAATCTTTCCGTAAAAACCAGAAGAAAGTAGAAGAAATCCATAAGGTATTTGCCAGGACTATGACTAAAACTTTCAATCATTGGGTCAAGAGTAAGAAAGTCACAACCTACAACGATCTGAAGGAGTTGGTCCTGTTAGAAAATTTCCTATGGAAAATTGATTCTTCTGTATCCTATCATTTAAAGGGGAAAAAGGTAGATTGTCTTGCCGACGCTGCTGACATGGCTGACACATAATTCTAGTTCTAATTTTAAGTATCCCAATCACAAATCTGACAGACCCAGTCACAAGCCTATAACGTCTTCCCCAGCTAGCCAAAATAGAATTGTTCCCCCAACTAAAAATTGTGACTCAGGGCAATGGTAACAGAGGTGGGCCCCAAAGTAATAGTAATGCTCAAAGAGGGAACGTTCCCGTATCCCCTAAAGTATGTACTTTTTGTGGCATGAGAGGCCACCTAGCTTATCAGTGCTGGGCCAAGGAGAAAACCGAGAGATCGGGGCAGACAGTTGCCGCCGTATCTCAAATTCCATATGTGCATTTAATGCAGGGCTCCCGACAGAAGGAGTACCTAGCACCAAAAGTTCCTTTAATGCAGGACTCCCGACAGGAGTACCTAGCAGCTAACGTAAACTATCTAGACAGGGGTGTGGTAGCATGTGTGGTGCAACCCACTAGGGTTAAGCCAATAATCATTTCACCATCAGTGCAGGACAGTTACCGTCCCTTTATTTCATCTGGCAACGTGAGATTAAATGGTTGTATGCATGAGGTAAAAATTCTGAGAGACACAGGTTCTACTAGCACCCTCATGGTGAATCCTTACACTGAGTGCCCACCTGGCGAACCAGTTGTAATGAGAGGTGCTGGAGGCCAATTTTATGCCCACTTGGTAAAAGGCAAAATTGAATGTGAGTTACTACAGGGTGAGGCCACCATCGCTTTGTGTAGGTCCCAAGATATCCCTGTGCCTGGGGTAACACTCCTTTTGGGGAATGATGTAGCAGGTGAGAAGGTCCGACCAGACCCCATTTTGTCACTTTCCCCTGTTAACGAGCCACTAACCGGTGAGCTCGAAAAGGAGATGCTAACCGTTTTCCCTGTGTGTGCTGTCACACGTTCAATGTCTCAAGTAGCAGTTCCCTCAGACAGAAATGTACCGAATGTAAGAGTTGATGAAAGGGATGATGAGAGTGTGAATGACGCTCCAACTGTGCCTGATGATGTGACTGAGGTGGATTTATCTGACACCTTTATGGCTCATCTTGACCCTAACGATGACCATGAAACCCCTCCAAATTGTCCTAGTGGCCTGGTAGAGCTACAGAGAGATGATAGTGAATGCAAGGAGTTAGCTGCCAGGTCCATGAGTGAAGAGGAATGTGAGAAGGAGGGTGGTGAATGTTTCTACCTCAAAGGAGGAGTATTGTGGCGTAGATGGAGACCGCCACACAGACCAATCGATGACGGGGCTTGGGACGTCCATCAAGTAGTAGTCCCCAAACCTTGTCGTAGAGATATCTTGGAAATGGCACATTGTATACCATTGGCAGGACACCTAGGTGTGAGAAAAACTCTAGACAGAATCAGAGCCCACTTTTACTGGCCAGGAATGCGTGCAGATGTAGTGGAGTATTGTAGAGTGTGTCACACTTGCCAGATGACAGGAAAACCCAATCAGAAGGTGCCTGTACATCCTCTGGTGCCCTTGCCCGTTTTCGAGAATCCTTTTACTCGGGTGGTAGTGGACATTGTAGGCCCATTGCCTAAGACTTCCCAAGGTAACATTTATTTGTTAACTATCATGGACATGGCAACTCACTACCCAGAGGCTATACCCTTAAGGACTACCTCTGCTCCAACTGTCATCAAGGAACTGCTCAAATTCTTCACCAGAATGGGTTTCCCCCATGAGGTGCAAAGTGATCAAGGAACTAATTTTACCTCTAACATTTTTCAGCAGTCCCTGAAGGAGTTGGGTATCGAGCATGTTAAGTCTAGCACCTACCACCCAGAGAGTCAAGGGGTTCTCGAACGATATCATCAGACATTAAAGGGAATGATACGTAAGTATTGTACAGAGACCGGAGTTGAGTGGGATAAGGGGGTACCTTTTCTTTTATTTGCTACTCGTGAAGTTCCAACTGAATCCCTGGGTTTTTCCCCTAATGAGCTAGTTTTCGGTCACCAGGTAAGAGGTCCTTTGCAACTATTGCAGGATTGCCTAGTTGGCCAGGAGGGGAACCAAAACCTCCTCAAGTATGTTTCAGATTTCAAAACCCGGCTGAGATCCTCATGTGAGTTTGCCGCTCAAAACTTGACAGTGGCTAAAAGCTCCATGAAGACCTGGTATGACAGAAAAGCCCGAGAGAGGGAGTTTCAGCCCGGTGATGAGGTTTTGGTCCTGCTCCCCCTTTTTGGCCAACCTTTATCTGCCAAGTTCAGGGGCCCATATAAGATCATTCGGAGGGTGAGCATTACCGATTATCTAGTAACTACCCCAGACTGGAGAAAGCCCACGCAAGTATTCCATATAAATATGTTGAAACCCTACCATAGGTCCCCTGATTCCTCTCTTCCAGATTCTCCCACTGTGGCAGTGAATGTCAGGACCTGTGGGCAGCCTGGTGCGGACAAAGTCTTCAGTTCTCTTACTGACCTGCAACAGACTGTTCCAGAGCCTGAAGGTATCCATGCAGACATTGACTTGTCATGTAGCCTCTCCAACTTTCAGTATAATTCAGTAGCTTGGGGGGAATTACCATCTAAACTATGTCATCTTCCCTCTGATCAAGCGAACCAACTAATCTCTGTTTTATCTCAGTCTCCCAGTGTGTTCCGTGATACTCCAGGGCTCACTTCTTTGGCCGTGCACGACATCAACGTGGGGGATGCAACTCCCATTAAACTATCCCCCTACCGTGTCTCGCCACAACGCAGGAGTATACTGCAGGTCAAGCTTGATTTTATGTTTTCAAACAAGCTGATCACAAGGACCTTAAGCCAGTGGAGTAGTCCGGTCATACTTGTGCCAAAGCCAGACGGGAGCCATAGGTTTTGTAGGGACTATAGGCAAGTTAATGCTGTCACAAAGAACGATACCTACCCACTGCCACGGATCAAAGATTACATTTACCAGGTTGGCCTCATACAGCAGTAAGTTTAACTTAATGAGAGGATTTTGGCAATTAGCTCTCCCTTGTAGCGAGGTAAATATCATGCTTTAGTAGTGCGCTGTCAAGCCTTCAGCTGTGAGATGCCTTGCAGTTCGAATAACGCTCCAGCTACGTTCCGGCTATGTTCTGATCTGGTACCTGGAGACGTTGCCTACTTTGGGTGATATCCTTATTATATCCTCATTATAATCTTCCTGTTGCCAAGCTGGTGGTGAATCTATTTATGTATTATGTTTAATATTATGTACTATACTCCTTAAACTCTTTTCTAGGGGGGAGGTCTGACATACGGAGCCCTGTATGTTAATTTAAGAGTTAGAATTAGAGTTGAAGTAGTTTCAAACTACCCAAGCGGCGAAGCAGACTAGCGAGTGGGAAACCAGCTCGCCCGCATACCAGCAAACAAGCCTTCACACCTGCGTGCGTCATAGGGGACCCTGCAAACTACTTCAATTACCCGACGCTATGACGTATGAGCTGATGACGCCAGGAGCTGTGATTGGACCAGGCGCCTGTTATGCAACTCGAGGAGCCATGATAGGAGCGTGCACCATCACTCGCCTCCTGATTCGTTCCTACACCATCATTGTTTAGTATATAAGACCCAAGTTGTGGGCATTCAAATCAGTCTCATTTGGAGTTGGGGAAGGTGAACTTGCAGCTGGAGGAAGACGGGGTGAAGTATTATAATGGGATTGTGACTGTCTGTCAGATTATATAAGTGTGTGTTAAGTGTGTTCGGTGTAAACACTTACGTTATGTTGGTTAGTGAGATATGTGATTGGGAATTAACGTTAACACTACTATTATGTGCTTAATTATTTGATTGCGAATTAACGTTAACGTTACTATTATGTGCTTAACTATTTGATTGCGAATTAACGTTAACGCCACTATTTATGTACTTAACTATTGATTGGGAATTAACGTTAACGTTATTTTTACGTACTTAACTATTTTAGTTAACTAACTTGTGGACTAAAGCAACTCTTTAAGTAATTGGGTTATGATGAAAGTAATATTATTGTTTTATATTAATACTTACGAGGTCTTTCATTTTCTTTTAATTAAGCTTACAATGCTTAACGGTGCTTAGTACGGTGATGCTATTGTCTCGTACTAGTAATATCGCCTTAGACTAACATGGCTGTGTTAATATTACTTTTAGTGATTTCCTAAGCTGAAGAAAATTCTTTTAGCTTCAAAATATTATTTTTGCTTTTCATATTATTTGAGTGAGACCTGAATCGAATCTATGAAGCGATCCTGTAACTTAATTTACTCATAATCAAACCTCAATGTTACGTGGTTAAGAAATACATTTAACTAATTATTAAATATATATCTAACTTTTTATGTGACTTTGATATAAATCCTGATGATAATAATAATATAATACTGTTAACGTAAGACAAGAACCAAGAATAATTACATTAAATATAAATAAAAGGACATATAAGAAAACTATCTATTCATTTCAAAAAGGGTAAGAGACAGAAATATTCTGACTTTAATATTTATCTTTCAAGACTTTTTATAGAATTAATAGTCCTTCTTTAGATATAACTTCTTCGGTTCATAACCATAGCCTACTAAGCTTCGGTTAAATAATAATTCTTTATAAATACTACATGACTTTAATTAGTTTCAGTATTTTTCATAATTAAAGAGTATCCGTCAATAAAGGATACTAAGTCCTAAGCTCCAAAAGGAAAGGAAGCAACAACAGGAAATAATTGTATTAGATTTTACTTTTGTTTTGCCTTCAGCTGACTGATACCTTAATATATATCTCTGTGCTATCTAGATTCATCAAGTTAACCACTTGAGGATCAAGATACGTAACAATATACATGACTATAGTGCATTGTTATGTGTGTGATTAGTTTGTTTCCAGAGACATACTTATACTGTATATATACATGACTATAGTGCGTTGTTATGTGTGTGATTAGTTTGTTTCCAGAGACATACTTATACTGTATACATACATGATTATAGTGCGTTGTTATGTGTGTGATTAGTTTGTTTCCAGAGACATACTTATACTGTATATATACATGACTATAGTGCATTGCTATGTGTGTGATTAGTTTGTTTCCAGAGACATGCTTATACTGTATATATACATGACTATAGTGCATTGTTATGTGTGTGATTAGTTTGTTTCCAGATACATATTTATACTGTATACATACATGACTAGAGTGCGTTGTTATGTGTGTGATTAGTTTGTTTCCAGAGACATACTTATACTATATACATACATGACTAGAGTGCGTTATGTGTGTGATTAGTTTGTTTCCAGAGACATACTTATACTTTATACATACATGACTATAATGCGTTATGTGTGTGATTAGTTTGTTTCCAGAGACATACTTATACTGTATATATACATGACTATAGTCCGTTGTTATGTGTGTGATAAGTTTGTTTCCAGAGACATACTTAAACTGTATATATACATGACTGTAGTGCGTTGTTATGTGTGTGATTAGTTTGTTTCCAGAGACATACTTATACTGTATATATACATGACTATAGTGCGTTATGTGTGTGATTAGTTTGTTTCCAGAGACATACTTATACTTTATACATACATGAATATATTGCGTTGTTATGTGTGTGATTAGTTTGTTTCCAGAGACATACTTATACTGTATATATACATGACTATAGTGCGTTGTTATGTGTGTGATTAGTTTGTTTCCAGAGACATTCTTATACTGTATATATACATGACTATAGTGCGTTGTTATGTGTGTGATTAGTTTGTTTCCAGAGACATACTTATACTGTTTATATACATGACTATAGTGCGTTGTTATGTTTTTTTTTTTTTTTTTTTTTTTTTTTTTTTTTTTTTTAAGAGACAATGAACGGAGGAAGGAAAAACACAGATAAAACAAAAAGGTCCATGTGCCTAAAGGCATCCTCCATTCATAAAATGTTTGTAACAACTGGATTTAAACATTTGTAGATTGTAAGTTTGTGGAAAGCAATTCGAGGGAAGTGAATTCCAAAGAGTTGTAGTTCTGGGGATAAATGAATTCTGATAAGCAGAAGTTCTGCATTGTGGAGGAGAAAGTGTAAATTCATGGTCGCTCTCAGCTGCCCTAGTTCTACGGGGAAAGATGTGGAGAGGCGGCACAATTGAAGCAAGTTCCTCGGAACAATTGCTGTGAAAATATCTGTAGAATAATGCAAGGGATGCAACGTTTCTTTGTACGGATAATGTAGGAAGGTCCTGTGTGATTGCAGGGTTATTGATTAATCTAATAGTTTCATTTTGAATTTTGTCCAACTGCCTCAATGCAACCACTCCAATTCCACTTTACAGAGGTGAACAGTAATCCATCTGAGAACGCACATGACTTTTATATATTACGGCCAACTGCTCGTCAGTGAAGAATTCTCGAACTCTGTACAGGAAACCCAGTTTTTTAGAGGCATTCTTAGCAATGCTTCTAACATAATGTGTCCAGCTCAAGTTAGTAGTTAATGTTACACCGAGAATGTCAATACTAGGGGAAGTGGGAATATTTACATCATTAAAAAATATATGGGAGTCAGTGAGATTCTGTCGGTTAGAAAATTTAATGTACTTGGTTTTCTGTGCAAGGAAACTAGATTCTTTTGTCCCCATTCATTAATTCTAGAAAGGTCCTGGTTCAGAGAAATTGCAATGTTTATTTTTGAATTGATAAGATCGGGTTGGGTGAAAGAATTGGTAAATGTGAAGGAACTGTGGAGTGTTGAGTCATCTGCATAGGAATGTATTGGATTATGAGTGGTAGATATGAGATCATTGATATGAATGAGGAACGGAGTTGGGGCCAAAACTGATCCCTGGGGAACACCAGCATTTATTGAGTGAAATTGAGAGTAACGGCCATCTACCATTACACATATTTTTTCTGTTATGAAGATAAGAAGAAATTAGTGGAACTAAAGATGCAAGGCCGTAGTGTGACATCTTCGACAATAAAGATTGATGCCAGACTCTATCAAATGCCTTTGATATATCCAGTGCTATTGTATGTGTTTCACCATGTTGGTCTGTAGCTTGGTTGATTTGATGCGTAAGAAGGCAAAGAATGTCTGCAGTTGATCGACTTCGTCTAAAACCATATTGCCTATCACTGATTAACTTATTATTCTCAAGTGTGTGATTAGTTTGTTTCCAGACATGCTTATACTGTATATATACATGACTATAGTGCATTGTTATGTGTGTGATTCGTTTGTTTCCAGAGACATACATATACTGTATATATACATGACTATAGTGCGTTGTTATGTGTGTGATTAGTTTGTTTCCAGAGACATACTTATACTGTATATATACATGACTATAGTGCATTGTTATGTGTGTGATTAGTTTGTTTCCAGAGACTTACTTATACTGTATATATATACATGACTATAGTGCGTTGTTATGTGTGTGATTAGTTTGTTTCCAGAGACATACTGATACTGTATATATACATGACTATAGTGCGTTGTTATGTGTGTGATTATTTTTTTCAAGAGACATATTTATACTGTATATATACCTACTATATTGCATTGTTATGTGTGTGATTAGTTTGTTTCCAGAGACATACTTATACTGTATACATACATGACTATAGTGCGTTGTTATATGTGTGATTAGTTTGTTTCCAGAGACATACTTATACTGTATATATACATGACTATAGTTCGTTGTTATGTGTGTGAATAGTTTGTTTCCAGAGACATACTTATACTGTATATATACATGAATATAGTGCATTGTTATGTGTGTGATTAGTTTGTTTCCAGAGACATACTTATACTGTATATATACACGACTATAGTGCGTTGTTATGTGTGTGATTATTTTTTTCCAGAGACATATTTATACTGTATATATACCTACTATATTGCATTGTTATGTGTGTGATTAGTTTGTTTCCAGAGACATACTTATACTGTATACATACATGACTATAGTTCGTTGTTATATGTGTGATTAGTTTGTTTCCAGAGACATACTTATACTGTATATATACATGAATATAGTTCGTTGTTATGTGTGTGATTAGTTTGTTTCAAGAGACATACTTATACTGTATATATACACGACTATAGTGCGTTGTTATGTGTGTGATTAGTTTGTTTCCAGAGACTTACAGTCTTATACTGTATATATACATGACTATAATGCGTTGTTATGTGTGTGATTAGTTTGTTTCCAGAGACATACTTATACTGTATATACCTAGCCTAAAGAACAAACCATACGAAGAGCGTCTTAGAGAATTAAATCTATTTCCTTTAACCCAGCGCAGATTAAGAGGCGACTTAATTCAAGTGTTCAAAATCATCAAAGGCATCGACAATATGAACTGTAGTAAGTACTTCACTATCGACCAATCTAATTACACGCGGGGAAACGGTTGCAAAATTATTGGTAAATCTTTTAACTCGCACGAATCTAAGAATTTCTTCTTCAATCGAGTTGTCAACTTGTGGAATGGGCTTCCCCGAGACGTTATAGACTGCAGCACCGTTGATTCATTTAAATTCCGCCTAGACAAATATCTCGCATCAAACCCGCGACTGACTGCGTTTGTAAATGAATAACTTTATCCTCCCCTCAGTTACTAACCCATATGTCCCCTACTAACTTCCTAGTCCTGCCACGTTAGTGGCAGGGCAGTAGTTCCCTTTCCAATGTTCCCTTACCCACTCTAAACCACTGTTTGGACACTTGATCCTCAGTGTTTTGGAGGACAAGCAACCTAGAAGGGTCACTAGACCTGTTGTTGCTTGATTTCCTTTGTACTCCTTTGTACTCCCTTTGTACTCCTTTGTACTTTGTACTCCCTTTGTACTTTGTATATATACATGACTATAGTGCGTTGTTATGTGCGTGATTAGTTTGTTTCCAGAGACATACTTATACTGTATATATACATGACTATAGTGCGTTGTTATGTGTGTGATTAGTTTGTTTCCAGAGACATACTTATACTGTATATATACATGACTATAGTGCGTTGTTATGTGTGTGATTAGTTTGTTTCCAGAGACATACTTATACTGTATTATATACATGACTATAGTGCGTTGTTATGTGTGTGATAAGTTTGTTTCCAGAGACATACTTATACTGTATATATACACGACTATAGTGCGTTGTTATGTGTGTGATTAGTTTGTTTCCAGAGACTTACAGTCTTATACTGTATATATACATGACTATAATGCGTTGTTATGTGTGTGATTAGTTTGTTTCCAGAGACATACTTATACTGTATATATACATGACTATAGTGCGTTGTTATGTGCGTGATTAGTTTGTTTCCAGAGACATACTTATACTGTATATATACATGACTATAGTGCGTTGTTATGTGTGTGATTAGTTTGTTTCCAGAGACATACTTATACTGTATTATATACATGACTATAGTGCGTTGTTATGTGTGTGATTAGTTTGTTTCCAGAGACATACTTATACTGTATATATACATGACTATAGTGCATTGTTATGTGTGTGATTAGTTTGTTTCCAGAGACATACTTATACTGTATATATACATGACTATAGTGCGTTGTTATGTGTGTGATAAGTTTGTTTCCAGAGACATACTTATACTGTATATATACATGACTATAGTGCGTTGTTATGTGTGTGATTAGTTTGTTTCCAGAGACATACTTATACTGTATATATACATGACTATAGTGCGTTGTTATGTGTGTGATTAGTTTGTTTCCAGAGACATACTTATACTGTATATATACATGACTATAGTGCGTTGTTATGTGCGTGATTAGTTTGTTTCCAGAGACATACTTATACTGTATATATACATGACTATAGTGCGTTGTTATGTGTGTGATTAGTTTGTTTCCAGAGACATACTTATACTGTATTATATACATGACTATAGTGCGTTGTTATGTGTGTGATTAGTTTGTTTCCAGAGACATACTTATACTGTATTATATACATGACTATAGTGCATTGTTATGTGTGTGATAAGTTTGTTTCCAGAGACATACTTATACTGTATATATACATGACTATAGTGCGTTGTTATGTGTGTGATAAGTTTGTTTCCAGAGACATACTTATACTGTATATATACATGACTATAGTGCGTTGTTATGTGTGTGATTAGTTTGTTTCCAGAGACATACTTATACTGTATATATACATGACTATAGTGCGTTGTTATGTGTGTGATTAGTTTGTTTCCAGAGACATACTTATACTGTATATATACATGACTATAGTGCATTGTTATGTGTGTGATTAGTTTGTTTCCAGAGACATACTTATACTGTATATATACATGGTGAGGTAATTAATAATGTGAACAATGTATGGTCAATATTACAATACCCTACGTGTAGTCTACAAGTTCTGCAACTCCCCTTACCTAACATAACGAGAGTGGTGGATACGTGTTTGTATGTGTTTTGAAATGTCAAGTTCGCTTGGTGGTGGTGGGTGGAGTTTTGGATTACTACTTCGAGGGGCGTTGTAGTCGCCGGGGTAGACTTTGAGCCAGCGGAATCATGGCTTGGTTGTTTAGGGGCCGTTGTAGTCGCCGGTTAATAATCTAGAAGTTCTGCAACTTCTCTGACCTAACCTAAGCAGACTAACACAACCTATAAGTGTTACCTAGTTTAGGTAATCGTATGAAATATTACAGAACTCGGTAACAAATGAAAACAACAAGGTGGGAAGGATTAACTATCCACTATTTAGACAATAGTTTAAATATATTTGTTTCGTAGAGTATAGTAAGCATTGATATCATGACCTTACGGTAAATAATAATACGGACTTATCGTATTATATTAATGTCTGTAATGATAATGATAACCCCCCCTGGGGGTTAGGGAATAGAATATGCCCCACGTGCCTTCTGCGTGTCGTAAGAGGCGACTAAAGATCGGTGGGATTGCGACCCCCACCCGGAAAAAATATCTAAGCAAAGAAAAACGAACGAACAGCCTCGGATGCGGACGGAACCAACAAAAATAAAAGACCGAATGAGAGGTGGAAGAATGGAGTGAGGAAGTACATGAACGAAGGCGGTGCTGGTTGGGGGGAGGGGCGTCGACTGACTGGGGACAGAGGTGCATGGGGGCGGTTCGTTCGTGGCCACCCCTTCGGGGATCACAGCGTCAGGCAATAGATAGATAGATAGATAGATGTATGAATACAGTCATAATGCTTAATGATGATGTGGCATGGCACAGCTTGGGGGTCCCTTATATAGGGGCTGTGCACAATGGGGGCCATGCCTGGCATACTCGCATCTCATTCCTAACAACTCCCAGTGATGCTCGGTGACTCCCAGTGACTCCTATCTAACTCCCAGTGACTCCTGTATTGCTCCTATCGACTCGTATATTACACTAATCCGAAAGCGACCGTTAATTTTAACTTTTCAATAACTCGCACTTCATTCCCCGTTTTATCCCAGTGACTCCTGGTGACTCCCAGTGATTTGCTGGTACACTCCCGCTGGCTCCTATGGTGTTGTGAGTGCATGGGGAATTTCAGACACTCGCTGTTGTATTCCCAGGAATCAACAGGCGTCATTACTCCTAGTGATTCTAGCTCGTATTCCTGACTGTGTGAAGTACCCTTAACCCATACTGTACTGGTGATGTCCTTTTCATTATACTCTGGCAACTATTAAAGGATTGTATTACGTTTAGGAAGGACCTATAACCATTAAATGGCTACAAACTATCTTAATTAATCCTTTTAGCTACAGCAGATTCTTCACAAATTAAATTAAATCGTCTAATATTTGCCAGAATATGATGAAAAGGACGTCACCAGTAGAGAATGGGTTAATTGTTCTAGTGTCAATCATTATAAAGCTACGTTAAGGCATACATTCATTAACTTGTTTTAGGTTACTCCTTATTGCTCTTAACTGACAACCTATATAACGGTTATAACCTCATATAACAGTACAGTACAACAAAGTCAAACTCCACATCCTCATTTCCTTCTATGCCATCATCAACTTATTTTCTTACCTCAGCCAATTTCAGTTCCATCCGGATATAATTTATCCTCATTAACCTCATTGGGAATTTATTAGTTTTCCGGATAGTCCTATATTTTTCTGGACCTAATCTCCGCCTCATTGTTTTTGCCCCGTTTTTCGGAAATTTAGACCAGTTACCCCATTATTCAGATGTGAGAGAGTGGGAGTGTGGAATGGGTGTGTGTGCTGGAGTGAGTGAAGGAACAGCGAGAGAAGGTGCGTGTTTGTTTGTAAGTAGCAAATGGAAGGAATGTGTAAGAGAGTATGGGTCTGTGGGTTCAAGGATTGTGTGGGTGAGACTGAAAGTAGGAATACAAACGTGGGTGATTGTGTGTGTGTATGCTCCGACAGAGGATAAACTTGAAAGAAAGAAAGAGGAGTTCTGGATGAATGTGGAGGCGTGCCTGGGGAAGTTTGACAAGAGCGAAAGAATATTTCTGATTGGGGATATGAATGGTAAGGTGGGTGATAGGAAAGTTGAGGGAGTGGTGGGAGGGTGGGGGGTACCATCAGATGAAAATGGGAATGGTAGTGCACTTGTGGACGTATGTGTGGGGAGGAGGCTGTGGATAGGCAACACCTTCTTCCGACAGAGAATGATCCACAGGTACACGTGGAAACGGGTATGGACGATGGAGGATGAGACAGTGGTGCAACGAAAGTCATTGATTGATTATGTATGTGTGGATGAACGCATGAAGAAATTTGTGATGGATGCTAGGGTGTATAGGGGTATTGGAGGGGGTCTGTCTGATCATTATGTAGTGGTAGCTAAAGTTAGGATACAAAAGAAGTGGGTGAGGAGAGATGGAGGGAGGCGAGGGGAGGGTGGAATGGTGAGGAGGGTAGAGAGGTTGCAGGAGGAGGAAGTCAGGGAGGAGTACAGGAGAGCAGTGGAAAGACGACTAGGTGGGTTCGACCTGGAAGTTATGGAGGAAGTGGAGGAGATGAGCAAGGTGTTTAAGGATGAGATCTGTGCAGCATGTGAGGCGGTGTGTGGAGTGAGGAGAAGAGGAAGGGGAGTGAAAGGTACAGCATGGTGGACAGAAGAGGTAACAATAGCTGTGGAAGAAAAGAAGAATGCATATAGAGAGTGGTTGGGTAGTAGAGGCAATGAAGATTTCGAGAGACAGAAATGAGCGAGGTACGTGGAGAGTAAAAGGGTGGTGAAGGAAAGTTAGAGAAGAGTAGATGAGGAATTTGGAAGGAATCTGAGTGTAAAATGGAGGGAGAGTAAGAAACTGTTCTTGAAATAAGTCAAGAAAGTTAGGGAAGGTAGCAAGGGAAACAGTAAGGGTGTGAAAGATAAGAATGGGAGAATGCTAGCAGAGAAGCAAGAGAGAGTCGAAAGATGGAGGGAGTACTTCAATGAGTTGCTAAATGTAAGGAATGAAGAGCCAGCAAACATAGCTGGATATGGTATGGGAGGGAGAAGAAGAGAAGTAGTGGAGGAGGAGGTGGGGATCAGGAGGTCAGAAGTGTGTGAAGCCATGAAAAGAGTGAAGTTGGGGAAAGCACCAGGAACAGATGGAGTGTGTGGGGAAATGTTGAGGTATGGTGGTGAGATAGTGATCGAATGGGTATGGAAAATGTGCAAACTAGCATGGGAGAAGGGGAGTACACCCGATGACTGGAAGACTGGCATAATAGTCTCCCTATATAAGGGCAAAGGGGAAAGAGGAGTGTGTGGTAACCACCGAGGAATATGTCTTCTAAGCGTAGTAGGGAAGGTATACAGTAGGGTAGTGATTGAGAGAGTGAGAGCGAGAACGGAGATATGGATAGGCGACGAGCAGGGAGGTTTTAGGAAGGGAAGAGGATGTGTAGATCAGATTTTTACATTGAATTGTGTTATGGAGAAATATCTGGAGAAGAAACAAAAGGTGTATGTTGCCTTTATGGACTTGGAGAAGGCCTATGACAGAGTGGATAGAGAAGGTTTGTGGAAAGTACTTAGAATATATGGAGTAGATGGCAAATTGCTGAAAGCAGTGAAAAGCATGTATGAGGGTGCAAAGGCGGCAGTACGTGTGGAGAGTGAGCAGAGCGATTTCTTTGACCTGAATGTTGGTTTGAAACAGGGGTGTGTGATGTCCCCGTGGTTGTTTACCGTATATATGGATGGAGTCATGAAAGAAATACTATCAAGAGCAGTGGATGTTGGTGTATCGCTGAAAAGGGAGGGAATTGAGTGGAAGCTACCTATACTGCTGTTTGCAGATGATACAGTTCTGATGAGTGATAATGAATGGGAGTTGCAGGGTCTGGTAAATGAGTTTATAACAGTGTGCGAAAAACGGAATATGAAGGTAAATGCGGGGAAGAGCAAGGTTATGGTCTTCGAAAGGGGTGAAGTCACAGAGTGTGAGGTGAAGCTGAACGGTCAGGCTATGAAGATTGTCAACTATTTTAACCCGTGGAGCCCCGGCTAGTTTTGTAATGTTTGCGCACCAGAACCCGGGCGGTTTTCAAAAAATGGTTTTATTCCAGAAACAATAGCGAATGGGTTAGGAATGAAGGAAAAACCACGAAAAACCGCTCAAAAAGCTTAAAAAATGGTCCTACAGAGCCCCCGAAAAGGTAAAAAATTGAAGGCAATTATCCCAAAAAAAAAGGTTATTGCACGCTCGCGCGCACGTACATGGACTTTGAGAGTTTTCAACCATCGGCACGGTTGCGTGGGATACGTACACAGTTCCCATACAAATCTGAGCCCTCTTGAGTGGCTACACCTGAGGTTACGGTCGGCGCAATTAGGGCGACGCGTCAGGCGCGTCTCTGAGGCTGTGCGTTACATACATCGCCGACGCGTCAGACGCGTCGCTGGGGCTGTACGGGTTAAGTATCTGAGCAGTGTGATGAGTAAAGATGGGACTATGGATGAAGAAGTGCGGGAGAGGGTACAACAGGGGAAGAGGAGAACGCTGAAAGCAGTAACAAGAAATAGGGTGGTCAGTATGGAAGTGAAGAAGTTCTTGCATGACAGTGTGGTAATCCCGACACTGACTTACGGAAGCGAAGCATGGACGTTGGTTGAGAGACTCAGACCAAGAGTGAGAGCAGTGGAAATTAATTACCTAAGAAGTGCGTGCAGAGTTACATGGAGGGATAGACAGACTAATGAGGAAGTAAGAAGGAGGTGTGGTGTGGAGGTAGATGTGCTGGAAAGTATGAAAAGGAACAACTTGAGATGGTTTGGCCATATGGAACGTATGGAAAGCGAGAGAATGACTAAGAGGGTGTACGAGAGCGAGGTGGAGGGACAGAGAGGGAGAGGTAGACCGAAAGAGAGGTGGATGGATGGAGTGAGGAAGTATATGAACGAAGGCGGTGCTGGATGGGGGGAGGGGCGTCGACTGACCCAGGACAGAGGTGCATGGGGGCGGTTCGTTCGTGGCCACTCCTTCGGGGATCACGGCGTCAGGCATTAGATAGATAGATAGACCCCATTATTCCCGGTGACTCTCATTTGTGATCACTTATATTCTCTTCTCTTGATCTCGTTTGCTCACAGCCTCACTTTCTCTCGCTGTCAATTTTGCTCTCATTGTCTTATTCTTTAATTGTTGTCTTTTGGCTCTCTTCTCGTTGTCCACCTCTGCTGTCTCTTTAGCCCTTGTTCTATTATATTCTCTCTCTCTTTTTCGTATTTTCGGCTTGAGAAAATTGAGTTCATTAGCTGTAGGACTTGCTCGTTATGGTCATTACCTCTTGGACGTGGTGTGGGTGGCAACGGTTGTGAAGGTTACAGTTGCTTCCTGATGGGTTCCGGGTTCGCTTCTACTGTGGCCACACACACACGATATACACATACAACTCAGAATGTGTCAAACAGATGCATATTTCGTGTTTTGTATAATTGTGTGAGGATATGTTTAATGCAGCTTTTTTATTAGAACAACCGTGTTTCCCTACTAGCAGTACATAGGTATACAGTATATCGTTTATTATGCCAAAGTATGTCATATATTTCGTGGGTAGTAATATAACCACAATTAGTTGGTATAATATTTAATCATTAATGCACCATTCTCTGGAAGGCAACAGGTACGCATAATACAGCATGACATTATTCATTCTCCCTAAAAATAGTCCCAGGTAAGAATGGTTACTGGGTACATTATAATGAGCCAAAAGTGTGTGTGTGTGTGTGTGTGTGTGTGTCTGTGTCTGTGTGGAGTGAGGCACTTTTCGATGTCTGAATCTAAAACAATACAACTGTTTGCCAACTAAATACCAATAAACTACCTGGCCAAACTATATTATAACAAGTCAAACACCCACCACCACCACCAACAACAACACACGAGGAACTCGGTCAACACCAATATAACTTTATTTACACTTTTTATTTGTTTTCCATTAGTGGTCATTGTTTGGAAAACGTTGGGTGTTGGTTGGATGTCAAATAATTCCAGCGTCAATGTATTACAGGCCGAACACCAAAAGTTGTTGTCTGATCTAATTGTGGTTACATTGTGGAGAGAGAGAGAGAGGGATGGCAAGCAGAAAGGGGATATGTAATATACGCTTAGAACTTGTAATAAAGAATTACAGCGGTACACTCACACACAGAAGAGTCTATCTGGCCTGGAAAGCAATAACGTCACTTGACAAACAATGTGTTGGTGTTGGTAATGAGAGAGACATTACCTGGTGGGTCTTTATCTCCTGCCTTCATGTATTATGCCGCATCTGCATTGACATCCCCATATCACCATCCATCTCCACCACCATCCTTACCATATGTCACGTGTTATCCTCCTTGCCTCCTTCTTACGTTTATTCCCATTTTCTTTACCCAACCATCCCACCCGACCCCAACCCCTATCCTTTCATGCCCATAATAATCCTACTTATACTGCTACTGTAAATCTAAGAGACTATTTATTTGTAAATGCCGCGATATCAGTTGTTATGAGAGCAGTATTTCACTGGTCTGTTATATATTATTGTTTTTAATATAACTTTAACTATCTAAATAACGCCGCAGCACGCCATCCACAACCACACCTCTCTCCCACGTCTAAATAACGCCGCAGCACGCCATCCACAACCACACCTCTCTCCCACGTCTAAATAACGCCGCAGCACGCCATCCACAACCACACCTCTCTCCCACGTCTCACTAGCATTCACCCCTACCTCTACTTGTCCTCCCTCCTTCACTATTAAAGGGAGATGGTTCAATTTGTTTTTGTTTTCATTTATTTACTATTTTTCTAGTTTCCTCGCTAGACCTCCATCAAGCTTAAAATGACCCTCCCTAGACGCCCTTTCAAGATAAATGTGTACATTTGTTCGGTAGAAAAATGTCCCGGCTGAAGGCCGGTTCCTCTTAAATTATAGGCTCGGTATCGCTTGCCAGGAAAAGTTAGACACCTGAATGGCAGGAAAGATCTTACATTTGACAGAAATGGGACAAAAGTTCATAAAATCGTCAAACTAATGGGGCTAAAGATAAGGGAGAAGGGGGTCTAGAAAAGCGACATATTTCCCTTTAACCCTTAAAGATCGGGGCCCGACTTAAGTCCGAATCGAGAAAATTGGACAAAATGGCGGGGTCCGACTAAACTCTGTGGGCGTATTCCCGCCCTAATTTAGGTGGAAAGCGAAACTTGGTGGTCAGGCAGTGTACTACAAGGTCCCACCCACACATCCCCACTGCATGACCGTGACTCAGTAACCCTCAAGCAGCCATAATGGAAGGTCAAGATTTGCCCGTGTCCGATTCGGTGGCCCCTAGTGCGTCGCGCCACCCTACTCATCACGCCCGGCTCATCGCTCATCACGGCCCACTCATCACGCCCGGCTCACCGCCCAGGAACTAGATATCATGCTGAACTCTTCAGAACTTTCTAATAGGCTGTTCAATGAAACCATGGAAGGTCTGGGTGAGAGTTTTGATAGTGTGGATGACTCGGAAGACGAAAATATGCCGATCATAGGCTTTCACCCCAAGCATAATTTGCGTGTCGCAAATGTTGTGGTTGATGTTGCACAGACCGTTGAGCAAAATGGAGACGTTCCTGACGAAGAACATACTGGTGTGGGTGTTGGTAAGTACAATTTACATTTTATAATTGCTTGAAAGTTTGATTGCAAGCATTTTATCACCTTACGAGCGGGTGGTGGAGTATATTTCACTGTGCCGCCCAGCGTTTTTTTTTTACCCTAAATGGGGTTGTTTCCGTGCTCTTTTTCATGCATAAACAAGACCCAGAGCGTAATACACGTATGTATCCCTGAAAGGGCGTAAATTGAGCTTTCCAATGACACCCGAACCATCCTTCTACGATCACTGGTTGTCTTGCAACGATCGTGCAACACGAGTGCAAAAACCCTAAAATACGGTAATTTCCTTATATAATTCCCTGTGTGGCGAGGGAGGGAGGCTAGATGTAAGTGGAGTAAAGCTCAGTAGGTCCACGGGCCACGGCGGCCGTGGCGAGCGGTCAGGAGGTAATTTATGCTCCTAATCACCGCTCCGCTCTCTCTCGGAGCACATTACGTCCTCAAAATTGCACTCTGCAAGACATTTCCTTTGCATTTTATAGCGTATTATTTGCAGGCGTTCGGTAAATTTCTCACATAACCAGGGTGTACGGTACATTTCTCACGATAATACAAGCAAAAACGAAGCTTGGCGAAGATTGTGGTCTACAATATACCTTTTTATAATTGCATGTGACCTTGTAATTGCTTGAAAGTTTGATTGCAAGCATTTTATAGCGTATTATTTGCAGGCGTTCGGTAAATTTCTCACAATAACCAGGGTGTACAGTACATTTCTCACGATAATACAAGCAACAACGAAGCTTGGCGAAGATTGTGGTCTACAATATACCTTTTTATAATTGCATGTGACCTTGTAATTGCTTGAAAGTTTGATTGCAAGCATTTTATAGCGTATTATTTGCAGGCGTTCGGTAAATTTCTCACGATAACCAGGGTGTACGGTACATTTCTCACGATAATACAAGCAACAACGAAGCTTGGCGAAGATTGTGGTCTACAATATACCTTTTTATAATTGCATGTGACCTTGTAATTGCTTGAAAGTTTGATTGCAAGCATTTTATAGCGTATTATTTTCATGCGTTCAGTAAATTACTTACGGTAATATAAACAACGAAAGATTGAATATTTGTGCTTGGCATTACAAGTGATCACTCCCATCGAACTATATGGGCCATGGCCAGTTCGGTCACAGGGAGTATTCGGATACACAGAATAAATTATTTATTTGTCATTATTATTAGGTTATTAGTCCTTTTAACTATTTATTTGTCTCTATTATTATATTGGCAACATACCTTCATACCAGGGGTCATAAATATATCAAAATAAGTCCTGTGGGACTATGAAATAGCTATTATTGGACAAGGAAAATATTTTGTTCATCCCTCCACTGGAACATCAACAACAATGTCAACAACGTATCGCCGTCGGCAGTGTGCAGTACTGCCAATACATATAGCGACTTCCGCTAGATCTAGAGACCTTTATTTCGATCTAGCAGCAATGACTTACACTAGCGGTTTTGTTTTGAAATTTCAGAAAAATTTCGAAGTGATATTATATGGATTTTGCCAATTCATATTTCTAGTGGTATTTATCATGTCTTACATCTAACAGTATATGCTAGCAGATTTATCTTCAATTGGTAACCCTCCCGCTCGAGTCGGCTCGAAGAAAATCGATAATGGTGGCACTTTAGTAAACAGGTGATAAACAAAACCGCATGCGTATCGGTTTGGTATATCGGTATTATGGTAAGTTGGCTACCTACTATTGTTTATAAGATATAGTAAGTAATGATAAGTAAATTATTATATATCGGCGATTTCGGTCACTTTTTTATTTTTATTTTTTTTTTTTGCTAGATAGCGGGAAGAGGAGATACCTGCAGGACCGTGTCACAGGCAACAGGACTGTAGTTGTTATATCCAAACCTGACGCTGTCCTGGAGTATAATGTTAACATGCGGATGGTGGACAAAAGTGATATGCAGATCACTGCTGTTGACTGCCTGAGGAAGACCTGTAAATGGTAAAAGAAGGTCGTACTCCATCTTCTTGATGTCACTGTCCTCAACGCATCCAACCTGTGGATGACGCACACAGGAAAGAAGACCTCTGTAAGGCTGTTCTCCAAGGACATCATAGAGGCCATCCTCCGTAAGCACGGAACCACACGTGTGGCACCAGTTCCGAGGGCGATCGTGGATTTGCCCAGCCGCCTTGAGTGCCGGGACTACCTCTTAACCCACAGGCTTGTGACTGTACCTCCCAACCCTAACCAACTTGCTGCTGGCCGGGTGGCCGGAAAGAAGGTGTGCCACGTCTGCAGTCAGACGACAAGGAGGCCCTGACATAGGAGGGAAGTCGCGTCCAAGTGTAGTCGGTGTGATGTGGGACTCTGTCCTATTCCTTGCTACACCGAGTACCACACACTGGAACACTTCTAACCTCTTCCCTTCTTGCCAATCATTCATAACTTCATTCATTCATCCATTTCAAAGTACCTCATGAATTCATGTCATTCATAACTTCATTCAATCATTCATTCATCTATTTCAAAGTACCTCATGAATTCATGTCATTCAATCATTCATATGGTGGAATAGCACACTACCCAAACACAAGTGCATTCATCATCATCAGCAACATCACCCATTACATCCATAAGTTTCGAATCTCATATATCCATCTGGTTCTTGGTCCACCTCATACATCCAGGTCATTCATACATACATTCATACACTCGCTATAGGCAGTTCTGCCTTTTGTCTACCTCAATCACATTCATACACTCGCTATAGGCAGTTCTGCCATTTGTCTTCCTCAATCACATTCATACACTCGCTATAGGCAGTTCTGCCTTTTCCCTACCTCAATCACATAACTGCCTTTTACCTACCTCAATCACATAACTGTCTTTTGCCTACCTCAATCACATGTGGATTACACCTCCTGGGAACAACACAACAAAAAATGAGTCGTCAACACTACCCCATAGGGTGATTTGGAAATGTGTTGAAATAATATTATATATAAAAACAAAAAAATCCTGCAAAGCAAGCGAAACAGAGAGAGAGAGAGAATGCAGAAACTGAACTGAAGAAAGAGTGAAGAAGATATAATAATACAGAAATATTACAAGCAAATAAAGAAAGAGGGATTAGAGAAAATAATAATGAGAATTACATATACGGATGAGGAAGAGAGAGAGAGAAAGAGAGAGAATACAGAAACTGAACTGAAGAATGAGAGTGAAAAAGATATAATAGTACAGAAATATTACAAGCAAATAAATGAAATAGAGGGATTAGTTAGAGAAAATAATAATGAGAATTACATATACGGATGAGGAAGAGAGAAAGGGAGAGAGAAAGAGACAGAGCGCACGGAAAGCGAGAAAGAGAGAGAGAGAGAGAGACAGACAGACGGGATGAGTGAGAGAGATTAGAGAAAATAATAATGAGAATTACATATACGGATGAGGGAGAGAGAGAGAGACAGAGTGCGCAAGAGAGGGAAAGCGAGCGAGCCAAAGAGAGAGCGCGGGAGGCCGAAGTCAGGGCAAAGCGAACGCATCCAAACGCAACCAGGAAATAGACCAAAAAAGTACCTCCTCTTCCTCACCTCTTCCCACCCTCCACACTCGCTCATAACATCCATAATAGACTTATATAGGGATACGAAGAGTTGCTCTTTCCAAAAATGATCGTCTCGTTCGCATTGGAGCCATATTAACGGCGCTAGGGCGAGTGAAAATGAGCTAATATTTCGGGATTATGCCCGCTGGGCCGCACGGTGTAAAATACCTTACCACCCGCTAAATAAGGGTTAACAATAATGAAAGTGCAATTATATTTATTCCATTTGATTATATATGACACGTCAACTGTATAGCGTATGAATTTGATACAACATGGAGAAATTTTTCTTGGTTTGAACTTGTGATTTATTCCCTTCCCCCTCCCCATACTTTCGCCTTGATAACCTCTCCATCTCCAACACCATTATACGTACCTCACCTCCATCCCCCCTCCCCCATCTGGTCTCCTGGTGTACCATAATCAACGATATATACCAGTGGTTTGATCAATACCAGTTTGGATAATTTCGGAACAAAATAAATTAGAGGCAATACACGAAGGGAGAGAAACTTTGGACTGATTAGGGACGACCGGAATGTTGAATGGTTGGAAATGGAAACAGGAAGAAGGGGAATTTGAATTGAATGTATTGATAGAAATATTGGTACCGCACCAACAAGGTCATACGGCACTGAAAAAGCTAACATATTTGCAGAAAACTAAAATCATAAAACAACATGTGTAAAATTAGATAACAAACTAAAATCAATGCAATCATAGAAACTGAAAGAGGCCAGCCTTTTTCAAAAATAAAAACACATCGCCTCCAGGGGAACCAGCCTCGCCTCCAAGCACCGAAAAGAGACAGTAAGTACCATCTGCCTTCCGGTTCCGCAAAAGCAACCTCCGACGTAATTCGACCAAACTGGGACACTCAACCAGCAAGTGCCTGACAGTAAGGGGAACTAGACAGTCATTGCAGAATGGCGGTACACCTCCACACATAAGGAACTCGTGTGTGAGCCTGGTATGTCCAATGCGGAGGCGAGCCGAAGCAGTTTCCAATTTGCGAGGAATGGTAGGGCAAGCTCTTGGCAAGACAAATTTGTTAACTTCCCTGAGCCAGTAACACAATATCACCGTGCCTGCCAACAAGCACGAACAGCAAACATGACAGGAGTACGCAGATCAGAAGCAAGCAGATTTTAATTTACATGTGAAGGTCTCAAAGCTACAGCTTTTGCCAAAGCATCCACCCTTTTATTACCATTGACACCAACATGTGCAGGGACCCAACAAAAATCCACTCTTTTTCCCTCGACGATGAATGAGAAACAGCCACTCTAAAATAGCTAAAACTATAGGATGGGAAGAATTAAAAGCTTCAAGAGCCATGATAGCCCCTTGAGAATCACTAAAAATAGTAAAATTATTGTTTCGGTGAGGAAACACCAATTTCAGAGCTAAAATGATAGCAGACAATTCCGCAGTACAAACTGAGGCACCTAAAGGAAGACTACCTCCACAGCTGAAGTCAGGGAACACAACACCAAAACCAACACCGGAGGCAGATTTAGAGCCATCAGTATACACAGGCACAGAACTATTATGACTAGAAGAATGTTCCAAAAACATATGAAGAAGAGGCTGAGGAGTGACTGAATCCTTTGATCCTGTAAAAAACCTGCAGAATGACAGTTCAGGCAAGACCCAGGGTGCAATCCTTGGAATTTGCACGAGACTCACAGGAACCGTCGACAGATTAAGCTCCTTCATTACTTCACGAACTCTATAGCCAAAAGGATGTGGCATTCGCGGATGCTGACCATAATATGAAAACAAGGATTGACCCGAAACACGGGTACAAACAAGAGAGTCTGGAAGGCGCCGAATCAGAAACCAACAGCGGAAAACCACAGATTGACGTAGTAAATCTAAGGGAGGCACACCAGCCTCCACCAGCAAGCTGGGAATCGGAGATGACGGAGATGACCGAAAGCTCCAGTTGCAAGACAGAGACCAGCATGATGAACAGCATCTAGAGTCTTAAGTCTGGAGTCTGTGGCAGAGGAGTAGACTTCACAGCCAATACGACAGTTTGGATGCGACAAATGCCTGAAACAAATGCAGTAGTGTTCTGCGATCAGCCCCCCACGAGGTGTGTGACAGAACCCTTAACAGATTCAAACCATTCATACACGATGCCTTCAGATTTGTCAAGTGTGGAACCCAAGTCAAAAGGCAATCAAACATGAGACCCAAGTACTTTGTCTCTGCCACACAACCATGTCTCCTGCCACAGAGCATTAGATCAGGGTCTGGGTGAACCCCCCTTATTCAGCAAAAGTGCATAGCCACAGTTTTTGATGGGGAAAACCGAAAGCCCTTGGAATCAGCCCACGCAGAAATCCTGTCCAACGCAAGTTGCGTACGTCTCTCAATAGCAGACATGCGGGAACCAGAAAACCAAATAGCCAAATCATCTACATATAAGGACGAGGAAATCCCAGCAGGCACAGCGTCGAGAATACTGTTGACGGCCGCCTCAAACAAAAATGCACTTAGGACACAACCCTGGGCGACACCCTCCTCCTGGCATAGTGGCGCAGGAAGGGAAGAACCCACACGAACCCGAAACACACGATCAGTCAAGAAGTCTCTAAACAACACCGGCAGGCGACCACATAATCCAAAGGCATGAAGTTGCCGTAGAATTCCATGTCGCCAGGCTGTGTCATAAGCCTTCTCGAGGTAAAAAAACGCAGCCATAAGGTGTTGCTTAGAGGCAAAAGCTTAACAGATTGAGGATTCAAGTCGGATAAGGTTGTCAGAAGTACACCGTAGTTTGCGGAAGCCACTCTGAGAAGGGGAGAGATGGCCGCCCTTCTCCAGACACCACTCAAGTCTGACATTGATAATTTTTTCAAACAATTTGCATACACACGACGTTAAACAAATTGGGCGGTAATTAGAAACATTGCAATGATCCTTTCCAGGCTTAGGAATAGGAAGGAGAATGCCCAACTTCCAGCTTGCAGGTAGAATACCCTCACCCCAAATCCTATTAAACAAGTATAATAAATACACCAAGGAGACATTCGGGAGATGACGAAGCATGGCATATGGGATGTCGTCAGGACCAGGAGCAGTGTCCCCACACTCCGAGAGGGCCGCACGCAGCTCACGAATACTGAAGTCAACATTATAAGTTTCTCTGCCATGAGACCGGAAATTAAGACCCTGTCTCTCTTGGCTACGTCGGGCATTTGCACAAGGTTTAGCACCATCCCTCTGGGAGACCTTGCAAAAATGAGTAGCTAGGGCAGAGGCTACATCACCAGGTGCAGATACCAGATTACCTTTGATCCTCAACACTGGTGGAGAGGAGGGTGAAAACTTTCCAGATATCTTGCGTATTCTCTTCCACACCATAGGCAAAGGAGTGGAAGAAGTAATCGTAGAAACATAGGACCTCCACGAGCTTCGGCGAGCATCTTTCAGAACCCATCGATAGCGAGCACGCGTTTTGCGAAATTGAACTTTAAGAAAGAGAACCTCTCGGTTTGCATGGTATCGACGAGATGCGGCTTTATAAACCCCCGAGCAAAAGAGCAGGCTGCAGTCCACCACGGCACAGGTCTCCGGGAATATACACCCGAAGACCGTGGAATGGAACGAAGCCCCGCTTTAATCATAGTCGTAGTAAAATAATGTTGTGCACCATCAATAGCTGGGAAATCATGTACAATCAAATCAAACTCACAGAGTTGTTCAAAAAGATGCCAGTCAGCCCTACCCAGACACCAGAGAGGCAAACGGGTAATTGGAGCACAGTGAGAGGACTGGACCAACACTGGATAATGGTCACTACCATGCAGATCATCCTAAACGTTCCAGGAAAAATCAAGAGCACAGTCAGGAGAAGTAATGGTGAGGTCAAGAACAGAAAATGTGCCAGTCTGAACGTGGAAATGGGCTGGTCTCCCATCGTTCAAGACAACCAAAGCCAGGTCACCAACCAAGGAGGCCAGAAGCTTACCCCAAGGATTGTAAACTGAATCACCCCATATTGGATGGTGACCATTAAGATCGCCAAGTAAAATAAAAGGAGTCTGAAGTTGTCGGATAATGGTCTCTAAATCAGATCGCAATATTGGGACTGAAGGAGGAAGAAGGGGAACATAAATGAAAGGAAGAGAAAGAAGAATGAAGAATTAAACCGAAAATATACTATAATCTCGTGACCAAACACCAAAGTACAGTTGGCCAAATAATTAATTTGCAGGCTCACAGCATCAAATAGATTAATTATGACACAGACCTGACCATGGTAATAGGGAAACGGAGGATATTAAGCGTTAGTTTTTGAAGAATTTCCTCTAATGGACTATTGCACTCGTTTTTATGTATAGCTATGCGTCTAAATTACTACGTGCATGGTGCTTTGATAATGCGAGTGAGTTTGTGTACACATTTAATGTGGGTGTGTGTGTGTGTGTGTGTAGGTCAACACAGTATACAGGAACTGCACCCTCACCACCAACAAACTGTCCACATTATTCCAACCGCTTATTTGTTCTTTGAAGACGCGCAAACCTTTGTCCCGCAGCTTATACCAGTCTGATACTTGTACAACTTATGTCACGGAAAGGAAGGAAGGAAAGATTCCAAGGGGAGAGAAACTTTCGAGAAGGGGAAGTTTACAATGATCAGAAGAAGGATTACAGTTCGGGAATAAAACTCAAACGAGGATAAGTACAGGTGAAATAAGGAACGACAATAGAAATAAAGATAATGGCAAAGATGGAACTGAGAGGTAGATAAAGGAAGAGAGAGGATAGACAAAATGCAAAATGTGAGGTGTAGAACAGTGATAGATAAGAGATAGATGGTGCGACCAGAGGAAGTGAAAAGGGTGATGGGAGAGATACAATACATAATGTTGTTTTTGTTCCCAAGGCTGCCTGGCCGAACAGCCCCAAGGCCCCAAGCAAGGCCAAGGCCATAACCGAGCGCCCCCACAGAACCCTCCTTGCCTACCACAATAAAGCCTGGGTAACCGAAGCCACTCCATGGCGGGGAGCTGAGGAGGGTGCGGAAACGCCCGGGAAACCAAAGCCCCACCCAGGGCCCTGTGCCCATCAATTATGAAGAGATAGTTGAGGGGCAAAAGAAAAATGTGACGGAAGAGACGCCGTCACTTGAGATCTAGAAAATATATAAGTAAAAGGAACAGTCAGATTAAGCTATGGGTATGGCAGAGATCGCTCAGTTCTCACTCTGATAGACCAGCCCATCACCACATAACTAGAACCCAATCCTCAGCATCAGCTAGGAAAGTCGCCTTTGGTGGGGGGAAAGTTCCTCTTTTTCAACCCTTTTCGGGGTTGGGCACCCGCCAATACATAATAATAACAATACATAATAATTATTATCACCAATAAGTAAATGCACACGCACACACACATACACTGTGAAGTACGAACATTACTGTTTGTTTATCAATGTCTGACTATTATATTTCTTCCTTTTCAGACAGGTAAGAGAAGCCAGCCTCCGTGTGTGAGAACCTCAGTCTTCGGGGAGAGTGAGAGTAATACAGGTAGGTCCAGACAGATACTTCAGTTTATAGGGTAACATACGGCTGCCCTCAGTAATATGATGTGCGTGGGGTTTATGGTCCAGCCAGACACTTTATTTCATTGGGTCACACAGAGGGATGTTCTTGAGAGCAATATGTGCAGGGGATTTTGGGAAAGGATCAGTAATAATGACTGAACATTTGTAATATGAATTCACAGTTTTACTCGCATGGTGACATTTACACGTTTTCCCATCGTTATAAATATAGTTTGTCTAACGAATAAGGAAGACAAATATTAATGCGTGAAAAATTGGATTTACAAAAGTGGAATGTAAGCTATACGTTGATTTGAAAAGATTGGCTACAGGATTGATGAAGAGTGACATGACAAGGTCCACTGATGGAAGATAGTGAAGCGGAAGGAAGGGAGGGAGGGTTGCAAAAATAACCAAAGCTAAAAGTAGAGATTGGGGGGAAACGGAGAAAACTGTAGACAATATTATAGAATAATAGTTTGGAACATTGTTAAATAGAACAATATTACATATATATTTTGGTATATGTGAATTAAGGAGACGAAAGGCAAATCTGCCTGAAACAAGTGTCTCCCCCACCCCCAAAGTTGGTAGAGAGCCAAAACCAAGGTACATTACAGGTAATGTAAGTGTGTGGGAAAGAAGTGTGGTGTGCTTGTAAAGTGTAGTGAAATGAATACAAGGAGGAGGTGTTTGTGAGAGTTAGCTTGATTACTCTCTCATTATAAAACAATAATCAGATATTAAATAATCTAATTGAATATAAACAAATTTAGAAGGAGCACAAATATGCACAACTACAAACATATATTGTGGAAGGTTTGTATAAGAAGCGTGAGAAACTATAAAATCCCGAAGGCAGTTTGAGAGGTGTTGGAATATATGAGTCAGCAGGAAGCATTAAACATATAAGTGGGTTATATATATATATATATATATATATATATATATATATATACATATATATATATATATAATTATATGTTATGCTACGTTGTAATTTAACGTGATTTATAGTGATTCCGCGTTTTCCACCTTAGGAAAGAATGGGGAATCTTCACACTCTCACTGGAGCGTAACAAACTTTAATATCATAAATCATGCAACAATAATAATCAATGACACAGAATACACAATTCAGTTTCACACGTGTTATTCCTTAAGAGGCTAGGGTGCAAATCTGATATTTGTTATGAAAAGCGAAAACCCTTCTAGAGTAAGGGATCACTGCAATGAATATTAATCATAAATCATAAAATAGAGTTAGTCCTAGGATAACTAATGGCCTAGAAGCAAATTGATTAGGTTATATAATAGTACACATAAATACTGATCGAATGTCCCATCGTAAACACAGAATAGGTGTACACAGAGAGATCTAGTCTCAAACAATAAATAGTACCGTGAAGGGGTGTGTGGTAACCACCGAGGAATATGTCTTCTAAGCGTAGTAGGGAAGGTATACAGTAGGGTAGTGATTGAGAGAGTGAGAGTGAGAACGGAGAAATGGATAGGCGACGAGCAGGGAGGTTTTAGGAAGGGAAGAGGATGTGTAGATCAGATTTTTACCCTGAATTGTGTTGTGGAGAAGTATCTGGAGAAGAAACAAAAGGTGTATGTTGCCTTTATGGACTTGGAGAAGGCCTATGACAGAGTGGATAGAGAAGGTTTGTGGAAAGTACTTAGAATATACGGAGTAGAGGGCAAGTTGCTGAAAGCAGTGAAGAGCATGTATGAGGGTGCAAAGGCGGCAGTACGTGTGGAGAGTGAGCAGAGCGAGTTCTTTGACCTGAATGTTGGTTTGAAACAGGGTGTGTGATGTCCCCGTGGTTGTTTACTGTATATATGGATGGAGTCATGAAAGAAATACTATCAAGAGCAGTGAATGTTGGTGTATCGCTGAAAAGGGAGGGAATTGAGTGGAAGCTACCTATACTGCTGTTTGCGGATGATACAGTTCTGATGAGTGATAATGAATGGGAGTTGCAGGGTCTGGTAAATGAGTTTGGAACAGTGTGCGAAAAAACGGAATTTGAAGGTAAATACGGGGAAGAGCAAGGTTATGGTCTTCGAAAGGGGTGAAGTCACAGAGTGTGAGGTGAAGCTGAACGGTCAGGCTATGGAGATCGTCAACTCTTTTAAGTATCTGGGCAGTGTGTTGAGTAAAGATGGGACTATGGATGAAGAGGTGCGGGAGAGGGTACAACAGGGGAAGAGGGTTGTAGGAACGCTAAAAGCAGTAACAAGAAATAGGGTGGTCAGTATGGAAGTGAAGAAGTCCTTGCATGACAGTGTGGTAATCCCGACACTGACTTACGGAAGCGAAGCATGGACGTTGGTTGAGAGACTCAGACCAAGAGTGAGAGCAGTGGAAATGAATTACTTAAGGAGTGCGTGCGGAGTTACATGGAGGGATAGACAGACTAATGAGGAAGTAAGAAGGAGGTGTGGTGTGGAGGTAGATGTGCTGGAAAGTGTGAAAAGGAACAACTTGAGATGGTTCGGCCATATGGAACGTATGGAAAGCGAGAGAATGACTAAGAGGGTGTACGAGAGCGAGGTGGAGGGACAGAGGGGGAGAGGTAGACCGAATATGAGGTGGAAGGATGGAGTGAGGAACTACATGAACGAAGGCGGTGCTGGTTGGGGGGAGGGGCGTCAACTGACTGGGGACAGAGGTGCATGGGGGCAGTTCGTTCGTGGCCACCCCTTCGGGGATCACGGCGTCAGGCAATAGATAGATAGATAGAAGGGGTTTTGGCCTGGGCGAGGTAGCTACGCGCTGAGGGTAAATACTAGTTACTGTGACAACATACAAGCAGTACCAAGGTTATGGTAATTAAGGTACTATTTGATTAAAGTTTAACCTTTACGTTAAGGCAAAGTTTACAGGAGAATTAACTCAAATAACTCGAAGAGTCAAGGTAATGAATACATGTTCATAAATGGTTTAAATAAATACAATAGTCATGTATGAGTGACTGAAAATGTCCTCGCCGAGCGGATGATTAATGCCACGTTAAATACAGAGTCAGAATAAACTCAAACTGAACACCACGTAAATGAAGCGTGATAATTAATAAATAGTCAAATAAAGAGACTGAATGGTAAAACTCTCCGTGAACAACTCGTCTATATCATACATACCCTACTGATGATATAGCATAGAATAAGATCTGAATAAGAGTTCACTTTAGTTTTTCTTGTATAGGTCTATCTATCTATCTATTGCCTGACGCCGTGATCCCCGAAGGGGTGGCCACGAACGAACAGCCCCCATGCACCTCTGTCCCCGGTCAGTCGACGCCCCTCCCCCCAACCAGCACCGCCTTCGTTCATATACTTCCTCACTCCATCCTTCCACCTCTCTTTCGGTCTACCTCTCCCTCTCTGTCCCTCCACCTCGCTCTTGTACACCCTCTTAGTCATTCTCTCGCTTTCCATACGTTCCATATGGCAGAACCATCTCAAGTTGTTCCTTTTCACACTTTCCAGCACATCTACCTCCACACCACACCTCCTTCTTACTTCCTCATTAGTCTGTCTATCCCTCCATGTAACTCCGAACGCACTTCTTAGGTAATTCATTTCCACTGCTCTCACTCTTGGTCTGAGTCTCTCAACCAACGTCCATGCTTCGCTTCCGTAAGTCGGTGTCGGGATTACAACACTGTCATGCAAGGACTTCTTCACTTCCATACTGACCACCCTATTTCTTGTTACTGCTTTCAGCATTCCTACAACCCTCTTCCCCTGTTGCACCCTCTCCCGCACTTCTTCATCCATAGTCTCATTTTACTCAACACACTGCCCAGATACTTAAAAGAGTTGACGATCTCCATAGCCTGACCGTTCAGCTTCACCTCACTCTCTGTGACTTCATCCCTTTCAAAGACCATAACCTTGCTCTTCCCCGCATTTAAAATTCAAATTCCATTTTTCGCACACTGTTCCAACTCATTTACCAGACCCTGCAACTCCCATTCATTATCACTCATCAGAACTGTATCATCCGCAAACAGAAGTATATGTAGCTTCCACGTGTATAGGTGCATGTATAATTTCCCGAACAAAGGACCAATATTTTACCGTAGGAAATACGAGTTTACTGACGAGCAATATTCACCGGCAATTTCTTGCTCTATCTCTGGGAAAACTGGTTATGAAATTAGATGGATATACTAGGAAATTTTATTAGCTTTCCAAAAATCACCTTAATTTTTATGTAACATCAAAATTGTGAACACCACTGATTTTTATGCGAGTTGAACTCGAAAACTCGGCTAGAGCTAGCTAGCCGGTACAAACCTGATACCGTGCCTCCACTCACGGCTTAATTTTCATATACTTGCGTAAATTATACAGCTATGAATTATTTTTTGTGAACTACTGTCATCATTATAGATGTCTGATAGCAAGGAATCATGTCTTTATCTCAAAAACTGTGGCTGTGGTGAATATTTTGCTATCATTATCACTCGATACCGTTATAAGAATGAGTTTTCAACTTACCTTAACCATTTCAGCTAAAATCCGTGGCTACATATATAATGACGAATAACACACTCATATACATAATTTCCAATTATATATAATATAATTACAATCACATAATAGCAAATATATCGGGGATGGGTCGTATTTAAAGGGCGGGAGACGTGTGCGCAGGGTGGCTGAGAGAGGAAGACTAATGTTTTGTTTTCTATTTTCGTACGGTGTGCACAGTGTTACCAATGTGCTAGAAACTTGCTAGTTAGTTCATTCGACAGACAGCTAGGAACATGACAAGTAACACGAGTAACACCCATGCATTCTATTTGTTCCCGAGTCATATGATGCGGTAGCGTCTTTTGAGCCTATTGGGCAAAACCGCCATATGACGTTATAGCGTCATATATGACGAAGGGGGTTAAGAAGAATCTCTCATATCGAAAAGGGTAGAGTGAGATATTTCGAAGCCTAGTAATTGCTGGAGGGCCTTTTTAAACTGAATAAAATCGCCTAATAGTATCCAGAATAAAGTTAAAATGATGGCACCAGTACTGAGAGGGTTAAATTTGGTTAGATTACATAAAGTTAGACTAGGATGAGAGGTAAATTAAGTCATTTTAGGGTACTTATCCCCTTAAAGACATGACCATGCTGCCAGGCAGGTATATTTACCGAAAACGAGCTTCATTCCATTTTTGTTATCATGCATAAACAAGAGCCAGAGCGTAATACAATTATATATCCGTGAAAGGTCGATAATACAGCTTTCCAATGACACCTGAATCATCCTTGTACAACCACGGGTTATCCTGTAGCAATCGCGTAAACGGAGGTGAAACTACCCTAAACTAAGGTAATTTCCTTAGTTTTTTCCTCGTCTCGTGAGGACGGCCGATGGTGGGGAGACCAAATACACACCAGTCCGGCCCAGGCGTGGTGCCGACCAGTCCAAGCCCAGCTGTTGTCCTCCCAACGCGCGGACTCTTTCTCAGAGCTCATAATGTGCTCAGAATGGCGCCCGTCATATGATGAGCACCGCAGGGGTGGCCAATATTTTCTCGCCCGTCATATGACGGGAACCGTAGGTTAGGTGTTAAGATACTTAATACAGTAGCTCGGCCTGACATCATCACCGCTCGGTTCCTGGGGGTCCTCTCAAGAAGAATCTAATAAGGAGAAAAGTCTTAAACAAGCTCCCAATTCATCCCGTCTTGACCAAGCACCCCTGAAGATGGCTCTGCCATCGGTGGTGCATCGTCTGCACACTTATAAATGTCCCTGGGAGCTGCAAGATGGTGTGGCGGCAGATACAAACATGATACCAAAACAACACGGTCTCAGCTGTGTTGTTTGTGGAAAATACAAGCAGAAGGTAAGGTGAAGTGGTTAGTCATAAGTAGACCGTAGCTACGAGTATACAGTATATAGTATACTCACATAGGAGTATATATCATGGCTGACTGAATACAAGATTCCAGAGACATCACTCGGTAAATGGCTGACCCATGAATGCTGGCATTTGTATCATTACATATGTTTTTTATGGCTCAAGAACCTTTACATCAATCTGAAGACGAAAACACCTAATCAGCTGAACAAGTCCCGCGTTGTGTGAAGCAGCACTTATAAGATGACCAGTATAGCGGGGTTGGCCGTCTGATATCTGATGCTCCACAATTTACAGATGTTTTAGATAATATAAATAAATAACGTAATCTACTCACCTATTATATACCATTCACTTGGTCGGTTGTCTTTAATGTAAGACATACCCACAATTTGATGTTCATAGTTTGTGAGGAGTGTGAGGTTGGAATTACTTGCGTATAGAATATTATTCATGAATACACAGAAAAGCAATACACGGTAGTGGAGAAATTCCCCTAGCATTGTAGTGTGCTGCACTGGTCGACCTCAATAATAAACATGTAACATCGAGAGAATATATATTTACAAACACGTACAACATGAGACAAAAGATATGTTCCGCACTTTTGGTAATGTTGCTGAAGGAATGTGTATTTATTAGTGTATGCAGTGTATGGATGGAGCTGCATAAGCATAAATTTCTCGAGAGACAGTCACTGGGATGACTGCTGTGGTTGTCTCGCATATTTCTTAGTGAGAAATAATTGCGTACCGGTATGTCTTTATTTATTCCTCACCAATTAAGCAGTGCACGTAATATGAGGAACTATATGATTCACAGTGTGTGTGTGTTTGTTTAGTTACTCAGTAAACGTATGAACACTATGGGGACCATATGGCTGAAAGCCATACAGGTACTGAAACAAATGTAAATGTAAGGAACAAAACCAATACAAGATATTATAGACGTTGAGTAACCTACACATAATTATAACACAGGTATTATAATAGATACAGTGTTTTATACAGAAAACGGTAACGTTGCTGCAAAAATACAAGATTGTATACATGGAATGTAGCACAATATATTTAGTTGTAGTAGCATATGGACTATAAGGTAGGACAATAATGCGATAATGACAAAATGGGGATCACAATTAAAACATCATGAGTGACTAGTAACCAATTATTTCAATATAGACCCATAAAAGCTTTTATGAATTGTGAAAAATTAAGAGATATTGAGTACGGTACTGCAAGCGGTAGCCTATAGATATTAGAAACTATATAGTTATAGCTCGAATATAACTGTTTTCTAAAGAACGGTACATTTTCTAGTGTGGGGTATAAACTGTATAGTTACTGTTCGAAATTAACCATTCTCTATTAGTGGGTGCTTGACGTTAGATGGGGTAAGTATCAGGGGCCTACAACCAAAAGCAGAGAGTCACTTCTCCTTATTAGATTCGTCTTGGGTCCTCTCTCAGACACACACTCACAAGGATGGAAAGCTGGTGCCCTCCGTATTTTTCCGGTTACGTTTCGATGGTGCTGCTCTACCGTCGGACCTGAGCTTGCTTCACGGCCACATCTGTTACCAGGTGGGGCGTTACATCTTTCCTCTCCTCCGGTGCTTCTCTTGCCATTTATTTTCCCACGGTGTCATGTCCTGAAGAAACAGGGTTCGCTGTGCCAAGTGCAGTGGCTCTCATGAGGGTCAGCTGAGGTGCTCCAACGAGGATAAATGTTTATCTTGTGGGGCACTGCACAGGGTGACTTCAGGGGAGCGTGCTGTCCTCCAGAATGCTTGGTTGCTGCACAAAGCGTATTGTGACAGGGCCCTCACCCTGGGGGAAATGAACGACAGACTCCGCCTCCTCAACCCGCGCCGTGGACTCTCTGTGCCCCAGGAGTCTCCTTTGGCTGGCCGGCGCTCGTTGGAGGGTGGTATGCCGGCTGCTTGGGGGAACCATTTTGCCCCATTGGGTAATGAGGTGGATGATGCTGTGGACCCGCCCAAGGAGGTTAGCCTGGAGTTGGGGGTGACTACCCGGCCCCAGTCCCAGTCGGCTGTTTTGTTCCATGCCGCGCAGTCCCCGCGCCGTTTGCCCTGCACCGGCTGTGCCCCGGTTATTGTTGAGGATCCTATGACTTCGATGAGCTCTTCCCTCTGCAGTCTCTGCATCCCATGGATCGACGTAACTCTTCCCCTCTATATCCTTCGTCTTGTCGTCCTACATATGCCTCCAAAGCCTCGCCTCGTCCCATCCCTGCGCAAGTCGATGAGCGTCCCTCCCGGGTTTCAAAGATGGATTCCTTCCGACAACTCCTACTGGACTGTCTGGGGTTGATTGATAAGGGCGCCTCGCTTCAAGACATAGCTCTGGCCCTAGTACCACAGTTTAAGTGTCTCTGGTTCGCCACCTGATGATATGCTCTTATTGGGTTGTTGACTTTTCTATTTTAAGGTACTATGAATGACATGAAGTGAAAGTGACACAGTGGTGAATTTAACTATAAACTAATTTAATTGTGACCTAGGAACTACGCGACTACGGTAGGGCCGGCGAGGGCGAGTAATCACCTGAGATTGCCCTTAACCCCCCAACACAAGACAAGACAAGAGTCTCACCAAGCCTTAGTTGCCTGTTGGCATTCGTGGAGGAAGGATGATGCTGTCCTTTGGGCTTTGCCGAAAAGAAGTCTTTCAGGTGTTATAATTCCATCATAGTTAAGGAGTTACTCAAGGACTTTTCCTAAGTTAAATGAAGTTCAATAATTAGCCATATTATACATTGTCAATCATACTTAATATACAATACAGTTATTATCATAAAGATTAATCCAAGGAAAGTGTAGCTGTTTCTGCTCCCAAGCTTATTGAAAGTGGTGGCGCAAGAGAGCGGATGGTTAAAAGGACCATGGTTCCAAATTATTTCCATGAATATGTTAAGGCCTTTTTTTTTTTTTTTCTATGTGATTGAGGGAGGCAAAAGGCATAACTGCCTATAGCGAGTGCCTCCCCCATAGTTGAAAGAGTGACAGGGCCAAAATCAAGGGACGTTCGAGCCAAAATGCCTGGACACACGGAGTTTGAAGCAATTTAAGTCATAGGAAGAGGGAAAGACTGATTCTGGGAGAGAGTTCCAGAGCTCAGCTGTTGAGTAGAAGAAAGTTTGAGAGTAAAGTTTCACTCTTGGGTTGGAGAGTTGCACAGAGTAGGGGTGGGATTGAGTTGCAAGACGGGTACCACGTGCCCTACGTAAAGGAGGTGGTATGCACTGGGATAGCTCTGAGGAACACTGATTATTATAGTACCGATAGAATAGCGAGAGAGATGCAACATTGCGGCGGAGAGAGAGAGATTGCAGAGAGTTGGTGAGTGGACGGGAGTTAATGATACGAAAGGCCTTCCTTTCAACTTTGTCTAGGAGAGCGGTGTGAGAGGAACCTCCCCACACATGTGAACAATACTCAATACAAGGGCGCACTATGCCCCTGTACAGAGCAAGAAGCTGTGCAGGGGAAAAGAACCCCCTAAGGCGGTTGAGCACACCCAGCTTCTGGGAGGCTGCCTTAGCAAGACTGGTAATATGGTCCTTCCAAATGAGAGCAGAAGAAAAAGAGACACCAAGAATATTGAGAGAAGATGAAGGGTTGATTTTTGTATTGTTGAAGAATAAGGGATAGTCCGCTGGGAGATCCTGACGGGTAGATAGATGGAGAAATTGGGTTTTGGAAGCATTAAAGTTAACAAGGTTTTCTCTGCCCCAATTGGAAATAGTATTTAGATCAGAATTTAAGAGTTCTATGGCTTCATTACGTTTGTCGTTGAGGGATTGCTGGCTGGGGCGTTCTGAAAAACTAAGGGAGTAGTGTAAGGTTGAGTCGTCTGCGTATGAATGGATGGGAATTAAGGTACAGTTAAGGAGATCATTTATAAAAATTAGAAAGAGAATAGGAGATAGGACAGAGCCCTGAGGAACACCGGAGTTTATAGGGTGAGGAAGTGAACAATGGCCGTCCACAACCGCGGCTATGGAACGGCCGGAAAGGAAATTAGAGACAAAGGCACAGATGGAGGGATAGAAACCGAAGGAGGGTAGTTTAGAAATTAAAGATTTATGCCAGACTCTATCGAAGGCTTTCGATATGTCTAGTGCAATAGAAAAAGTCTCACCGAAGTCCCGGAAGGAGGATGACCAAGAGTTAGTAAGATATGAAAGAAGATCACCAGTAGAGCGACCCTTAAGGAAGCCATACTGGCGATCTGAGAGCAGATTATGAGAAGAGAAATGCTTAAGAAATTTGGAAGCAAGAATAGTTTCAAAAACTTTAGAAAGACAAGAGATAAGAGCAATTGGAGCAAGTGGTAGAGCAGGGAGGGACACAGGAGGATGGTGGTGGTGGTGGTGGAGGGGGGAGGAACTGGTGGTTGTAGAGTTAGGAGGTTAGTAGTGCGATTATATATCATTATCATACATGCGGATTTATTAAATATTACATGGACAACTATACATATTATGCAGTGCATACCCAAGTGCCTACTACATACGTAATCACACACACACACACATACACACTTCAATAGTTTTCATTGAAAGAGAGGGAGAGTGAAAGTGACTTTAGAGTTTGATGTCCAGGCAAATAAAAAACAGCGACAATTGCGTTTGTCTTGCAAGTGGATCCTGGTAAGAGGAAGACGTGTAGGACTATTAGGGAGAGAGAACACAATAAGAAGATTATAAGAACATTATTGTGAACAATGAGAGAGAGCGCGCTAGCGCTGAACAGCCCGTCGGCCAAAATATGATCTCCCGGAGTGCTGGCGTTTGGTACACCCGTGTTCCCCCTTTTCCCTCAGTATTATTGTATTGCTTCATGGTCGTCCCTTTTTATTTTCTCCACCGTTTCATGCTCGTATTTTTACCCATACTGTTTACATTTTTGCTACTATGTTTTTGCTGCTGCTTGATTCTTATATTTTGCTATATATATTTGTTTCTGTTGTTTCTCTATATTTCTATCCATATATATTGTTTCTTTAAAGGAATTTTTAGGAGGCGTCATCTTTGTTGGATAGATCCTTTTATTTTTCTCCATTGGCTCGGGGTGTTATATAGCCTACTTCCTAATTTGCAGTATTTCGGAATAACATCTTTATGGTAACATACCAAGGTATGTTTGGTAACTTGTAGCATTGTTCTTGATTTGTAGGTGTGCTTTTATATGTGTATTCCCTTATTTTGGTCAGTAATTTTATGGCATTACTCATCTCACAATACAATTATATTTTCTTGTGAATTTGATATTGTAAATGTGAATCTTAAAAAAATAAAATAAGACCCTGTAAATACTGTATTCGGTCATCACTAATATTTTCTCATGACCGTTATTATCCCTCCCCTTCCCCCCCCCCCCCTCTCTCTCTCTCTCTCTCTCTCTCTCTCTCTCTCTCTCTCTCTCTCTCTCTCTCTCTCAACTAATCAGTCAGTCAGATTATGTTTATTCTGTCACCTTGTTAGCGCTCGCCAGTTGTTTCGTATTAGAGTTCTGGAAGCTATGAAGGCTACTTTAATTCACTGGTTTGTCACAACGCGTTGCTTTTATCAATCATATGCAGAGTATTTTGTAATTGCTTCTCATATCTAAATAACCCTTTGTATGCCTAACTGTCTCATACACACATATTTGTGTTAGCCTACACGTATAATCCATAAGTAATAACGATTGTGATTCAATAACAATGTAGATAATGCAATTTACACTACAGTATTATGTAAGCAAAATAACGGATAGTAGATTACAGCTAAATAATTCAGCTTAAATTCTAATAATATAATGTCCAATTTAGTTGAAATATATACACCACCATTATATTACCCCAGTGACCAAACTCCACCTGTGGCTGGGCCACCAGAGAGAGAGAAGAAACAAAATCATCACAGCGACAACACCAACATTTCTCTCAACACTTTAACCACTATAAATATTTGATGCCGCTGGTCCTGACCAAAGTTTTGTTATGTGTTGATTTTTAAGCCTTCTCTGACATAACTGTATTTATACTGTATCCGGGCAGAACAGGAAACATCTGTGAGAATAATTAGAGAACCATAAACATAAACATGGGGAGGGATTCACCCCAACCTTCCACCATTAACAATAATTACAGAACCATAAACATAAACATGGGGAGAGATTCACCCCAACCTTCCACCATTAACAATAATTACAGAACCATAAACATAAACATGGGGAGGGATTCACCCCAACCTTCCACCATTAACAATAATTACAGAACCATAAACATAAACATGGGGAGGGATTCACCCCAACCTTCCACCATTAACAATAATTACAGAACCATAAACATAAACATGGGGAGGGATTCACCCCAACCTTCCACCATTAACAATAACACTGGCAAGGGAAGAGTGGGTGCCTTACTAATGTTTACAATTATTTACCATTACTGTTTTGAATCAGAAAACTTCTAGGGGTTATTCCAGATTATGACAGACGATTACTCAGCTTAGGAAGGATAACGAGTACAATTAACATAGCCTACCCTCCCCATACTAACCACTACTCGCCATCCCAATAGAGAGAGAGAGTGTGTGTGTATGTGTGTGAGAGAGAGAGAGCACCTTATCACACTATGCCACACCATAAACTACACAACACAGACAGGCTGACAAAGGCAACGACGCACACAATAAGTCTACGGAAGAAAAACGACAAGACAAACATTCGGTCCCTTTTTGCTTTACATAAGTCCTGCCATTATCCCTGAGCGACCATAATATTCACCAAACAGGAATTACCAACCACCACTAACCACTGGACACACCAAACACATCACCCAGTCTGACCTTTTGGATTTACCTTTAACATTTGGAGGTGGTCTTAGTTTTGTTTTTATATAACTTGGAAATTGTTGTTATATTAGTTAAAAAATGACTTCAGATGCTATCAACCCTTCTGGATTATTAAGCCAAGCATACTGTAAGTCAAGATTTGCTTCAGGACTGGAGCCCCTTTTCGAAACATCCAGTCTCTTCCCTTGTTATAGATTATATATAATTATCATTTTATACTACTGGTATAATTATATCCGGATTTCTCTCGCTCAGTTATTAAAAACAAACAACTTGAAGAAGTTACATTTTACAGTGTCGTATTTCATAATATATAAATACCTTGTAGCCTGTCCTTTTTGGTATTTGGTTGCATCACTTTTGTTGTGGTGTTGCCTTGTTTCTTCCTGGATCCCTTCCTCGTTATTTTATCTCTCTCTGTCAGACATAACTCAATAATTATTTTCTCCTAATTTTGTTCTCCTTTCTCGCTCACATATCCAAATTGTTTAGCATTCCTAACTCTCACTCAGTTCCCTTCCTCTCCTCTGAAGTGCCATATATCACATTCCTAACTCTCACTCAGTTCCCTTCCTCTCCTCTGAAGTGCCATATATCACATTCCTAACTCTCACTCAGTTCCCTTCCTCTCCTCTGAAGTGCCATATATCACATTCCTAACTCTCACTCAGTTCCCTTCCTCTCCTCTGAAGTGCCATATATCACATTCTCCCGTTTTACTTGTTCAAATATTTATCTTATATTTGTTCTGCTTTTCTCCATTTTTCGATATAGGCTACGTTTATTATATATTTAACTTTTAACATAATCCTTGCGCTCTACTTCCTCTTCTCGTATATCGTTTTATTAATCGTTATTAAATTCACCTATTTTCTTATTCTATCTCATTCACTTATATGATAGTCTCTCTCTCTCTCTCTCTCTCTCTCTCTCTCTCTCACACACACACAAGCATTAAGAAGAGGGAAGTAAGGCAGACACAACCAAATATTGAACATTTAATTGGAAACACTAAAACCACGGCCAGTGTGTGTGTGTATTTGAGTACGAGTGAGAGAGTTATTTAGTGTGTGTTTGTGTGTGATCTTTCTACCACTGTATAATATTCCTCGCAAAGCTAAATGTCATTAGCCTGAAAGGCAACATCAATGGTAAGAGGACGAAACAAAAAAATTAGGTGCCAAAAAAGTAATTGGATAAGCGTCAAGCAGGCAGTTTACTGGTGAAAACCTAATAAGGTTAAGAGGCAAGGGAGAGACGGGCATATTAAAAGATAGTGAGGTAAAATGCTAGAAGTAAAAAAGAAAACAAAAAGGACTAAAGACATTAATATAATGAGTAAAGAGTTATAAAACAGAGACAGATTAGTCGGAGAGAGATAAATATTTGAATTCGAAAGTAAAAGAGAAAATGGGAGAGAAAGCACTAAGAGATAATAGGATAACAGATTATAGAACAAAATGAAATAAGAGAGACTTAACTTGAATCAATAACCTTTAAGTACTGCCCCAGACACGCTGACAAGCAATGATACATTTCCATAGAATTACTGTTACTTGTACAATAAGTCTAATTTACTCAGCATAAGTAAAATACACGATTTAATAATAACCACCATGCCAGCTCGACAAGAGAAAAGAAAAGGAACAGAAGAAGGGGAGACTCAAACAGCAGAACCAAGGAGACCCACACAGCAGGGAAAACAAAGAAAGACCAACAAAGGAGAGACTAAGATAAAAACGAACAAAGACGACAGGAGGAGACACGAAAATAAAAAGAATGAAGAGCCCAGGAATAACAACAATCAACAACCACCCAGCAGGCAAAGACAAAACCAGGAACAAGGACCAGAAGGCACCCACAGAGAAATAAATAAATTCACCACCACAGAAGAAACCAAACACAACATCAAAACTATCAACTCATGGCCACCCCAATTCTGCCTTCACACCACTACACCAGAATAAACAAGACGCCAGGATTGCCATCTTAAATCCTCCTCTACCACCCACACCAGGCAAGACAATTCAGACCATCATCAATAACAACGCGAAGCTCAAAAGAAAAAGATTGTGTACAGTCAGAAGCAGAAGGACCAACACAGACATACAACAAAGGAACAGGTGTGCCGTTCTTCCGCGCAGAGGCCTACACACCAGCCCGCGAACTTCTAAGGGGTCTACTTAATCGACCCCAGTATACACCCCCTGTACTTATAACCTGTTGACATCCTCACATATGACCTGGGACATAGCAGCCAAAGATGTCACTACCCTGACGAAAACCAAAGTAAAGCAAGCAATTCTAGGGCTTGATTTACTTACATATATGCTTTCAAGTCCTAAAATTAAACCTCCCATTCAAGTAAAGATTGAAACCATGGTAAATATCGTTCAAGGTCTGAGGAGTTTTTTTCCCTACTAGGTGAATTCATATTTTCACATGCCATGGTATAGTGCTTAATACTAAGATCTCTAATAGGCTGCACCTTTGGTATTAGAAGCATAACCACAAGGGCATGTCCCCACCTTACTTCTTTTGACAAAACCGCACTCTTAACCCTTAAAGAGCGGCGCCTGGCTATAGCCGGGCACCAATTTGCAGCAAGTTAGGAGCATTATTATGGCTTTTAAAGGGTTAAAATCGAGTGCAAATGGCCGGGAGCACAGCGGGCCACACGTCCGACTCCCAGGGCCTACCGCCGCCCACTGACTCACCCTCCCTGTGTTCTCGAGAGGCCGGCAGTGTAGCCAGTAGTGAGCGTAGCTGGGAAAAATATACCGCTATACGCTAAACCCCCATGTTACTGGTACCACTGTATGAGAACCATGAGTGCTACGTAGCTCGTTCTGGTCTCATTTTGAAGCTTTTAGCGCCTAGTTTTTTGCTGAATACATTTCTTTTCATGCAGATACTTGATTTATCATTCAGGAGGGCCTGAATATGCCCAAATAAGCCCAAAAAACCCTGCTAGTTAAGGGTTAAACTATAGAAAGATACTTGCTATGGTAAAGGTCATTCCAATAGTTCGGGCTTTGTGAGACACCGTCTAAGTAACAGCACGCTACATATAGAAGTCCATACTGCCTCTGTCTAACACCATGGTCAAGGACATATGCAGTAAAAAGGTTTAAACACCGAACTTGGGTTCTTTGAACACTCTTAAAACAGTCAGTGGCAGATCAATTGAAATTAGTAAGTTCATGATCTTACTATCTCCTCGCATTAGCCCGATACCTTGTCACTGTGTCATGACACTAGTGACACTGTATTAAAGACCCTAAGTCAAGAGTACTGGAACAGAACTTAACCACCGATTAGTATAAAGGTCAGGATAGACAAGCAATAGTAACCCAGGACATGTCCTCGTTCAAGCTCGCGTTAGTCTGATGGTATGTACTCTATGTCATGACATTAAGGAGCTACCATTCAAGACCCAAAACCAACTAATCCATCTGTATCCCTATCTACACCATCCACACGGCAGGACCACCTAAGCGGCTCAACGGAACCTTGACGACAGGACTTGATAACTCTCAGCTCTACCCAGACTGTGCTAACGACTCCAGACCTTCAAAGTGTTATATCTGGAGTGTTAATATAAATCTCTTAAACTTCTACACCAGTGCGACCCCGGTGTAATACTTAGGAAAATACTGTAGAGCGACTTATACGACACCTGTTTTATTTTACATCAGTGCGACCCAGGTGAAATACTTGGGAAAAATAGAGCAATTCATATGACTCTGTTTTATTCCCACACCAGTGCAACCCAAGTGTAATACTCAGAGAATAGACTACTTCAACTCTGTTTTTTTCTTACACCAGTGCGACTAGGTGTATCGTGTTATTCCTATATAAATATGATAGAAGTGATAAACCCTGAATACGCTGAGAAACCTAAGTATATCTCTTGCAATTAATACGAGAGACGAGATAAAGTATAGAAGAGTAAAAGTGTAAATTATACCATGCACCAGTGGTGTATAAGGCATATAGTCCAGTAAATCTAGCAATCATTTAACTGGACCTAGAACAAATTGCAATAGAAGGTTTTTTGGCTTTAACTTGTTTATTAGGTCCCTCTGATGAACATATAAAAAGTCTCCAACTTTTGGACACTGGGAAAGTGGTTAATTTGCATAAATTCAAGATGGCCGCCGTCCAAAGCTTCAATTTACAGATAACTTTTTTCTGGTTGCTCCTAGACCCTATAAATGTATTACAAACAACGTTTTTTGGCTTTAACTTGTTTATTAGGTCCCTCTGATGAACATATAAAAAGTATCCAACTTTTGGACACCTGGAAAGTGGTTAATTTACAGCCGAAAAACCTTAGACAGGCTGAACTGTCTCTTTCACAAGGGGTGACACAGGCACTTTGTGCTTGTATGGGTTTTTGACCTGTTGTCCCTCTTTTTTATAAAAAAAAAAAAAAAAAAACCATGACGTAGTATGACGTCATTCAGAGCCAATTATGTAATTCATGATAGGAGTTCGTATTCACTTGGATCATCGGTGCTTGCATCAAAGTTGCTATTTTGACAGAGTCCTTTACATTGACCACATGCACTGGAACATTCAAGCTCATTCCGTTTGCAACTACAGCGTTGAGTGTCACAGTTGCCCTTACACTGACATCTGACCAATTTCAGTAGTGAATCAGGAGCCACTGGCGAATCCATCGTCTTCGGTTCAAGCTGTCCCTTCCGCAGACACCAGCCCCATTCTCGGGGTCCACACAGTTCCCCATCCATTCCTGGACCTGACAATAAACTCGGAACGAGTGGTATTTGGCTGCATCGGTTGTTGGGGGAAGGCTGTGAACTTCAACGGTAGTTGAACTTTTTGCCACCTTGTTGCAAAACTTTGTCTTTCGCAGTCCGTCAAGGGTGTCATTTCCTTTTCCCCCGTACAAATAAACCAAGGCCTTTTCACCAGCTGATGATATCGCGTCTTTACTTCCACTTTGGCAACAGAATGCTTCTATACATTTCAAGAAACCGTTGTCTTCCCTCACTTTCCTCAAGGCAGCCCCTTTACCAATACCATACAGTCGTGAGGTTGTGTCACATCCACAGAGTGCATGGACAACTGGCAGGACACGACAGATGCTTTCACCGAGAGCTTCTGCTACTGAGTTAATATGCCAACATTTCCCACCTTCCTTGCTCGACTTGAAGTACAAATCATTCATCCCTCGTTCCGCATAATGACACAACAGCACCAACAAGTCTGTGTCCTCACCTATCACATATGTCACGGTTTCCCTTGCATGCTCAATTCCCTTCTTCGCAATCATGACATCTGCATCTGCTGGCGCATTGACACAGTCAATTCCATTTGCCTTGAATGTTTCACACAATAAGTCAATGAAGTTTTGCTTATTGTCCGAGTTTGACAAGAAGTTTTCCTTTTTTGACCGAAGGGGCATGGTTGGAGTGAACATCACCTTTTGACCAAAGACTCCTTTTGATCGTCGATTGTGTGTCATGTCCTTGGTAGTAGGTCCTGATTTATAACCGTCGAATACAACCACCGGGTTGAGAAAGTTTTTGGAAACATGCTTCATGTACATGCTTGCAATGTCCTCAAATGTGTCACCCTTCTTCCATGGAATCCTTTGCAATAAGGAAACACCATCCAGAACATGGGTCACAGTCCTTTCTTCCTCAAATGATTCCAATGACGACTTGGGAACAACAGCAGCTATCTCATCTCCTAGCTGTGGTTTATTGGCTTCCCTGAGCCTCCCCCACTTATCGAACAGAGCAGTAGGGTAGCTAGACAACTCATACGCAAAGACCTCTTCAACACCTAAGTCCCTGTTATTAGCAAAGATGAGGAGCCTCTGGAAAAGGAGCTGTGGGTCGATTGGTACTTTTTCAGCACTGATTGTAACCTTTGCACCCAACGACTCAACTTGATCTTTCTTCCTAAATGAAAAGTCAAAAGCATTGCTACCTTCCATCTTCTGCACAATGTTCATACCAACCTCATACAGTAAATGAGGATTGGCCGAGGCTGGTCCTGTCACACCGTTGGCAATATTCCTGAGTTCATTTGATTCTTGAAATGGATCATAATCCTTGAAGAATGCGAGAACCTTCTCTGTGTCCTTCCTATCTCGTTCACGCCTTGCTTCAGTCATTTCTTTGTGCTGCTCAGAGGTGTGGAAATGCTTCCCTGTCAGTTCTTGCATAACTTCACTCACCTCAGCGCAGGCTGGCATAGCAAGTAACCAGCGCAGGCGTTGCGTTTCCTCCATGCCCCTACCACGTGTCAATCCACCATTCGTTTTCAAAGAGCGCATCAAAACCTGCTCTATAACCAAGTCGCTTGGCAGTCCTGCCCACAGCCGATCACTTCGGCGGATCACAAATAGACCGGAGTTCAATTGACAGAACATGTCTGGGTTGAGCTGCTCAAGTTCAATCATGTCTTGAATGTACACATGGGCTGACTTGGCATAATTGTTATGACCACACGCTGCAAAGTACGGCAACATCTCCTGGAGTGTTCCGAGGTACAGTAGGAAATCGCCCATTCTCAGTGCCCTCAGGAAGCGACGCAGCAGGTCAATCATGTCCATGTATTGAATCCATAGCTTTCCCATCTTATGCTCTGCTAAGGAGCTCTTCTCAGCTTTAAGTTTTTCAGAAATTCTGTTGAAAACGTCTTTACTGCAGACTTCATCCGGTGAAACGTCTTCACGCAACAGCTTATCCAAAAGATCTGCAGCCTCCTGGAAGTCCTTGCATGCGTCACTTTCCTCATCTACCATTGAGAGGTTGACACCGTATGCCCTGCCTAACACAATCGAACTCAAGGCTGTGTCAACCAAGAAGTGGCCTCTGATTGCTCGTGCATAGGCTTTCCCACTCAGCATTTGGGTCACAGCATTTTCAGCGTATATAAGTTCCAAAACCTCCTTAAGCCCAGATGCTTCCATAACATGGCCCATGCATCCCAAAAAGCTCATCACAGAGTGAAAGCCACCAAGGTTCAAAACAATGGGTTTCAGTTCGCTTCCTTCCTTCTCATGAACAATGATCGTCTTCGCTTTCCAATAAAGCGGTTGGTCGAATGTCAGCATTGGCGTCGTTCCCTGGCGATGGCTTTCCGCAGCAACGAAGTGAAGTGTTGAGTAAATACAACTCATGTCCGTAGGGTCCATGTCAATCATGGGCAAGAAATGGACGGATGATTTCCCTGGGTGTGGTCCATGGCACACACTCTGCATTAAGCCGGACCAGCCTGGTCGTTTTGGTCGAAGCAACCATGACGTTTTCCACAGTATGTCCAGATTGTCAAGCTTGTCAGATGCTGAAATGGGGTCAAGCTTTCTAAATTCGAGAGGCCCACCCTTCTTGCGAACACTGCGGTAGTATTTGATTTCAATTTGAGCTGCCGTGAAGTTGTTTTCAGGTGACTGCAATCTTGGTATTGATGTTGTGTCTCTTACTTCAGGGGTGACAGCAACAATTATACCCATACCATGGTATGTTCCTCGCCCATCAAGCGTACGCAAGTTGTGATCAACATTGTCTGCAACGAACTGTCCAAACCTGCCTGCAGTGGATATGTTGGTGCCCCTGAAATTGGCAGCACACTTCGAAAACCTCAAAACTTCTGCGTAAGGCAGACAGAAGCCGTGGCTGTGTAAACTGTCCACAAGAAAGCGGGAACCAAAGTGCTGGTGCATTTGAACCGCCAATCCATACTGAATGGGTGCTACAATGGCCCTTGGTCTGGTAAGTTGCACGATACTTTGTCCAATTGATGCAACTTCAAGATCACATGACTTGCCACTGAACGTCTCTTGCAGCAATATACGAAGGGACTGCGGAACGTACGCCACATTCTTTTCCAGCGACCGGAGTTCAGAAGGATCTGGATAGAAATCTCTACAAGTATCAATGTTCTTTATATCTGCTTTGATCAACCGTGCCGCAACCCTGACTATCTTTCTTTGTTCTGCTTCCTCATCATCAGTCTGTGGTGAGTCTTTGAATTGTTGCAAAATCTTTGCAGCACTTTCTTTGACAGTTACAACATCGCTGCGTCCATGCACGTTACTAATAACCAGTTCATCCCCAAAATATGAAATAAGTTTCTGTTTCATGTATTTTACACTATATGCTTCAACATCAGGGCACAACTGGGACATTCTATCAATGAGATCAACCACTGTAGTCTGTTCATCATCATTGCCACTGACTAGGTCCTCGATTGCGAGTAGAAATGCTTCCTCTCGTGAGGCATCTACTTTGCGACCCTTGCGAGGAGGTTCACTGTCTGTGGAATCACGATATTTGGAGGGGATCTGCCTATGTGTCTGGAAATTTGAGCTGCACTGCTTGTGATATATTGAATCAGCTGCTGGAAGATCGCGTGCAAAGTTAATTCGGCCTCTAACAGTGTCAGCCCACTCATCAGCCCTGGCATCACATGCAGAAAGTATTGTCCTTTGAAAGTTGAAGGTGCGTACTGGATACACTTCTTCTGAATCATGCTTTGTGTCCAAATAGATTTTTGTACCACAAAAAAAGCAGTTCTCTGTAAAACAAAAGTCTGGTGTCTGAGAACGAAGAGCAGGTTTTTCAGGACGTTTCTTCTGCTTCCCAGGAATTCTATTTGGCTTCGTATTGACATGCTTCTTTCGGCAATCAATGTGCACCGTTTGGCCCTCGGACACGGTAATTGATGGCGTTCCACGTTCAGTACTGGCCTTGTTGATAGTATCTGCTCCCTTCGCCCTCAGCTTGACTGTTTCTCCTTCGTCTAACGTGTTTGAGCAAATGCCGCAGGGATTATGCACCACCTCTTCTTCCATGGCTTCGGTAGATGTCGCACCAATCTGTTGAAACAAGAAACAAGATGATGGGATTAGTATAGGCCTAGGCAAAATGTAATAGACAATAATGTGCAGTAAAGGTAGGGCTTGACCTAGAACAAATTGCAATAGAAGGTTTTTTGGCTGTAAGGTTTTTTGGCTGTAAATTAACCACTTTCCAGGTGTCCAAAAGTTGGAGACTTTTTATATGTTCATCAGAGGGACCTAATAAACAAGTTAAAGCCAAAAAACGTTGTTTGTAATACATTTATAGGGTCTAGGAGCAACCAGAAAAAAGTTATCTGTAAATTGAAGCTTTGGACGGCGGCCATCTTGAATTTATGCAAATTAACCACTTTCCCGGTGTCCAAAACTTGGAGACTTTTTATATGTTCATCAGAGGGACCTAATAAACAAGTTAAAGCCAAAAAACCTTCTATTGCAATTTGTTCTAAGTCCAGCCCTACTTTGACTGGTCTAATAGTAGAAAAGAGAGAGACAAACAAGTATATTTCTAGTTCCCTCGTGGATCCTCACCCGTGCTATAGGCTCATATATATATTTATCCATTGCTCTAGCATAAATAAGTATTGTTGTCATACATATTGAAATATTAATTAAAGTTGTTAATAAGATGTACTCGTTGATATGTTTTACCCTTTACTTCTTCTGTGCAAGTGTTGTATGTTTTTTACTTCTCCAGTCGAGTAGAACCTACCAAATACCATTACAAACCCGGTAAAAACCCTAGCATAACAATATGGTCAATACAGACAATTATAGTGTAATTATATTTAAGATTTTCAAGAATCAGGTAAGGTACAGGTGTAGTAAGCTAGGTGTTATTCATGAAAAGCGAGGTTTTAGGCAAATGCGAAAATTAATAATAATCAAAATAATTTTTGGTGTAACAGGGGTCTGCCGCTAATAAGCCAATTGGCATATTTTCTTATTTCAATACTCGTATCACCGTAGTTGTATTCCATATTGTCTGTAATGTTTACTTATTATTTCTTGCTATCATCAACGAGTCATATTTGTGAGAATGTTAAATTTCTGGAAATCGGCATCAGAGAAGCGACCTGTTTTACATCATTAGCTGGTGTGTTAGCCTATTACGGGACAAAAGGTCTCGCGTGAATATTGCTTTCTCGGATATGTTGGTCTCTTGTCTGATGTTTCTCACTAGTCTGTTTCATATTCTCTGTTGTTAACTTGGTCTTCCAGCCTTCAGTTTGTTTTCTTCTTATTATCATCTTGTTCTCTTTTGTCTTCTGTTTGGTCAATACTTGGTATAAGTTTGTTTTACTTTGTCTTCAGTTTGATATTCTGTCTTCCATTAAATTCCTATGGCTTTAATTGGTTTTCTTTAAGTTTTCTATTTGTTCCACCATTATTTTATTATGTTCTATGTTAACTGTATATTTGCAAGTGTTATATTTTGTCTTATTCCTGTCTCACCTGTGCCTTTTTTCTTTCTTCTATTTGTTTCATCTCTTGTTTGTCGTCGGGTTTTTCACCAGTCTGTTCTTTCTCTGACCTCGTTTATCCCTCTCGTGTTTATTATCGTCCTTGTGTTGTCTTCAGTGTGCTACATTTCGTCTTGGAAGAAAGGTCGAGAGGGGCCGGGGAACTCACAGGGACGTTGTTCTCTATTTTAGATAGTCATTTATCGGGCTTCCTTGCAATACACGTTTTTAGCCTATCAGTACTGTTGTTGCAAAGTGTATCGTTCCAGTGTATCTCTCTTTCTCTCTCTCTCTCTCTCCAACCCACCATCTTCTTATAAATATATACACTTTAAAGGAGCATTGAATACACGGTTATACAATCTATAATACAAGGTTACGCATTGGTTCTTGCGGACAATCCCAAAAAATGTTTATTGGTCTGTAAAAAACATTATGTAACTACGTTTCACAGTACCATTGTTTATGCAGTCACTACCAAATTGCAGAGTATATTCAATACAAGAAAAGACCAATCTCATTTTATATCAACATTTCCTTATCCCGTGACCGGAAATCAATGCCGAAATGTATAATATGTCACCTTTCTTTAGGAGACTTAGGGGACATGACCTGATCTGGGGGATGAAGGAAGTGTTTTTTAGTGGTTTGGTTAGAAAGGTAGATAGATAGACAGGAATTATATACGTAAATACGTAGAGGTAATAGGTAAAGAGATAGATGAATTGTTAAATGTTGTGAACTTAAATTTAATTTTACTGGCTCTATTGATTGTTTTGGTGATCAATAGTTTGAAGTTGTTGTTAGCTGTTTTGTTAGTTAATTGTTAGCTATTTTATTGTTGTTGGTAGTGTTGTGTTTGTATTGTTATTGCTTGTTTTTATAATTGATGTGAACATAACTAACTAATGATTGTAGTTGGTGGTGTTGTTAATATTACTGTACTGTAGTCATTGCTATACTGTGTGTATTTATATATGTATTTGTAGGTTGTCATGTTTATATATTTGTGAATTGGTTGTTGCATTTACTGGTATTTCACATTTGGTTACTTTACTGTACTGTTTGTTTATATTGTCTTTGAGTTGTTTGAATGTTATCCTGTCTTTGTTATCAACTCTGCGAAGCAGAGTGGTATCGCGCACACAGATCCCGCCTGTATACTGTGCACCACCAGTCAGCTTGTCTGTCGTTGTCCATCTGTCTGTCCAGAAACACCTCCTAGACCGTTCAATGGATTTTCACCAAATTTCACAGGTATATCCATTTGGTCAATGCAAAGGTCAGTCAAAAAGAAATGTTTCATTTAACTTAAAGTTTAAGGTCAAAGGTCAAGGTTAAAAATAAGGTCAATATTTCATATTTTTTAGTTTTTACTCAAATGTCTTAATTTTCACTATACAAGTTACTGTTAACCTTAATATTGTATTGACCAAATTTTAGTTAAATATTCTAAAGGGTCAAAATAGGTTTTTCACTAGAATTTCTTATACTAACTGTTAGATTCTCACTAGGCTTACCATGTATATTCGGAATACCTAAGCCAAGGGCATATAAGAGACTATACAATTCCATATTAAAGGTCAAGGTCACAGGTCAATGTCAAATGAAAGGTCAATATGCTATTTTCTTTAAATTTCATGCAAACTTCAAAATAAAATGGGGAGATAGTTGTACTTTAAATGAAAAGGAAAATAATACATTTGGACACACATGTCATAAAGGTCAAGATAAAGGTCAAAGGTCAAGGTGCAACTATTCTATTAATATACATGAAACAAACTGATGGGTTTTAATGAAAGTAAGCATGCTTATTTGATTTTCGGGGCAATGTCAATGAAAACAAACAAATACTCTTACATAAAGGTCAAGGTCACAGGTCAAGGTCAAAGGTCAACTTTTACTATTTAATTTACTTTATACTCAAATGTCTTAATTTTCACTATACAAGTTACTGGTAACCTTGATATCATATTACCCTAATTTTAGATAAATATTCTAAAGGGTAAGGTCAAGGTCAAATGTCAAAATAAGTGTTTTACTAGTATTCTTACACTAACTGTGAGATTCTGACTAGGCTTACCATGTATATTAGGAATACCTCGACCAAGGTTATACAAGAAACTATACAATTCCATATGAGAGGTCAAGGTCAAATAAAAGGTCAATATGCTGTTTTCTTTACTTTGCATGCAAACTTTACAAAATTTGGTGAGATAGTTGCACTTTAAATGCAAATTAAAATAATATATTTTGAGACATCATATTGGTCTAGATAAAAGTCAAAGGTCAAGGTCAGCTATTATATTAATATATATGAAACTAACTGATGGGTTTTTAATGGAATTAGGCATGCTTATTTGATTTTCATGAGCAATGTCAATGCAAACAAAAATGTACTCTTACATCAAGGTCAGAGGTCAACAGTTATTATTTATTAAAAAAGATAACTCAAATTTTGGAAAACTGGCTGTGTTAGTTGCTTATTACATAAATAACATATATATATCAAATTGCATACAAATATTGTAATAGTTAAGGTCAAAGGTCAAGGTCAAAACAAGTGTTTGTAATTTTCCTTAATCTCCTCCTAGACTGTTTAATGTATTGTCACCAAATTGTACAGGCAAATGCACTTGGTCAATGCAACGACCATCCAAATATATGTATTTTATTTTTAGTCAAAGGTCAAATGTCAAGGTCAGAGAATATCATCACTAATTGTAATCTATACGTTTTTATACAAATTAAACCATATTCATAATGCTCATCAATACGAAGATTGGTGTTAAGCTAACTAGATCCTTGATAAGAATTTATAAGGTCGAAGGTCAAGGTTAAAGGTCAAAATAAGATTTTTACTAGTACCAGTATTTCCTATTTAATGTAAGATTTTCAATGGGCATATCATGTATATTCGAAATGCCTAGGCCAAAGTCATACAGGAATAAACAATTTAATGTGATAGGTCAAGGTCAAAGGTAAAGGTAAAAATAAGGTCAATATGCTCATTTCTTTGCTATTCATGTAAAATTCAAAACATGTGTAGAGACAGTTGTGCTTAAAATGAAAATGTTAAATTTTCAGACATCATAAAAGTCAAGATGAAGGTTAAAGGTCAAGGTCAGCTATTCCTTTAATACCTCTGGAACTAGTTGATCATTAATTAAGTTTGGTACGCTTATTTGATTTTCCAGGGTTGCATCAATGCAAGCAACACATATAATCCTACATAAACGTCAAGGTCACAGGTCAAAGTCAAAAGTCAACCTTCATCATAAAAACTGCTCAAATTTAGATAAGCTGACTCTTAGTTGCATTTTAAATAAACAACATATATCAATCTCATGTAAATATTCTAATAGGTCAAGGTCAAAGATCAAAATAAGTGTTAATAATTTTCCCCCATCTTTTCCTAGACTGTTCAACCCTTTCTGTACTGGCGACGTCTTTTTATGTCATATTCTAGCTATAATAAACCTAGACGATTGTGTGTAGCTTAAGAAGAATCTGTGGTGGGAAAGGGGTTAATTAGGATAGTTGAAAGCCTGCTAATTAAACTACCCGGTAAATAAAATTGTCTAATATTATCCAGTATAAACTGAAAAGGACAGAACTGGTACTGAACGGGTTAATATTATCGTCACCAAATTTTGCAGGCAAATTCGGTTGGTCAATGCGACAATTGTCGCGCCCTGTCTGGGGCGAGTTGTTTCGGGGCAAATCCTCCAGTATTCTTGGTGATATTATTAGTGATGATGGTGATAGTAGTAGTGATGATGGTGATAATACTGATGATGACAGAAGCAGAGATGGTAGTAACAGAAGGGATGGTGATAGTACTAGTTGCATCTCTCTCGCTATTCTATCGCTACTATAATAATCAGTGTTCCTCAGAGCTATCCCAGTGCATACCACCTCCTTTACGTAGGGCACGTGGTACCCGTCTTGCAACTCAATCCCACCCCTACTCTGTGCAACTCTCCAACCCAAGAGTGAAACGTTACTCTCAAACTTTCTTCTACTCAACATCTGAGCTCTGGAACTCTCTCCCAGAATCAGTCTTTCCCTCTTCCTATGACTTAAATTGCTTCGAACTCCGTGTGTCCAGGCATTTTGGCTCGAACGTCCCTTGATTTTGGCCCTGTCACTCTTTCAACTATGGGGAAGGCACTCGCTATAGGCAGTTATGCCTTTTGCCTCCCTCTATCACATAGACAAAAAAAAAAAGTAGTATTGATGATGGGTGTAGTAGCAGATAGAGAATTGATAATGGGTATAGTAGTAGTGATGATGGAGACAGTAGTAATGATGATTGTAAGATGATGGTGATAATAGTAGTGATGGTGATAGTTGTAGTGATAATGATGACAGTAGTGATTATGTTAGTGACGATGGTGATAATAATGGTGATGGTGACTGCTGTAGTGATGATAGTGGCAGTTGTAGGGATGACGGTGACAGTTGTAGTGATGATGGTGATAGTAGTAATTATAATGGTGGTAATAGTAGTGATCATAGATGACGGTAACCCATCACGGAGTTGAGTATGCCGTTGGGTCTGCGGGTTGTGTGGCTACATACATGGTACCTCTTCTAACTCCTGGCATTACCACCTGGTACTTTGGGATGAAGGGGGCTTGAGCTGGTGGTTCCGGAAATAGTCGGCACATGCCGTGCGGTCCAGCCGGCTTGGTCCTTGTAGAGGTCTCCCGGCTGTAGCATGTTTTCCCAGGAGCTCAAGTATCACCTGTTTTTGGAAACTTGCGCAGGGACTTTTTTTGGACGAAATAAAGTGGAAAACCAACACCACCATCACCGCCATTAACGCAAAGACATGAGGGATCCACCTTAAAAAACTCATCGGTGACTTCTCCCCTGGGTACGCTTACGGCACAGTCAAAACCCACAAACCAGGTAACCCCCTTCGCCCCATCATCTTCCAGATCCCTACCGCCACCTACCAAATTGCCAAGACTTTGAACAAACTTCTGACCCCCTACACCCCCAGCCAGTACAGTCTTTCCTCGTCAGCTGACTTCCTGGAGATTTTAAGAGATGCCCCCTCTACTGATGACCATATCATCTCCTCCCTAGATGTAGAGAGTCTCTTTACCAACATGCCTGTGGACCGCACCATTGAGCTCATCCTACATCGAGTCTACCACTGCCCAGACAACACGCCCTTAGACCTCCCAGAAACAGCCCTGAAGACGTTGCTGGAAATATGCACCAAAGAGGCGCCCTTCACCTGCCCGCGAGGTGACATGTATCAGCAGATTGATGGTGTGGCAATGGGCAGTCCCCTATGAGTCATCTTTGCCAATTTTTACATGGGCACCATCGAAGAAGAGCTCCTGACTACCAACCGCCCCTCCGTCTACTGCAGATATGTGGACGACATCTTCGTGCTGTGAAGGACCCACAGGAGCTACGTGACCTTCAATAACGATTCATCGCCTCTTCCAGTCTAAACTTCACCTTCGAGGAGTCCTCTAACGGTCATCTCCCCTTCCTTGATGTCCTCGTAAACAACGACAACACCTCAGGCTTTACCACCACTGTCTACACCAAACCCACCAACAATGGATCTCAACGGCGAAAGTGAATGCCCCCAGCGATATTTACGATCCACCATCGCCGCCTACGTCACGGCTCACCCAGGGGCTTGTAAACAATAGGTACAGTAACTCGGACATCGCCCACACCATCAACAAACACCTTGAAACATGGTACAAAAACGACATGCCTACTAATACAAACACTGAATACATAAAAATTTACTATAAAAACCACATGTCCTCAGATCACAAGACAGACGAAAACATAAAGAGAGACATTATCAGCAACAACGTTAGAACTACGAACCCTGACCAACACCTTAAACTCACCATACACTACAAATCGAGGAAAACATCACAACTAGTCATTCGCAACAGCCCGGCTACCGCTAAGAAACCGTCACAAGAGGACCATGTCATATACCGACACACCTGTAACAGTGAGGACTGTGGACCTCACACTTATGTCGGTTTGACAAGGACTCGTCTGTCACGTCGCCTTACCTTCCACCTTCAAGCCGGAGCTATCAAGGACCACTACCACACATCCTCAAACCATCAGAAACTCACCAGACCCGACTTAGATAAACACACCTCTATTCTTGATAAAGAAATAGACTCACGCCGCCTATTCATTCTTGAAGCTATATATATACAAACATACCAACCTACTTTAAACACACAAGCAGAATACAGCCAGATCCTACCCTCGGCACGCCCTTCCACAGCGAGGCCCCCCATGATGCCCCCAGGAATGCCCCCTCCACACACGCAGTCGAACGACGCAGAGGCCCCGCCCACTCCTGCGTACGGCCAGCCTACCAGAGCTAGTCTTAGGTTAGCCAACCAGCGTGCAGCTAGCTCACAATAAACCCTCTCTTGATCTTGTGTCGCCTATATAAACTCGACTTATCACCTTCTAACTTCACTTCTCCTTGAAAATGCCCATTGAAATGTCGGACCCCTTTGCAAACCTCCTTTACCAACTTCCTGAAAATACTAGAAAAACTACGAAAAATTGAGAGTATCAATAAAAAACTCAATAATGCAAACTGTGTCTATTATTTTAATCTCACCTGCCTGAAAGAAAATATATATATATATATATGTACATACTGTATATATATATATATATATATATATATATATATATATATATATATATATATATATATATATATATATATATATATATATAAAAAAAAGTGCGTGTGTGTGTGTGTGTGTTGCAGAGAGATGGTGCGAGTGAGAATGAGAGATGGTCATATATTCCTCATTTTGTTAATTATTATGTTCATTCCAACAACCAACTATACTCCTAAAATCGATTAATGAAATTTACAAACACATGTGGCAGTCCGTGGATTCGAATCCAGGATGCTCACACCGAAAATCAACACCTTATGCATCGCACCACGAAGACAGTTAAAGAATGGTGGACACTGCCTACGATTTATTATGCAACTTCGAATCCTGCATATCAATCTAAGCATGTACACACATCCCAACTGCAACTCACGTAGGCTATGCATATGTGAATGGAAAGAGCAATTAATGGGATTACAGGATGTGTGTACGAATATAGATACATACATTACTAGTTACTACGCCTTCCGTATAATGATATGTGTATATGTGTCTTTTGGTAGTTGTTCGATCGTCTTTAGTTTTTATATGTTTGAGTAAGTGCGTGTACAATTTATGTTCGGGACTGAGTGTGTCTATAACTTTGTTAGAAATATTAGTAAGAAAAGAACAATAAATAAAAGGGTGAGAGAGAAGATGACGTTCATGACAAAAGGCCAACAAAATATTAAGACGGAAAGAGCTATCAGGTGGACGCGTTATGAAGTAGAGAGAGAGAGAGAGAGAGAGAGAAATATGCATTGTGGGCGAAACTTAGTAAAAAAATACAAGTTTATCTATTTTGGGAAAGAGCATACGAGTTGAGGGATCCAACGAGAGATATACCGGTAGCTTTCTTGTTATATTTGTGTTCTTACACGCACACACATAATTATACACAATATTTGTTTTTCTTCATACACACACCCATTCTCTTTCTATCTTATCTGTCTTTCTACCCGGCTATCTCTGTCTTCGACCTACATTCAGCTGGTGGCACTCTGTCTCGTTTGTGGACGAATCACTTGAAATAATTATGACCCGTGTACTCTAAAATTATAATCTACTCAATCCCATCGCATTCGTTCGGTGTCAGGCGTTGAGAAGGAGAGAATTGTTTATGAATACCAGTGTTATTCTCTCTCTCTCTCTCTCTCTCTCGCTCTCGCTCTCTCTCTCTCTCTCTCTCTCCGTGTTGTGGAATAGTTTATTCTATAACTTTTTAGAAACATTAAATAAGCTTTTACAATATTCTGAAATCTTATTTATTATTCACATATAACACATTCTCTCCTCAGGGTATCCCCAACTTTGGCTCACGAATAAGTTTTCATCGTGCTCCATATATCATTATTTTACCTGTCAATGTTTTGTTTTTCTTGGTCTTATAGTGATAGAGAAGGAGGGTGAACAGGAACAAAATTAAATGAAGCAAGATAAGAAGAAAACAAGACAAACTTTAGGAGGAATGAGAAGCGATTACGAGTAAAAATATGAAAAGTAAAAATAGTAATTGATGAGTAGTAAGAGGAGGAAGGGAAAAAAGGAGATATTCATGTGGGAACTGGGGGAGGAAATATATGGGGATAAGCGAATAGGGAGTTGATAGTAGGCGTTGGGGTGGGGTGAGGGGTGTTTGTAGGGATGGAAGGCAGTAATTAAGCGTTGTATTTTATTCCCTCACCCTAATTGCTTCCGTCTTTCCGCTCGCCTTGCTTCTTAACCCACAGGATCCCAAAGCGGCGGCGTATACAGCGGCAATGTTAGTAACGCTAAACCCCATTTCCGCAGCACCTGCATCAGCACTTTCGACCTTATTTACTCTTGTCCTATGATTGCTAGAGGGTTCAAATGTGTATGGGATATACATTATGATGTTGCCGAACAGTGGCAGTACTCGGCAACCCCCAAGTCCAGCCGCGCAGGTGGTGACGCCAGTTTACCCAATTATCTTGCCACCACTTTCGACCTTATTTACTCTTGTCCTATGGTAGCTAGAGGGTTCAGATATGTATGGGATGTTCCTTAGGATGTTGTCTAGTGACCCCTCCAGGCTGCTTGTCCTCCAAAACACTGTGGATCAAGTGTACAAACAGTGGTTTAGAGTGGGTAAGGGAAAATTGGAAAGGTAACTACTGCCCTGGAACTAATATCCGTGGCAGGATTTGGAAGTTAGTAGGGGACAAATGGGTTAGTAACATAACACAGTTATAAGTGATCTTTCGTATATCTGGGAAAAAGAGAGTAACGTCTCAGTGTCAGTGATATTATTAATATATACGCAATAATCCTTGATGAATCTGACGGGGTACTACAATACAGTTATTCATTGACAAACGCAGTCAGCCGCGGGTTTGATGCAAGATATATGTCTAAACGACATTTAAAGGAATCGACAGTGCTGCAGTCTATACGTCTCGGGGAAGCCCATTCCATAAGTTGACAATTCGATTGAAGAAGAAATGTTTAGATTCGTGCGAGTTAAAAGATTTACCAATAATTTTGCAACCGTTTCCCCGCGTGTAATAAGATTGGTCGATAGTGAAGTACTTACTACAGTTCATATTGTCGATGCCTTTGATGATTTTGAACACTTTAATTAAGTCGCCCCTTAATCTGCACTGGGTTAAAGGAAATATTTTTAATTCTCTAGGTATCATTTTGGTAAGTCTACATTGAACTCGTTCTAGCTTGTCTATATCTTTTTGGTAATAAGTGCACCAGGATTGAACGCAGTATTACAGAAGAGGGCGGATTAAGGAATGTAAAGAGTTAGAATAACTTCTTTGGATTTATGCTCAAATGACCTGCCTATAAAGCCAATTAGGAGGGGGAAGATAGTTTTCCCGTTGATCTCGTGAATGATACATCATGTCTGATCTACCTCGTCGTTACCCACACAGGGGTCTTAGCATTGAGGCTATACTTGCGGAAAGTGATGTGCCTGATAGCGACGCTGGATCATCAGATGATGATTCAGGGGAGGAGTATCGGCCAAGTTTGATGGAGATAGAGGAGATGCAAGAGAAAGAATACATTGTCCCCATCTCTCGTTGCCTCGCGATGTCGGAACTGAGGGAGGAGAGTGGGTATTGCTCCTCCATTGCTCCCAATTACATCGTTGACTCCTCACCAAGTGGGGAGGAGTCGGACAAGGATGACCCAGACCCCATGGCATTCCTCAGAATTCCGCCAGGGCATCGTAGGAGTCAGAAGAGACGAGCTGAGGATGAGAGGGGTCAAGTTGATACGCTACAACAAGTGCAGCGTGGTTCTCTCCCACACCTGGCCTCACCACCACCTCCCACTGTCTCCCCATAAAAAGCTGCAACCCCTAACACCTTCTATGGGTTGCGCAGGGGTGCAGCCATCGTAGCAGAGCAGCTATTGACTTCCTCAGAAGTAGAAACAGATGAGGAAATGCCTGCCCTGGAATCATCTCCACCACGTCGCCATGCACGCATCGCACGCCGCTCGTGTTCCCTCCATATCAGCACGGGATGACCCGGCACATTCTCCGTCTCGCCACCCGACACCACCACCATCACCCCCCGGCCCACTACCTTACTCACTTCTACTTGTCACCTCAGCCTGGGAACTCCCACGCACACGACTCCTCCGGACTACCTCAGACACCATCACCGCCTGCGTCGCCACAATGCCCAGATCGTGCACAACGCCTTACCAGCCAACGTGGGCGTACCCGTGGTCGTAGCCATGGCCGAAGGGGATCAAAAGTGACCCTCTTAAAATGCCCCACCCCTGGTGGTGCGAGATTAGGCTCTAGGTCGACAACTCGATCAAGGTCTAGGTCGACATTGAGGTCAAGAGGCAGGGCAAGGCCCTCCCACCGCCCTGGTGCCACCTAGTGCCCCTGATGATGACTCCTCTCCTGACAAATCTGGTGACGAAGGTGCTGCCAATCAACCCGAGCTGTGGAATTGGGTGGATGGGGAGAACTTTGTGCCCACCGACTACAACTTTGCGGGCGCCAGGAATGCCGGCCAAGCGCTCCAAAACCAAGGCAACGAAACCACGAGACTTGACATATTCCTGCAATTTTTTACTGCAAACCTCATGTCACTGATTGTCGACCAGACCAACTGGTATAATTATTATTTTATGGATGGGAAAGAGCAGAACTAACACTCAGCCAGACTGTCATGGCAAACAGTAGCATTCCCAGAATTCTACATGTTTTGGCCATTGTCATCCTGATAGGGGTGACGATGAAATCGTTAATAAAGAAGTACTGGTCCTGGGATTCCCTCGTCCGAACTGCCATCTTTGGACAAATCATGAGCAGAAATAGGTTCTCGACCATAATGGAGAATCTTCACTTCATCGACAGCCTGGCAAGCCACACAAGAAACCAGGAACAACCCAGAGCTATGAAGGACCCCAAGGAGAGGATAAGACCCATCTTCTAGTACCTGAAGATGAAGTTTGCTGCCACCTTCAAACCCCATCAGAAGCTGATTATTGATGAGAGTTTGCTGCTGTGGAGGGGAAATATCAGCATTTGTCAGTACATGCCCAGCAAACGGCATCGTTATGGCCTGAAGACATTTGTGACTATTTAGACATGGACCACATACTGTGCCTGGACATTGGTACACCTGCCCCTCCTTTACCAATTACCTGCATAGCCGCACTACAGGAGTCTGTGGCACCGTCTGGAGGAATCGGACTTTTATGCCCTATCTACTAGCCAGGCAGGAAAAGGGCTCAATAATCTACCGGCAGGCAAACAATGTCCTCATGTTGTCCTGGATGGATAACCGGGATGTGAACGTCCTCACAACTGTTCACCGTCCTATCTTCCAAGACAGCAAATATTGTGACAGAGCAACAGGTGAAGTAATCAAGAAACATTTGGCCATGCGTCTGGTGGACAAGTCTGATGCTGTCAGTCGAGTGTGCGAGGAAGACGATGAGGTTGTATAAGAAGTTATTCTTCCACCTACTTGATATAACCCTGTACAACTGCCACATCCTCCACGCAACAACCACAAACAGGAACCTATGGAGAACTTCTGCATGGAGTTGTCCAGGGAGATTTTGCTGAAGAACATAACTGCACCCCAAGCCCAGCAACGCCCCACACATCGACAGCCAGCAGCAGAGGGGATTGCCAGGCTAACAGAACGCCACTTCCCTGACTTTGTGCCGCCCACAGAGGGCAATGAAAGACCCCGTAGACGGTGTCATGTGTGCTGGAACACGACACAGAGGCCCCCATAAAGAACATATACCAGATACTTGTGCGAAGATTGTGGTGTTGCACTGTGTTGCCCTGTCTGCTTCAGGGACTATCACATCCATGAACATTTCTAAAACAGTGTGTTCAAACACTGCGATAAAAGACGCTAACAAAAGTGATGTATGTGTATAACAACCAAGTGTAAATATTATATATACAAAATGCCGAACACAATATGTAACTGATAGTGACACTCAAATATATGTAAACTGTGACTGTGATAACAGACGATTAATGTGAGATAGAATACGATAAAGCATGAGTCCAAAATACAATGTGAAAACCCATATTTCTAAGTCAAAAGTACCTAAAACAATGTGTAAAGCTCATATTCTAACTATAAAACATACGATAAAGTATAAAATCAATAAACAGAGTGTGTGAGAGAGGTACAAAATGAAAGTGAAAGTGGGGGGAGAGGTGTGTCAGTCAGCTGGCTCGTGTACATGTGTGCGTTCTGTTGTGGTCTTGGCCGCTCGTCGCCATGGTAACCAGGACGCGCGCGGGCCTTGCCACTCGTCAGCATTTATAAAATTTGAATCTATGCACTTATCACACTGTAACTTCACTTACAATGACATTGTGTGATACATGTTGCTAATATATGAACTATGAAGGCACACATGATGCTCAGTTGGTGTAAATAACCGTCACTCGAAAACTGGAGGCATCATACATCAGCCATGCTGCCTCGCTCAGCCTCGCTCAGCCTCGCTCCTGAGGTGTGAAGAGGCACCCCTCCCCCCACGCCTTGGGACCTTCAAATGACCGAGGTGAGTGTTTTTGTTTTTTTTCTTCTTCTTCATGTTTCACCTATTGAAGCTGTTTTATGGAAAAAATAAATGTATTTCCAATTTCAGCCGGGCGTGGAGTGTGCATTTATTATGTATTAGCTGGTGCCCAGTGGCTTAATTCATCCACTCGGTTTCTAATTCGCCTTTCGAACCTAATTTACCGTCAAGCCATCCTTTCTTATTCACTGAGGAAGGTGTACAAAAAATCAAAGGTAAAACATGAGAGTGACAGGGTGGGAAGGTGCAGGGGGTTAGTGGTGGTGGTGGTGGAGGATGCTAGTTCGGGAACATGTCTATCAACCTCCTTCCCTCACTCCACCATCCCACCCACTGCACACCTCTCTTTCACTCTCCAAGATTATCACTTTAACTTACGGTGCAGAAAGATGATATACTGTATGTTCAGACGATACGTGTTATTTTATTACTATTAAGTTAATTGAACATTAATATTGTGGGCAATTTGTTTGTTGATCGGGTATGTTGGGCTCCGTGACGTCACACAGTAAGCTCCGCCAACTCTGCCACCTCCTCATTTTGTGTTTGCCTTTTGTAGTGTGCGCTCGTGTTCTGTGTCCTTCCGGGGATCTATCTATCTATCTATTGCCTGACGCCGTGATCCCCGAAGGGGTGGCCACGAACGAACCGCCCCCATGCACCTCTGTCCCCAGTCAGTCGACGCCCCTCCCCCCAACCAGCACCACCTTCGTTCATGTACTTCCTCACTCCATCCTTCCACCTCATATTCGGTCTACCTCTCCCCCTCTGTCCCTCCACCTCGCTCTCATACACCCTCTTAGTCATTCTCTCGCTTTCCATACGTTCCATATGGCCGAACCATCTCAAGTTGTTCCTTTTCACACTTTCCAGCACATCTACCTCCACACCACACCTCCTTCTTACTTCCTCATTAGTCTGTCTATCCCTCCATGTAACTCCGCACGCACTCCTTAAGTAATTCATTTCCACTGCTCTCACTCTTGGTCTGTGTCTCTCAACCAACGTCCATGCTTCGCTTCCGTAAGTCAGTGTCGGGATTACCACACTGTCATGCAAGGACTTCTTCACTTCCATACTGACCACCCTATTTCTTGTTACTGCTTTTAGCGTTCCTACAACCCTCTTCCCCTGTTGTACCCTCTCCCGCACCTCTTCATCCATAGTCCCATCTTTACTCAACACACTGCCCAGATACTTAAAAGAGTTGACGATCTCCATAGCCTGACCGTTCAGCTTCACCTCACACTCTGTGACTTCACCCCTTTCGAAGACCATAACCTTGCTCTTCCCCGTATTTACCTTCAAATTCCGTTTTTCGCACACTGTTCCAAACTCATTTACCAGACCCTGCAACTCCCATTCATTATCACTCATCAGAACTGTATCATCCGCAAACAGCAGTATAGGTAGCTTCCACTCAATTCCCTCCCTTTTCAGCGATACACCAACATCCACTGCTCTTGATAGTATTTCTTTCATAACTCATAACTTTCATAACTCCTTCCGGGGATATTTCTACATATGTCTGGCTCTCTGTCGGCGGTGGTGGTGGAACGTTTGATAAAAGTCTATCTTGGTGTTGTTGTCTGCGTCTTGGACTTAGTGGGTGGACAAACAACCACAGGTAAGACAACACACAGGAATGACAAGTTATGTTGCTTGAGACCGTGGGACGAGAAGGTAACGTGATCAGCTGATGTGTCTGTGAGTGTGGTGGTCAATGTCTTGGTCCGCTCCACCCTACCTCTCCCTGACCTGCCCAACTCCACCTTGACCTCACCCACACCACCCTGACCTGTCCGACTCCACCCTGACCTAACCCACACCACCCTGACTTAACCCACCCTACAGTGACTTACGCCACCCTAACCTGACTTACCCCACTCCATCCCGACATACCCCACCCTACCCTGACCTGCCCCACTCCATCCCCACTTACCACACACCACCATGACTTATCCTACCCCACCCGGATATAACCTGTCCTGCTCCACCATACTTACTTCCTCACTATAGGTAGCACCAACGAACTTGACAATTTAATGTACCCCTTAACTCAAAATGAATGAAAGCAATCAAGCTGACATTTCTATCATTAGGGAAGAGCCCAACAGGAAATAGGTGTGGATATTCACAGCCAGTATGTTCTAGGCCCTTTTGAGTTATGAGAAGTTAAGGGGTCAAGCAAATTGTCAAGTGTGTTGGCGCTACCTATAGCACCAGTCAATATTGGAAGTGTTACCCAATACAACACTTTGTATACTCACACACATACACACACACAGGGGAGGTGTGGTGGAGTGGTCTTGCCACTGGACTGGTAATCCAATGGACCCAGGTTCGAATCACGATATATCAATGGGAAGATATTATTGGGATGGAATTTGTGCTGTACCTAGTATCAGTGCATTACCACAAAGCCCACTGAAACGTCAAATAAATACCCTCATTCTTCCCTTATTAAATAGCATTGTATGAATATTCCCATATTCAAAATATGCTATAGGGGGCATGGGAGTGAGAATTTGAGTCTAGGAGGTGAGACAGTGAAGCACTGGAGCAAGGCAACTTCAGCGATGTGGCTGCTTCGAGCCATGGGTGGGCAACTAAGCCCTATGCATCCTGCAAAGGCAAGATGGCAGTTGTTGGTTGCAGCTAAAGGTGCTTCACATGTTTCACCCCCTAGACTGGAACGAGACCTCACGGGCTTCACCGTTCAATGTAACTGTTGAATGTAGAGGCTCTCAGCCTATGCCCGAGAGGGAGTTGTTGGACAACAGAAAAAAAAAAAAAAACCCCACATACACACGTCGAGAACAACATCTATATTTAAATTTCATATATCTTATTCTCTGTTACTCTGTAGATTGTTTTTTCCCGGTGATCATGGTGGCAATGTTGTTTATCAGTATTATTGTTTTCAGCAGTTTGTTAACAATTTCTTTCTCGTGTTTCAGAATGGAAACAAGAGACGTGAGGGTTGTTAGATGCGGTGGCCTTCTGAAACAAGGTTAACAATCCATTCTTACTTTATATAGTCTATTTTTATCTCTGTTAATTTCAAACCAATTGATAAAATTCAGGTTAACATAACGTGATATATCGCATTTATCTGAACGAGTATATTTGTATTGGTATTTTCAAAAACTTATTTGCTAGTATCTCCTTACTGTTACAGTATATGTGGCGTAACCTTTGATGACTTACTAATTACGCTATAAATAATATATTTATATATCCCTTGCGTTTTCATTCCAATATATAATTCATTTATAGACGATTGCTTCTCTATGCGAACCTGATAAGTATTGGCATTGTTATTGCTAATTTTGATTTAGTATTTTTATGATTGTTGCTGTAATTATTGATGACTTTAGCTAGACCCATATCACTTTACTATGTGGGATTTGTATTTTATTTTCATTATGTTGCTTGCATTCACTTATGTGAAATAATTCTCAACTCTTTCTTACTTTCCTCCAATGTTGTTTAAATCCAGTTTCTGCTGGCACATATTTGGTCTTGCTTTAACAGAACATAACATGATAAAACGCTTAGAAAAAGGATATATAGTCAACATTTGTTCAAGTGAAGATAAGGTTCAAATTCATCTTGAACCTGAAAGATATTCTCCTTTAAAGGCCCAAGTTTATAGGAGCCTAATGTGCACCTTGATCAATCACAGCCAATTGTAATATCGAACTATAACGCCAATACCTCAGTTGGGAATATCACAGTAGTTACGCTCATGTATTCTCACGTTAGTTATATATTCCTACATCTGGGTTGCAGCCCACAGTTCAGAACACAGTTGAGATGTAGATATCATATGATCTTAATTAGCTAATTTTATTTGTATTTGATCTAATGCACAATCGCTCAATATATCCTCCTTATATCCTGATTACGACACTTTAGCTCCTTGAGGATCATTTCGCGTTTTAGCCGTTTATTGTGGTTATATGTAGACGATTTTATACAACTTCCGAAGGATCTGTGGTTCTCAAAATATAAAGCTTATCTTAATTAACCCTTTGCCTATCATATACCCGTCTAATCTCAATACCATCGTCTAATATTAGCCAAATATAACGGTCAAAATGTGTCATAATCCTCAAGAGGTTAACTTCTTTTAATTAATAAATGTTGAGTACTAAAGCCTGGTTCACACATAGCCGAGTCGGTGCCCGAGTCAAACACGAGTCACACTCGTCGATTATCGCCGTTGCTGGAGGCCGAGTAGGCCACGAGTAGCAATTGATCCCAAGTCAACAAGAGTGTAACACAAGTTAAAACACGAATTAATACTAGTCAACACGTGTTCATGCAAGAGTCTGTACGAGTAACTGAGAGTCAACACGAGTGTAACACGAACCCAAGACGAGTGTAAAAAATTCCAGGGTACGAAAACAAAGAGTAGGTACGAGTCACGACGAGTGTAACACGGATCAACACGAGTGTAACACGGGTCAACACGAGTGTAAATATTAACAATCCTCGTACATGATTATTTATTTTCTATATATATTTCAGCGATATAATTATTCATTACTATGATTTTATTTATATTTTTCTCATATATTTGGGTATTGTTCACCAGAGAAATTGAGATTTTTGTTTTCTGTCTATTTAATGCATCTATCTCCCTTATACATATATATAACTATGACTTTGGTCTTTTTTTAATCTATGAATTATTTCTATTACGATGGAATTGAAAACAATATTACCCTTCTAACACACAAATAATAACATGAAAAAGAGTCAATAAAAATGTCTCCTTTGTCTTTTCAGAACCAATTAAGTCCGTCTGTCTCATACATAATAGTTTGTGTTTATCGCTCACTTCCCCCTCTGCAACTCTCTTTCTATCTATCTATCTCACTAATGCATCTACCTAACTCCCTTATATATTAACATAGCTATGTCTTATTTAGACTTTTTGTAATCTTTGAATTATTTCTAATGCGATGGAATTGAAAAATAGAATATCTTTCCTGCACATAGATAAACAATAAATAAGATAGTCAACACAATATTTCAACCCTCCCCTCCGTCTTGCTGTGCTGTGGGAGGCGCCCAAGCTTCGGAGAAGGAAGATTTACGTTTGATAGATTATATTTTTTTTTTCCCCACGTATACACAAAATGATAGGGAAATATTGTAACATGTTTTTAATTGACATCTGTGTCGTTTTTGCTGATTATGAGTTGGTGGAGAAACAAAATTATTTAATTCCATCATATCGGAAATGATTCACAGATTATATAGAGACCAAATAACATACACTTTTAAGTATGTTCAATAGTTTTGCATTATCAATAGGGTGTAGCACAAGGCTTATAAACATCATCACAGTAACGGAGTCGTGGTTGAGGCCGGGACGGGGAGGGGATGAGAGGGAGTAGGCCTACAGCGGCGGGGATATAATTTATTTTTGTTTGTTTTTTCATGTGAAATTTATCATATTAATGACAAATACAACCCTTATTATGTTTTCAGGGACAGTACAGCGCATAGTATTATGTTCTCATATCCATAACAGCATTATAATCATTTTCAGCATATTTCCCTTATATGTTCTACCATGAACTATGTCCTTTCAAATTGCTTAATCATCATTATTATTTTATCTATTCTTCCAAAAAGTATTTAATTCATATTACTTATTTGTTTCTCTGGTAACAAGTCATTTAAAACTTGAGTAAAGTAAAATTGTAAATGAAACTTATATGAATAAAGTAACTATAAATATTAATTGTAAATGAAACTTATATGAATAAAGTAACTATAAATATTAATTGGATGCAACACAACACCTGGAGTCACATACATTTTAATTTGACACACAAAATACGACATCGAAATGTTCACCATAATCGACGAATCACCAAAGAGTGTTACACGAGTTAACACGAGTTAACACGAATAACGAAGAGTTATTCAGAGTCAAACACGAGTGTACACGAATCAACACGTATGTACACGAGTCTACACGTATTTAGGCCACACTCGTGGCGCGGCCCAAAAATGTCATGCATGCATGAAATATTTGGACCATGCCATGAGTACCCTCGAGAGTGGCGAGTCCACGGAGCGTATACACGAGTGTAACATGAGTATACACGAGTGTTGAGGAGTATTGATGAGTCATTGCTGAATAGCAAAATTTAATCACTCGTGTTAGACTCGAGCACCGACTCGACTATGTGTGAACCAGGCTTAAGTCCCATACATTAATGATCACGATATTCAGTAGTTTCAACACCGAGTCACTTCATAAATTGTAAAAGTAATTCAGTATAAATTACTTGGTACATACTTAAAACTTGTCTTCTGTATATCAACTCTTACATATAGTGTATAGCAGCATATATAATACCCATTGTTATTTTTATTTAAACCATACCAACCAATACTCTTAGCATTATCAATATTACAGGTACAGTAACAAATTATTTCGAGGTAGCTGAATTACCGTATTGATTGGCGCCGTTAATCCCACCACTCTCTATTTAAGAACACTTTACTTGGCACTTATAACACTTACTGCCTCACTTACCCACTGAACCTGCACTTAACCGGTTTGATATATGCCCGTTCTTGTCCCTCAGTCCCTCATCGATCCCCTCCAAGTTATCCTGTGTAATACGAAGATTGGCCAACTTTTGTCTTCACCATGGCGCCATTTTGGGGACTATATGATGATATACCACTAGTACCACAAAATATTGTTATTCTAGTGGTTTACTGTGTCGAAGACACAGTTGGCGGTGATAGTTTGTTTCTTCTTGTTCTCTTGTACTGATTGAATATATTTGCTGAACGAAGAGCATGCTGTTTAATTCCTACCTGCTTTATGGATACGCGGGAAATTATGACACCTTTCATATAATTAGAAACCATTCTAGTTTATTATACTTGTATATTACTTATGTATATAACACAAGCATTTTTATTGCTCTTATATGATACCACACCTAAATATCTCAGGATGATGGTATCGCTCTTTATTGTAACTATCTTGCCGAACATAATCAATGCTAACCTAATTAGGGTTATCTCGGTTACCATGGTTCAGAATCAAGTGATTTCGGTTTACTGAAGTTTGATGTTGGTTCGTTGGTTAAGTTAAAGATAGGATAAATTAAAATTAAATTTATTCAAATAAGTTGTGTTGAGTTAGGTGAAATAACTTCATATAATAATATGGAAATAATATATGGAAAGTGACGTTAGTAGGGGTTATCATGATCGTCTAAGAAATGGATAGTATCGCTAAAACAAAACCTTGAAGAAGCTTGACAACTCCTCTTCCGGGTTCTTGTTATCACAAACTATAATGCCCCTTTCCCACTGATGCGATTTCATACGATGTTCATCGCAGACACCAAGAAATGGGCACATTCGTGACATGTCGCAACAAAATCTTGAACCCTCGCATGATAACCGTTTGACACGCAAGGCCTCGCAAGGGCCCTCGCGGGTCATTGCAAATGTTCGGATTGTTCAAAATTTGGGACGAGGACTTGCGAGGGGTCCGAACCATCGCAAGCACCGTCGAACATTGCCGAGGGATCGGCGAGGCCCTCGGAGATCCTCGGCGACATCGGCAAGACATCGACGAGGGTGTCGCACGAAAAAAAAGCGTCGCCGAGAGTATACCCGCCACGGGTATACTTCGCAGAGGCGTGCGAAGGGCTGTGTGACGTAGATGAATGCTCAGAAAACACCTCGCCGAGGCCAAAGAGCACCTTCGGCGAGGTGGGTAAATAAAAGGATTAGGCCTATAGTGAACCTGTCAACCCTTTTTTCTATGCACCTCTCGTAAGGGGGTTCACCTGTATTTTTTGTCTTTCTCTCCTTCTCTGGCTTGTATCCATTCGGCCCGATTCAGCCAACTGTTTTAATACGTTTATTCCCATCCAAGTATCGATATCTTCCTGGCAAGCGATAGCGAGCCAGCATTGTATGGAGAAATCCGGCTTTACCGGAGAAATTTTTCTATAATTTTTTTTACAAATTTAGCTGGCTCTCAAATCAAAAATATATATATGTTAATTGGCTTGCTACCGCTCACCAGGAAAATATTGAAACCTGGATGGGGGTAAACGTCTTAAAACAGTAGGCTGAATGGGGCCGAACGGATACAAGGCAAAGAGAGAGAGGGAGAGAAAGAGAAAACAAAAAAAGCGAGGTGGGCTCAATTAAGCCGTAACGTAAACATACGGCAAGGAGATGGGTCGTTTTTCTGGTCCCCTTTCTTCCTCATGGTTAACCTCATTAGTTTTCATATTTTATGACGTTCAGCCCATTAGTTTGGCGATTTTAAGACATTTCACCCCATGTCGTTGTCAATATTAAGACTTAGTGTCATTTAGGAGTCGACTTTTTCCTGGCTAGCGATAGCGAGCCTGTACTTTTTTAGGAACCGGCCTTCGACCAGGATATTTTTCTATCGAAAAATTTACAAATTGATCTTGAAGGAGGGTGTTGGGAGGTGCTTTATATGCTTGATGGAGGTCTAGGGATGAAACTAAATAAATCATAAACAAATAATAATATAAATGAGCAAATATTACGCCCATCCCCCCATAATGGGAAACGGACCGTTTGTTTGGTCATTCATTCCTTTATTTCTTAGTTTCCTCACTAGACCTCCACCAAACTTAAACACAAAAATCTAGACCCCCTCTCAAGATAAATTTGTACATTTTCGACGAGATGGGTTGGGTATGAGGGGGGATCTGCTTGGTGTGGGCCAATCGGCGCTCTGCAGACCGCGTAATCTTGTGTTGATCTCTGACCGTTTTGGTGAGGTCAGTCCTCAAGGCATTAGTGAGTTGGGTCTATAATTAGGCCTTGTAATTGGGATTGGGTGTGACAGGGATCTGCCTTGTGTGGGCCGATCGGCTTTCTGCAGACTCCCGATTTCTTATGTTCTTATGTTTGTGCCATGAAATATATACAAAAAGTTTTCGGATAATCTCGCCGAGGTCACCGTCGAAACATCGCTTAATTCGCCGAAGACATCGCAGAACATACGCCGAGGATTCGTTCATCCTTCGCATTATTTAGCAATATTTTATTCAAATGTGACAGTTCTCGCCCAGGTTATCGGCGAACCATCGCTCAGTTTGCTGATGATGACGAGGTTATCGGCGAACCATCGCTCAATTTGCCGATGCATTGCATAATTTCGCCGATTAGTCGTATCCATAGGCGATATCGTCTCCGCGTGTAAACTTGTCAACGGTTCTAAACGGTCAAAATCGTTGACGTCGCACAAAGTCGTTGCGAATTGCCAAAACTACGTCCTCGGCGACTAAAATCATATAAAATCGCATCAGTGGGAAAGGCATAACACCGTCGGTTAACTAGAAAAACACCTTCGTTGAAAATATGAGGGTGATTTAGTTATAAAAGAGCTGTGGTGACAAATATTATGACCTCAGAGAGGCTCTGCGTTTTCTTCTTCTTCTTCCTCCTCCTCCTCCTCCTAAGGCAGGCGGGTCATTTGAGCATAAATCCAAAGAAGTTATCCTAACTCTTTACAATTCCTTAGTCCGCCCTCTTCTGGAATACCGTGTTCAATCCTGGAGCCCTCATTACCAAAAATATATAGACAAGCTAGAACGAGTTTAACGTACAGTTGCCAAAATTATACCTAGCCTAAAGAACAAACCATACGAGGAGCGTCTTAGATAATTTTGTTTCTCCCTTTAACCTAGCGCAGATTAAGAGGCGATTTAAATCAATTGTTCAAAATCATCAAAGGCATCTACAATATGAACTGTAGTAAGTACTTAACTATCGACCAGTCTAATTACACACGGGGGAGACGGTTGCAAAATTATTGGTAAATCTTTTAACTCACACCAATCTAGGAATTTCTTCTTCAATCGAGTTGTCAACTTGTGGAATTGGCTTCCCCGACGCGTTATAGACTGAAGGATCACAACTTTACCGGCATGGATAAAGTGGTGGTACTTTTAAACTATACATTTGGGAGGAAAATATGTTTTGTATTCTTAGTAGAGATAAAACAAGGACCTACATTTATGTCGCTCGACCTTTAACCCCTTCTGTACCGGCGACGTTTTTGTATCATTGTTTTGGCTAGTATTAGACGGTTTAATTCAGCTTAAAGAGGGCCTCCAGCAATTAACAGGCTTCGAACTATCTCCATTAACCCTTTTTACTACCACAGACCATTCTTAAACTGCTCAAAATTGCCCAAATAAATCTAGAATAATATTAAAAAGACGTCGCCGGCACAGAAGGGGTTAAATGACTATATTTGGACGTGGTGATATTTGTAGCACTATTTTGGGTTGTCTCGGGGTATTACCTGTATTTTAACTTCAGTATAATATACAGGAATATTTCATTAATTATCTCAAACTTTCGTTACAATTTTAATTTTATAAACATGTAGCATCAGCTGCTGGCCTTGGTATCTCCATTAGTTAAATATGTATATATCTTATCAGTCTTTAGGTTCTTGTCCACATCACTGACCTAGCCAGTTATCTACTTGTAGTAATTGTCTTTACAAGCTACTTCCGCTCTGAATTATGATCGTTTGCAATTTTCCTATCGCTATAAAAGAGTTCATTCTCTGAGGATGGCCCATTTAAGAACTTTTACAAACGGTCTTTACATTTCTTTAGGTTTCTTAACCCAGGAGCTGCAGGGAGACTCTTAAGAGTTCACCCGGCGGACTGCGGGAAGACTCTTAAGAGCAGAGCTTTTGAACGCGTACCAAAACCGCGCGTTTATAGCCAGGCGGCTGAAAATTGGTGTGGGTATAGTACTACATGTCAACTCTCGACACCACCCCGCCAAACGCTCGCCCCGCACTCGTGCAAGCACCACCGTGCCAGTAACCAAGCACTAGTCATGGAGCCCACACGTCCCTCACGCTCGCTCCCTGATGACACAACCAGCCCTCCTTCTGGTGATGTTAGCCGCCGTGGCAGGCAGAGGGTGGCTGCTAAAGACCCTAGCTACCAGTACGACACGCCCTACAGCTCTGAGGACGAAAGACCAGCACCCAAAGCACGGAAAACACGTGCAAGCACGGCAAATGTACAGAGGTCATTGGTGTTTCGGGACACTGCCACCACGACCCAGGCCACTGCAACAACCACTACCACCACCACTGCCACCACTGCCACCGGTACCAGCGACGCAGGAGGCCGCCCTAGGGCTGCAGAACCTGCGGGGGCAGGAAAAATTAAAGGCACGGGCGTAGGGAAGAGAACCCGTACGCCAGCCACAGTGACCCTACCACCACCACCACCACCACCACCACCAGCTACCCCTGGCCCGGCTGCCCCTGCCGCCCCTGCTGCCCCTGCTGCCCCTGCTGCCCCTGCCGCCCCTGCCGCCCCTGCTGCCCCTGCTGCCCCTGCTGCCCCTGCCGCCCCTGCCGCCCCTGCTGCCCCTGCCCAAGGAAAAGGGAAGGGGAAAGGGAGAGGGATAGCGACTGCTGGCCGTGCTGGCCCTGGTGTCCCTGCTGGCCCTGCTGCCCCTGCCGCCCCTGCCGCCCCTGCCCAAGGAACAGAGAGAAGGGCGACAGGCACCACCATCATCTTGCCTGCCTCCAGGGCCACAAGACCACGCACCACTGCTGCCCCTGCCGCCGCCCCTGCCACCGCCTCTGCTGTCCCTGTCCATAAGACTCCTGCATGTGCTAAAGTGACCCGGAAAACTCTGACACCATCAAGTATGCCGCCCTGCTGTTTGATGGTGATTCGCAGGGCATTGGCAGCCCGGGTTTCGACGACAAAGCCCTAGCACGGGACCAAGGGTGGGGGGATTTGGGAGTGGACAGTGGGAGTGAGTCCGACGTTGGTGACGAGAATGAGGAAGGGCATCGTCTGTCAAGTGAAGAGGAGGGTGATAAAGATGCAGTGCTGTATCGCGACCATGGAAGCGATATTTCAGACGCTGAAGGAGACGCAGACGACATTCCGATCCCTGGGCTGCCTTCGTTCGATTGGTCTGACGGGGTCAATTTTGTACCTGACGTGCCCCAGTTCAATCCTGGGACGTCAGGAACAACTGACGACTGACCCTGTGACGATCAAGCAAACGAAAGCGACTTCTTCCTCGCTTTTTTTTATATGGAGGTAATGACGTACATCGTTGCCCAAACAAACGCCTACTACAGGTGGGTGTTTGGCAGATTGGACGTCATTTCTCCAAAAGCGAGAATACGAGGCTGGGTGGATACGACTGTGGAAGAATTTATGACGTTCTTTGCCTTGTTGTTCCTCATGCCTCTGATCAAGATGCATGTGTTGCAACACTATTGGAAGCACGACCCTCTCATCGCCACCCCAACTTTCAATAAGTTCATGACTCGTGACAGATTTTTGTTGCTGCTAAGATTTATGCACTTTGCAGACAACGAAAATCCTAACAGAATTGACAGGATATGGAAAGTTCGGGATGTGGTCACCATGTTGTTGGAGAGGTATAGGAAATACTTTTACCCCTTCCTCAATTTGGTGATTGATGAGTCGCTCGTGCTCTTCAAAGGACGTCTTGTTTTCAGGCAGTATATCCCCTTGAAAAGGCATAGGTTCGGAATCAAGCTCTTCATTTTGTGTGACTGTGAAACTGGAATAGTGCTTGACATGATCGTGTATACAGGCACTGACATTGACATACCGAAAGCCGCTGCCAATGACCCCATGGGCATGTCAGGTGCCATCGTCAGGAAAATGTTGGCACCTTACCTGGGCAAAGGCCACATCATCTACACTGACAACTGGTATACTTCTCCTGCTCTCTGCCAGTTTCTTCATGACAACCAAACGGGGTCATGTGGGACTGTCAGAAAGACAAGAAAGTTTATGCCTAAGTTCACCGGTAATATCATTCCTCTTACAGATGCCTCCTCCAGTGACACACCTTCTGAAGACGACCTGGCCCAGGAACACTGCGAGAGGCATGTGCGAAGAAGGCGACGAAAGGGGCAGAAATACAAGCAGCTCGAAAAGTGTGGGAAAGTCATAGCCCTGAAGTGGAAGGACAAACGAGACGTCCACCTGCCTTCCACCGTCCACACAGGTGCCCAGATGGATTCTGGCAAAATCCACTACCGAACCAGGAAGACCATCTACAAGCCCGACATGGTAGTGGACTACACTAAGAACATGCGCTTGGTGGACAAGTCTGACTGTCAGCTGTCAGGCGTTGAGTGTCTGAGGAAGACTGTGAAGTGGTATCACAAGCTCTTCCTCCACCTAGTTGATATCACGATGCTCAACGCCTACAACTTGTGGTTAGTGAAGAAGGATATGTCCCCAAACCAGAAGCTGAAATTCTGGGAGTTCGTCTACAACGTCTCATACCAACTCCTGGAGAAGTATGGCACCACCACTCACAGACGTACGGCATGGCGTGGGGATCACGTTCCTGACCGCATCCAGGTGGGTGTCGAAAGACACTACCCAACCAACACCAAGCTGATTGGCACTCGTCACAGGCAGGCGCAGTGCACCGTCTTCAGCTCCAGTGTCAGGAAACCCCATGTCACCAAAAGAGTCACCTCAATGTGCGCCGAGTGCAAAGTTCCACTCTGCCTGGGTGACTGCTTCAGGGACTACCACACCTTCAAGAATTATTGAGTGTCGCCCCCTGTCCTGCCCTGCCCTGGACTCGCCCCGTGCCCTGCCCTGGATTCGCCCCTTGCCCTGCCCTGCCCGGGACTCGCCCCCTGCCCTGCCCTGCCCTGGACTCGCACCCTACCTTACCTGACCTGACCTAATTGATCACGCTACCTCATAATGTAACATATATATATTATATAATGTATAAGTTCCAAAGATGTCCCTGTGATATAGCGTTTACATTTTATAATTGTATGTTTCATTATTTAGTTTATAAGTTTCAAAGATTTACATGTAATATGCCTTTTTGTTTTAGTATATCAATATATATGTTTGTTATTAGCCTAAGTAATGTGTATATAATTATTTTCTTACCTCAAATGAATTTTACAAAAATAAATATGTTTCAATAAATCCTGTCAAACCTACTAAGATAATAAAAAAAAAAAATAAAAAAAAAAAAAAAGGTCATGTCATTGTATTCTTACAATATGATATATTCTATGAATATTTCATATTGTTTGAATACAATGGCATGATCTTGTAATTTTGTTTTTATTTAATCAAATTTTCTAGACAGTATAAAACCTTCCCCATAACCCCCTCCTGGATTCGATCCCACTACCCTACCACACTTTGAGTTTTCCAGTCCGCGACCTTACCAACCATGCCACAGGAGCTCATACCAAATATCACTCAAAACTTTGTGTCTACAATCGAAATGTCAATATACAAAAAAAAATGAATTATCCCACCAATTTACGTTTGTAAATTGATGGGATTATCAATTATATCATGCAAAGGTATATAAAAGTTTGTCTCTGTCAAGAATTAGTAATTATATAACTTTATTCTGTCAAAAATTGCCCAAACACTCAGCAAAATTGCACGTCTCAGTGTGACTCCACGCATTTCCACACGGTCAAGCGGTCACGAGGTGACCCTTGCCGCTCCTTCATGCTCCAGACACAGCAGCTCTGTCTGGGAAAAAAATTTGTATAAATACAATAATGCATAAAATACTCTTCACAAATACATTTGTATTGTATAATATTGTAAATAAAAATTAATAATAACTGTGTGGGTGTCGAAAATTGCTCAACGAGCTTTCTTATGTCTCGCCTACGCGCGTATATTGGATTATACATAGTCATGACTGTCATACAAATACTTGCAGTAGGTCTCGCATATACATTTAGATTGCATATTACTTGGAAATAAATAAATATAAGTTTCTCTGGTGGCAATCTACCCTTTCGCAAGTGTAAGGAGACACCAGTCTATATTTAGCGCTCTATCACAAAAGGCAATCTGCCTGTGTTTACTGACCACCCTCGTTGCTACGTAGTACTTTATTTACAGTCAATGGCCTACATGTTTCTGTGGTACTTCACATGTGTCTAAAATGCAATGTCTGCTTGCATAAAAATGCAATTCTGAAGTCCATTTATACGTACGACATACGCATGTCTCAGTTTCTCTCTCTCTCTCTCCATTCCTGACTCATGTTATTGTAGAACTCTTGGTGGCAACGAACACCAGACATCTGGTAGACATAAGGTTCAAAATACCAAGACATCCATACGCCTCGGGCGCCTCCACAATTATCACAAAGCTGGCTATCTATCTAGAGATCTCCCTGCCTGCCTTCCTTCTCTCCACGACTCACTCACTCCCTGCATGCCTCCCTCCCACCCACCCACCCCCACCCACCCTTTCAGGCTTCCGTCTGCTAGAAACTCATTGATAATGTGCGTAAATATCGCATGAATTGGTCTATATGCGGTATATATTTTGATACATGGCACGTCTACATACGTACAAGTCTGTATTATAGCATGACAGTGCTCTAAGTACAAGATATAAGTGATATTTATGGCGTAACACACCCTCTCCCCCTTTCATTCCCAGCACAACTCACTCACACCTTGGTTCACGCATAGAAAGTAATTCATAATGTGCGTAAATACCGCATGAATTGGTCTATATGCGGTATATATTTTGATATATGGCACGTCTACATACGTACAAGTCTGTATTATAGCATGACAGTGCTCTAAGTACAAGATATAAGTGATATGTATGGCGTAGACCACACTCTCCGCTCATAAATTGCCGCCAAACCTCCAACACATCTTCATTCTCGCCTAAAAATTATCTTATAATTCCCTTATATATTGAAATTTTTGGTCACTATGAGGCATATTCATTGTTATATGGGTGGCCTACACACGTACACATACTCTACATAGCCTAAAAGGGCTCAAAAAAGGAGATATACGTGATAATACGCGGTTACCCGCCCCCTCCTCCCTCTCCTTCTATCCCCTGGGCGCGTGAAAATTCGGCAGGGAAATCTCACCGCTCGATGACAATCTAGCCGCGCGGTGCCATTCGCTCCACATTTTTCAACTACGGACCGTTCCCCCCCCCCCCAGACATTTTTTGGGGGGTCAAATATATATGGGCCGATGCACACAAACATTCCCTACACGATGATGTACTTTTTATCGAAATTGGCAATGGGTCCCAAAATCATCATACATGCGCACAGTCTTACCCTGTAGAAAACCACCTGTGCGCCGCGGAGAGGTTAAATGTTCACAACCTTGTCACTACTTCAGACAACAATTGTGTAGCATGTAGCGGAATGTAACGCTAACAGTTTATATTGATCGTGTTTATAAGTTTCTTCTACATTTTCGACATCATTAATGGATAATACAAATTGATGTAGCACTCAAGGAGTTCTCCAACTCGGACAAATTGTTAATAATATGGAATTCCTGCCCATCAGACGTGTGGGTGTTTTATTGTGGTGTTTGTGTAGTATTATGATGGATGATAATGGTCTACAGTGTTAAAACATTGGGAAGGGTCTACCTTACCTCTGCCTTGTAATAAAGTAGTGACTGATGGATGATAATGGTACACAGTGTTAACACATTGGGAAGGGTCTACCTTACCTCTACCTTGTATTATAGTGGTGACTGATGGATGATAATGGTCCACAGTGTTAAAATATTGGGAAGGGTCTACCTTACCTCTACCTTGTATTATAGTGGTGACTGATGGATGATAATGGTCCACAGTGTTAAAACATTGGGAAGGGTCTACCTTACCTCTACCTTGTATTATAGTGGTGACTGATGGATGAAAATGGTCCACAGTGTTAAAACATTGGGAAGGGTCTACCTTACCTCTACCTTGTATTATAGTAGTGACTGATGGATGATAATGGTCCACAGTGTTAAAACATTGGGAAGGGTCTACCTTACCTCTACCTCGTATTATAGTGGTGACTGATGGATGATATTGGTCCACAGTGTTAAAACATTGGGAAGGGTCTACCTTACCTCTACCTTGTATTATAGTGGTGGCTGATGGATGATAATGGTCCACAGTGTTAAAACATTGGAAAGGGTCTAACAGTACAGGAACTGGCTGTAGACTTGAAGTAATGAGACAGGCGGGGCGGGGTGGTGAGTAGACTCGGTCAAGGTTAGTAGTGTAGTTTTGACGATTTGGTTGTTCTCCATACACTCGAGTTTTATGAGTGTATATTTCTGCTTGAAGTGTAGGCTTGAATGTTTTTTCTTGACTGGCAGGTTGAGTGTAGACAGGCAGGGCGTCGTGTGTGTGTTCCATGGTTGTTGGTTGAAGTTGAGTTTGAGTTTAAAATATTATTCGTTTTGGCTTAGTTATGATTCCAATTTAATTGTTCTTTTATAGCAAGGTCGCCATGTAGAATGCGTTGATTTGGGGTATTATTCAATATCAATAAGGAATAAATAAAGCTGGTTATATATGTAACTTTAATAATAACAGCTTACAATAATAGTTAATGTGACTCCTCAGTGGGTTATGATTGGAGTCTGAATAAGGTTATAACTATGTGTGAGTTAGATGGACTTAAGGTAAAAGGGGTTTGACCTAAGTCTTCGGGTTAGACAGCAAGTGTAATAGGAAGTCTTTAAGTGATGTGGGAAGGTTGACTATCAGGAGGTGAAATGGAGTACACCTTCCCTTATCTGTATTCTGTGTAGAGTGAGGAGGCTTCCTACCTCCATGCTAAGGTAGGCTGTGATTGTTGACTCAGCATTCACAAGCTAGGTCAAGTGTTGAGTTGTGTGTTTATTGTTGACTTCCTGTGCCATCTCTTATTGATTAATACTGGCTTTTAGTAGTGTCTATGAGTAGGGATGTTTACATTGAATTGTTGATACTTTGTAAGTATAAACAAACTAGATAGATATATCTCTATGAGATTGATTTAGTGCATATTAATGTGTAGTGATTATATGTGATTTACTAAAGGGTTAATGGATTATAGTGGATTACATATTAAGGGCTATAATACATACATATATTGATACTTTCAGTCCTTTATATAATGCTGATGGAACATAGGATGGTATATCAAGTGATTGAGTCTACTTTACTTGCATATATATTTGAATATAATATGCGTGTTACAAAGGAATAAATATTATAAATTAACTAAACATTACATAAATATTGAACACTTCAGCTATCTATACAAACAAAGTAGAACAAAAAGTATAGAAATTAATTAGGACCGAGAAGCGTAATTACGAAATTTACGGTATATATCAAAGGAAAGTATAGAAAATCCAAAGCAATTTTACGGTTACGTTAAAGGTAATAGAACAATTAAAAACGGAATAGGGCCATTAATAAATAATGACCAGACAGTATCATATGATAAAAAACATTGCTAATGTTCTTAATGAATATTTTTGTTCTATCTTTACTAAGGAAGAACATAACACTACTGAAACAAACGTAACAACGCATGGAATAGGAAACTTTACCATAAGCAAAAGTGAAGTGTTATGTAAGCTGAACACATTAAATACTAATAAAACCCCTGGGCCAGATAATATTCACCTAAGAATTCTGAAAAATGTGAAAGAAGAAATAGCACAGTCCTTAACTAACATATTTAACTTGTCGCTCAATCAGGAAACCGTACCTAGTGATTGGAAAACTGCAAATATCACTCCAATATTCAAGAAAGGAAATAAAGCCCAATCAGTTTAATGTCAATCATAGGAAAAATTATGGAAACAATTCTGAGAGACAAGATAGTAGATTATCTGGAGTCAAACAAATGAATAAGAGAAAGCCAACATGGCTTTAGATTCAGTAAGTCATGCTTCACACATTTGATAGAATTTAACGATAAACTATTTACATATAACGAATCTACTCAATCATTAGACATCATTTACTTAGATTTCCAAAAGGCATTCGAAGGTACCTCATGGAAAATTATTGAAGAAATTGGCAATATTGGGCATTAAAGGACAAATTCATGCCTGGATAAAAAGCTGGCTGACAAACAGAAGGTGAGAGTTGTGATAAATGGAGTAGAATCTGAGTGGGAGCCTGTTTATAGTGGAGTGCCTCAGGGATCGGTCCTGGGGCCAGTTTTGTTTCTAATCTATATAAATGACATCGATGTTGAACTAAATAATACTATCTCAAAGTTTGCTGATGACACAGATAGGAAAATCAGTATTAACCAAAGACAGAAATAAACTTCAATCTGATTTAAATAAAATAGTAGATTGGTCGAAAAAATGGCAGATTCCATTCAATGTTGACAAATACCAGGTCTTGCAAACAGGTAATAAAAACAAAAAATATGACTACAAGATGAAAGGCCAGCCAATCAAAACAAGTGCATTAGTTAAAGACCTGGGGTTCTTATATCTGAAAACCTAAAGACCTCAGATTAATGTGCAGCAGCTGCGAATAAGGCCAATCGAGCATTGGGATATATTAAGAAAAAATGTACTTATAAAAATGAGCAAATTATAGTACCTTTATTTAAAAGCATAATGAGGCCCCATCTTGAATATGGTGTGCAATTTTGGTCTCCTTATCTGAGCAAGGATATTGGGAAGCTCGAGTCGGTGCAGCGTAGAGCGACAAAGTTGAAACACTAAAAAAAAAAAAAAAAAAAATCACTTAAGAAAAGAAGATTGCGAGGTCAATTAATTGAGTGTTTCAAGATACTAAACCGATTTGACAAAATGTATGTAGATTCACTTTTCAAAATGGATAATAGTTCATTAACTCAGGGAAATGGAATGATATTAAAAACCAGGAGGGCGAATCTCGATGTCACAAAGCACTTCTTCACCTACAGTGTGGTCCTCGAGTGGAACCCATTGCCTGAGAAAGTGGTACAATGTAAGACAATTGACACATTCAAAAGAAGTCTAGACATTAATTTTGAGGGGGTGGAAATAATGTAGGTAAAACAAAACAAAACATGGGTTAAAAACATCAGTAGTATATAATAATTCGCATCTTCATTCTTTACTATAAGTTTCCCAGTAGAAATGTTTCTCATTCTGCTAGGGGACATCTTTCCCCAACTTAATTTCATGCCGACCAACGGTCGGAGGGAGAGGTGGGTGGGGAGAGAGCCTTCTTCTTTGCTATCCTTGCCTTCCACTTTGTAGCAAATTCTATTTTAGCATTAAGTCCGGACTACCTAGTAGGGACCACAAGGTCTGTGTAGTCTGTGTATCTATGTAACTATATGTAACTCTCTCTCACTATGACTTGTACCAGCTGAAACCAGGTGTAACGTAGATTAGGTTTTACGAACGTCTGGAAACATTTGCTATACTGGTCTACGTCTTTGAGCGAAGAGTGAGTTGGGGGGGGGGGGGGGGGTGGGGAATGGCACAAAATAGGTGGAGTAATAGATTTGGCTTTTCGAAAGAGAGAGAGGGACAGAGAGCACACATAGATTTTAACCCAAGGTAGCTTAGGGTCCACAGTAAGTAAAACAAAGCCTACATTTGATCAAAGCCTAAACAAGCCTGCCCAGACAACACTACACAACCAACCAAGCCGCACGGTCTGTAGTGCCTCAGATGTTAACATGTAAGGGATCAAAGGACACCCATACCATATATGTAAATTACGGTCTACAACTGGAAAAATGTACCAACATATAGTGAGAGAGATCAAATTTATGGGTAACAGGTTTTCACATTAGTTTTGAAATTTTATGAACTTTCATTCCATTTGCTTGTCAAAATTAGGACCTTAGGTGCCATTTAGGTGTCGATTTATTCCTGGCAAGCGATCGCGAGCCTGTAATTTTAGGAGGAATCAGCCTTCGGGTGGAAAAAATTTCTACTGAAAAATATAAACATTTATCCCAAATTTTACCAAAATCTATCACCAGAAAGAAAAAAGAAAAAACCCACACACACTAAGGGGACATAGGAGAGGAGGGAGAAGTGAATGTGGGTGAATGAAGACATACAATAAATGCAGTAATGGCGAGAAACGCTGAGTAATGAAGAATATACAACACGAGAGGCAGAAGGGAAGGGGTGAAAACATAGGAAAATGTTTGACTGCATAAAAACTGAAAAGACTAACGAATGAAAGACTAAAGCTGAGGTGGTAAAGAGAGTGAAAGAAACGAGAGTAAATGAAGAGGGTGGGGGAGGACCAGAGAGAGAGAGAGAAAGAGATATAATTTGCCTTAAGGTGTGCGTGTGTGTGTATTTGTCCATTGTGTAGAGAGAAAAACAGGGAGGAGGCGTACAGTAAGCTCTTTGGAAGCAACCAGGGAGAAAGTTAGCCTGAGCAGAAAGAAAAACTCAGTTGTAGGTGGGTAATATGAGAGAGAGAGAATGGCGGCCGTTAGCATAGGCAGAGAAGGGAGAAGAGAATAGATGTTTGTAGGTAATTTAGGTGCATAAATGAAAGAGAAAGTGTGTGTGTAAATGGGTTTGTATATGTGTGCGTTAGTGAGGGAGAGAAAACAGATGTTGGAATTAATTATGTAGGACAATACAAGGAGACATAGTGGATGGTAACATATCTTTAATATATTATCAGTAGCTGTAAATAATGAAGCTTTTATGCTATCTCTCGCATTAAATATATTAATTTTAAATGTAGAGTTGGTTATATAATCAATCATTATACAGGTAAATAAATGAATACATTTACTAGACAAAACACAGAAGACTAAAGTCAATGGCTCCTTCTCACCTTTGCTCCGAGGGAAGCCAAAGCATGGATAGGCCTAATATAACTTGAAAGACTAGACAGCCGAATCTACTGTAGATCGTGTGTGGCAGGAAAGGGGGACAGGTAGGCTACAATTAGTCAGGGGTCCAAACTTATACTAACCTTGGATTTAACTTTACTCAAAGCACAAGTGAAAGAAGATTTGTAATTTGACCAAACACGCCTCACCTGCCCTAGAGATCCTATAGTTAGTTACTATAGGATCTCTACCCTGCCCTACCGCCCAGAACGAGTAATGCATATATACCAGATAACACACTGATTATAACATATATTCAGTACCTGCCTGACCTTTGCTGAGTGAGGACCTGTCCCTAGTGACTCCCAGTGAATATCTTTGCCCATAGTGTGGTGATAGTATTAACGCTTTCATAAAATGGCTGGTGTTGACGAGATTGCTACCTCCTCTCATATTCTCCAGCTTTGTCTTGCTTTGCAAGAAAGGATGGAGAGTGTGGAGAGAGAGGTGCAGTCTCTCAAAGACGAGAATTTGGCCTTAAAGCTGACTTTGGCTGAGAAGAAAAGTGAGGATAGTGCAACTGCTGTTAGGGATCGTGATGCTCCCTGGACAGTTGTTCCAACAAGTGCAACAACTTGCAAATTTCTACGGCGGCCAGTTGCCCTCAGCAACAAGTTCATCACCTTGGATGACGAATGTGATGGTGAGGCTGCGAGTGCTTCCTTCGGCGAGGAAACCAGGAGAAAGGTAAGTGAGTTGCCTCCAACAGGTGTGACTGCTGCCCCCCTAGGAGTACCTTCAACTGCTGCCCCAGGAGTTCCTGCCGCTGCCGCAGCTGCTACCAAGTCATCGACAAGGAGAGGCAAGTCCTTCTCAATTGTTGGGGACTCCATGGTCAGACACTTAGCTAGGTCCACCTGTACTGATATTAGGAAGCTTGTCTGTCTGCCTGGTGCCGGGGTTGGGAAGGTGTTAGAGGACATTGATTACATCATGAAAGATATTGGAGATAGCCCCATTATCTGTCTCAGTACAGGGAGCAATGATGTTGGTAAAGGTAGGACGGAAGTACTGCTTCGGCAGTACAGAGAGGTGTTAGATAAAGTTAGGAGGAAGGGAGGCATACCTGTAGTACACAGTATCTTGCCACGGAGAGGGGTCAGCAAGGAATGGTCATCTAGGGCAATTGGTATCAATTGTCGGCTGGAAAAATACTGTAATGCAAATGCAATACCATTCCTTGATAACTGGACCCGTTTCTATGGTAAAAATCAGTTGTACGCACAGGACGGGGTTCATCTTTCTCGGCTAGGGGTGGCAAATTTAGCTAGGTCAATAGATAGGATTGTCGCGGGGTTTCGCTGAAAATAAAGCCTGTGAATATGAGTAAGAATAATTGTCTAGATAGGGTAAATTGCCGTACTGGTACATCAGATAGGAATAGAAAATATCAGTCACAGGATTTTAATTGTACTGCTAGTAGAAATATTAAAGGTGTAACAGAAGATGGGAATTCAGTTAGAAATAAAGGTAAATCCGATACCAGTAAAATAAATTCATTGCGATTATATTATACAAACTGTAGGAGTTTATGTAACAAAATGGATGAACTTAGAGCACTTGTTAGCAACGAAAATATAGACATTATAGCACTGACTGAAACATGGATTAATACAGAATCAAGACATTTTTAGCAGAATTCCATATACCAGGATATAGTTTGTTTAAACGCGACCGAACAAGTAGGAGGGGCGGCGGAATAGCAGTGTTTGTCAGGAGTTCTTTAAAAAGCTGTATTAAATCAGGTATTAGACTAAATACTGATAACGAAAGTGTTTGGGTTGAGGTTAGCGAAGGTAGTGAGACCATAATTATTGGAGTTATTTATAGACCACCAAATATGAGTAGAAACGAAGGTACAGCTTTATGGCAGGAAGTGAAAATAGCATCAAGGTTTAGCAATGTGTGTATTATGGGGGATTTCAATTTTCCGAATATTGATTGGCAGCATCAAATCGGCGACTCAGATTCAACAGAGTTTATTGAGGCGGTACAGGATAGTTTTTTATTTCAATTCATAGACTCGCCTACTAGAGGTAATAATATCCTCGATTTAGTTCTCAGTAATAATGAACAAATGATAAATAATGTAGAGATAGGAGACCAACTAGGAAATAGTGATCATAAATCAATTTATTTTAACATACAATGGACAGGAAAGGCTAAAGAGAATACGACACTTATCCCAGATTTCAGAAAAGCCAATTATGGTGGATTAAGACGAGCCTTAAGAGTCGATCCTATGGTTAAACTATTAAGTGGACCCAGGTGCGCTAATGAATATACTCTCTCTCAGATACCTGTCTTAACTCAGGATAATTTGACAGCTACATATAATAATTTTATTTCTTCACTCCACAATGCGCAAAATAAATATATCCCCAAAAGAAAATTTAGATCAACACAGAACCAACCCAAATGGATGAATAATAGACTATTAGACCTTCTAGGAAAAAAGAGAGGAATATATCGAAAAATAAAGAAAGGCGAAATTCACCTACTTGCTTACTATCAGAATCTATCAAGAGAGGTTAAAAAATGTATAAGGACAGACAAAAGAAATTATGAAATCAGGATAGCCAATGACTCAAAAAATAACCCTAAGGCTTTTTACCAGCTATATAAATCTAAAGTTAGAGATAAAATAGGCCCCCTTAAAACTTCGATAGGAGAAATGACAGAAAGTTATTTAGAAATGTGCAGTACATTAAATAGTCAGTTTCTATCCGTTTTCACTAATGAAAATTTGGCACAGATTCCAGAAGTCCGTAAGGTGTATAGAGATAGTATAGAAAATAGGTTAAGTACGGTTACTATAAGTAGAAATGATGTGCTTAAGGAAATTGACAGACTGAAACCTCAGAAATCGCCTGGTCCCGATGAGGTATATGCCAGAGTATTAAAAGAATGCAGAGATGAGTTAAGTTACCCATTAACATTTCTTTTTAACAATTCATTAGAAACAGGTATAGTTCCAGAAGCTTGGAAGCTTGCAAATGTAGTTCCGATTTTCAAAAAAGGTGATAAATCAATAGCATCCAATTACCGTCCCATTAGTCTCACTTCAATCATAGGAAAGTTACTAGAGTCAATTATTGCTAGGAAAATGAGAAACCACTTAGAAACATTTAACTTAATCAATTCTTCTCAGCATGGATTCACACAGGGACGTTCTTGCCTTACTAATTTGCTTAGTTTTTTCTCAGAGGTATATGAAGCAGTAGATAATGACAAGGCATACGATATTATATATTTAGATTTCAGTAAAGCTTTCGACAGAGTCCCTCATGAGAGATTGATGAGGAAGGTTGAGGCACATGGAATAGGTGGGGCGTTGTTGGGATGGATTAGGTCATGGCTAATTGGTAGGAAACAGAGAGTCAGCATAAATGGTACCAAGTCAGAGTGGGGAGCAGTCAAAAGTGGTGTCCCCCAGGGATCGGTATTAGGTCCCCTGTTGTTTCTTATATACATAAATGACCTAGATTTAGGTATAACTAGTAGGATAAGTAAATTCGCAGACGATACTAAAATGGGGAGATCAATTGATTCAGATAGCGATATAGAGTGCCTCCAAAGGGATCTAGATACCTTACATGAATGGTCAGTAAATTGGCAGATGAAGTTTAACATTGACAAATGCAAGGTATTAAAGATAGGGAAGATGCAAACAAATGTTAAATATAAACTAGCTAATTTAGAATTAGAAAATTCAGACTGCGAGAAAGATCTAGGTGTGTTTGTTAGCAATGATTTGAAGCCTAGAAAACAGTGTATAGGCGTTCGTAATAAGGCAAACAGGATTCTCGGGTTCATCTCTAGGAGTGTGAGTAACAGAACTGCTGATGTTATCTTAAAACTTTACTTGTCATTAGTGAGACCCCATATGGATTATGCTGTCCAATTTTGGTGTCCTTATTACAGAATGGACATAGATTCATTGGAGAGAGTACAGCGTAGAATGACAAAAATGATCCATAATATTAGAAATCTTCCGTATGAAGAAAGGTTGAAGAAATTAGGTTTACATTCGTTAGAGAGACGCAGAGTTAGAGGGGATATGATAGAGGTGTTCAAGTGGGTTAGTGGGATTAACAAAGGGGACATGACAAATGTACTAAAGCTCAGTGATAGCGAAAGAACTCGTACCAATGGTTTCAAATTAGATAAATTTCGTTTCAGAAAAGATATAGGCAAATATTGGTTTGGTAACAGAGTTGTAGATGGGTGGAATGGACTACCAAGTGCTATAGTGGGATCTAAAACTGTAGGGAGCTTTAAGATAAAATTGGATAAGCATATGGACGAGAAGGGTTGGGTGTGAAGGGGGATCAGCCGGGTTGGGCCAATCAGCGCTCTGCAGACCCCCATAATCCTGCGTTAATCTCTAACCGTTTTGGTAGGATGATCCTCAGGGTATTAGAGTGTTGAGCCTATAATTGGGCTTTGTAATTGATTTGGGGTTGTGTGGGACAGGGATCTGCCTTGCTTGGGCCAATCGGCTTTCTGCAGACTCCCATTTTCTTATGTTCTTATGTTCTTAACCCTTTGAGAATCATGACGTGTTTTGACAGCTTAATCCGGCTATCATTAGACAATTTCATACAGCTTAGGAAAGATCTGTGGGAATTGAAAGGGTAAAGACTGTATCAATTAATCTTCTGATTTCCATATACCATTCGTAAACCTGAATACAATCGCATACTAATAGCCAGAATATACTGTCGAATGCGTCATGATCCTCAACGGGTTAATGTCACCAATTACCTTCTCCACTAATAACCCCACCCACAATCACCACCACCACTAATTACCCTCCCCACTAATAACCGCACCCACAACCATCACCGCCACCACCTCCACCAATAACCACACCCACCATCACCAATAACCACACCACCACCACCAACCACCACCACCAACAACAACAACAACCACCAACAGCCACCAATCCTACAACAAGTCCCCCATCAGTAGCCCTGTAATAATTATAACCATGTAGCAGGTTGGTTCATATTAGCCACCGTGACAGTGATTGATGGACCGTCGTTACTGGAGTCATTACAGTATTCATACAGATCTGGGAGGCGATTTGGGCGGGAATGTCTCTCCTCTAAAGTGGAACCATTGAAGTTCACTGATTATACGAAACTAAAACATTGCAGTGTGTATGTTTGAGCTTGTATATTATAGACGAATAATATCTGCATTAGTTTCTTGCTGATCCTCCCTACCCCTTGTGAGAGTAAGGGCTGGCTACTGACAAAATGACTGACTTAGTTTTTGGTTAACCACATTAGAGAGTTGATTATGATATGAAGATGATGGTGACAATTATTTTAATAATACTGAAGCTAACGACAATAACACGTGGAAGACACAGGTGAACATGTTTATAACCCTTTTGTTAACTCAGGTGGGAGTGTTCAGGTGGGTGACTCAACAAAAGGTTTGTTATTCTCTCCCACACGTGTCATCAACAATGGCTCATGATGGCCAGGTGGTACAATTAATAGGAATATTTAGCTTTTAGAACTGCACCTTTGTTTGTTTAATTGTCGCAACACACTTCTATAATTCCTTCTTGAATGAATATCATACAATACAGCTCTTGGTTTTTCACTTGCCTGCTTATTGACCACCAAATGCACCTGAATTCTATACTTTGCTGCTTGGAAGGTTGTAAACCCTGAACTAGTGTATGCATTTCTTGCCTAGATTATCCATAATATATTTATATATACTGTATATAACAAAAGCTCTGAGTATATGGATTTGATCTAACTATTGATTCCATCACATGTACAAGTTTTATCGAATTATGATAATGGGTTAAAGTGATCTTCACATACTTTTCAAATTTTTTATATTAGGAACATATATAATACAATTGATAATTTATTATGTCTATAACTGTTGATATTGAAGACTATAATGGTGTATAAGTATGGTAGAGGTGTACTAAATACTAATTATGTCCAACCGGTGTTGTGTTGGAATCCCGCCACAACTGGAACTACTGTATGGTGGTAAATCACTTAACAATCTTACTGGCCAAAAACCTGAGTTCGTGTATATTTATTTGTATATTCTTTATTTGAAACTCATGCACAGCCTTTCAATATTGTTTGTATATACACTATTTTGGGCAAACCTAGAAATCGGGGCTATTTTTAATATAGATTAGTTTAAATTCAATATTAAAATAAATTTATGAAATCGTTGTTATTTCTTTATAACAAATAATGAACACATAATAAGGTTCAGCAACTTATGACTGAAGCACTATATAATGTTCCCTTCTTTATTGGATGTCTGACATTTCTTATTGTGTGGATTCATAAATGTAGATGTGCCGACAGTTTAAGTATACACATATTATATTTAAATATTTAGTGTGTTACGGTAACTTAGGCTGATAAAAATATACTTTGGAAAGTAGACAGAATGAAAATAAACACCATGTGAGGAAGAGCACTTTATTGACAACGTTTCGCATATAGCTTCATCAGGGCCTGATGAAGCTATATGCGAAACGGTGTCAATAAAGTGTTCTTCCTCACATGGTGTTTATTTTCAACTTAGGTTACGAAAGCTAGGTTAGGTTAGCCTAGGTGGATTAGGATATTTTACGCCTGATCTGCATAGTTATATTTGATATTACACACCGAAAAATTTACTCAAAAGCATGCACAATTTCCGTGTGTACTAATAAACACAACATCTCTCTCATAACCTATGTACTGTAGTGGATGAAGAGTACGAACGATTAACATCAGGAGAGAGAGGGAGAGAGGTGGTGGTGGTAATAGACCGTATTGCGTGTAATAAGGGATAATAGTGATGAAGGTGGAATAAGGAGAGATGGGCAAGAGAACTGAGTATTAGGCGGAGTGTGTGGGTGTGCTGATCATAATATATAATTACTAACGAAGGGGAAAGTTAAAATAGGGACACTATTTTTATCATAGTGTATAATTACCATGCAATTAGTTGTGAACCTGAACAGCGTGATTGTAACAGTTAATAAAGCGCAGGGGACTTCACACATATTTTCCTTACCAGTAATATATTGTCTGATAGAGAATGATACTGACACTATTATTAATGTGTACTCTCTTTAACAGAAAACCTCTCTGTGCTCTACATTATAGCCAGGTGGTACCAAAATTGAGTCATATAGATATATGGCTATGAAATATATATTTGTATCCAATTATATTCACCACCGGATGATTATATTCAATATTATTCCTCGAAAACTGTTTTGACAATGGCCGAATATGTTTAGCGAATCCTGCCTGTTTACCGAGAAGGTGGAATGACAGAGGTGGTAAACAGGGTCGGGGAGAACGAGGAAGAGGAAGAAGAGAGGAGGAGGACATGGAGGAAGGAGGAAGAAAGATGGCTCAGACCAGAACGAGGAGGAAAAGAAATAAGAATGGTTTAGGGCAAGTAAAAATAACGTTTTTAAGAAGGAGTGGGAAGGATAGTAGTGTAAATAATCACACCGGTATATATTGTATATGAATAAATCGTCTGCAGTTTCATCTAGGTCTATGATATAGGGCTATAGCTTATTTGATATTGTAAAATGTGCGGGTTCGTGCTTGGGTGTGTGTGATTTTCTGTATGCAAGAGGGTTATGGAAGGACACATTACAAAACACGATCTGTTTGCAAAAGCCTCGCCTTCCAAATACTCTAAAGATAATATACAGGACAATTGCCAGGACCCACCGATAACACCAGCCTCAATATAAAGGTTAAAGGAATAACACATAAGGATTCTTCTTCGCTTCCGTTGAGGGTTTCTGTTTCCGTCGTTGTCTCCACGTCTTCCTCTTCCTTGTTCATCTCTTTCTCCTCCTCCTCCTCCTCTCCTTGCTTCATCTTTTTACTCCTTGCTCTTCCTACTCCTTGCTCCTCCTCCGCTTTTTTTTGTTCTGTGGAGCATGTATATTTTTCTTCGAGTGTTTGTCTGTGTGTCTCTAATTGTCTTGTTATTTTGTTCCAAAGGTCAACGTCTCTTGTTTTCTTTTAGGTCAACATTTTCTGTTGTGCTTTCCAGTGTTTACATATCATTAGCGACTCTAATGATCATTTCGTCCTTTTTTAACTGTTTATTTATATTGTTGTGTATCCTACTGCCTACTATATTATCTGTGATCTTAATCTTGTTCCTTTTGAATCTGTATTTATTTGTTCTAAGATATCTTCTGCAATCAGAGACAATGAAATGCAAATATTTACATTTATCGTATCATATTATTGGGGCACTCTTTTGTTTGCTTGGTTATCCTTTTTTTGTTTGTTTCTCACTTGTCAACATCTGCCTATTCACAAGCTTGGAATATCTTCCTCATATTTTCTTCATATTATGCTTGTCATTATTTTAAGAAAGCTTGCGTGTTCGATTATTTCCATGTATTGCTCTTTCCTGAACACGGCCTTCCCCTATCGTATGCCGATGATACAACTTTATATGCGTCAATTCCATCACCAATTGATTGACACGAAATTGCTACTGCTCTGAATAGGGACTTAGCCAAAATTACATCATCGTGTGAACTTTGGGGTATGAAACTTAATGCTAGTAAAACACACTCCATTATCATCAGCAGATCTCGTACCTTGGATCCTCCCCATCCTTATCTACAAGTTTCTGGCGAGCAATTGAGAAAGTGGATACTCTGCGTTTGTTAGGAGTTACTCTGGATCCCAAACTTACTTTTGAAAAGCATATTCATTCTTTCTCCTCTTCCATTTCCCCCAAAATTGGTCTGCTTCGCAAGTGTTATAAAACGTTTGTTGTGACGCCACAGTTATCAAGTATTTTTATGCTTATATTTTGCCACAATTCGAGTACTGCTCACCTGTTTGGTTGTCAGCAGCTGACTGCCATCTCAAGTTGCTTGATAGGTCATTAAATTATATTAGTTTTATTCTACCTCATTTGTCTCTTGATCTGTGTCATCGACGTAAAGTTGGTGCCTTTAGTCTTGTATTTAAAGTTTTTAACAACCCTCAGCATCCCTTACATGGGGTTCGGCCAGGGCCCTATGTCCAGGCTCGTGCAACTAGATTCACAAGCAACCTTAATGATCTTGCCATGAGCCGTGTTAATTTTTCTACTACACAGTTTTCACGGTGTTTTGTGCCGGCCTTGGTTGACTTGTGGAATAAGTTGCCAAACGACCTTGTCAATTCAGCTCATATCTCCATCTTTAAGTCTAGAATTAATGCTTTT